>JADNRY010000355.1:0-62628 GCA_015501585.1 Rhodocollybia butyracea
GCTTCAGAATATACGGCCAGAAACTCTTGGGACCCGATTTCGGTTTAATTCATCGTTGCGAAGCTGGAAGATGACTTCGTTCTTGCTTTGGATCCTAGGATGCCCGTGCAGAATGACTCGCTGTTGCTTGAGGGTCAATAGTGTCAGGTATGTGTTTACGTTTGCATTGCTATTCTTTACTTCTAGATCTTGTATATCATCGTTGGTTGTGCATGATAACCAACTTGTTTTCGTCGTGCAGCGCATCATTGGATGGTCCGCGGTGAAGAAAGTGCCGCTGTGTTCGCTATGTCTGCATCAATGTAATGTACCTTCAGCTTTCACTGTGAGATTTAAAATCTAACCATCAAGATTCAAGGCAAACCGGCAACCATACAGGACTAGGAAAGATTAGAACAGATACATATGTACCGTAGGTTTCATAGGCAAGTACCGAATAACCAGTCAATACAGCGCGTCAATCAATCATTCAAGAAAGATACCATCTCCAGATCATGCTTGACGCCGATAAGGCCCCAGGAACGGCACCAGCGGGACGACGGGACTTCAGACTGTGCGGTTATTTCGCCTCACCTTTGAAACCTGCCCAATCCCAGTCGACTAACATTATCTGCACACCAGCGGCAGACTATTATCCTTCCTCACCAGGGCATTTATATCACGAACATCACCAATGAACAAAACCTGCATCGTTTAACTTGGTAAATTGCGGAACGCACACTTTCGCAAGTTGAGTCTATGAGAGCTGATCTTGGGTTCTTCTGGCGTAGATCCCAAAGCGTATATATCTGGTCTGATATCTCTTCCATAACAATCATGAACCATCCGTAAAATGATCGACTGCAAGGAGCTTGGCGCAAAGCCGGTGTCAAAGGCGTATGCAGAGTATCTTCGCGTAAACTTGATAAACAGTTTCGTTGACGGTGTTGAACAAGATGAGCAGTGAAAATCCTCTTAATCCTCGAAGGCCCTGTCGTATGCGAATTGATGTGTTGCACCATCCGATGTGCAGTAAGAGTTACGAAATGGGAATTCGGGTAGTGGTCGAGAGCATCGAGAGTCGTGTAGTACTCTTTCAGGCCATGTAGGGCAACACGAAGAGCGGCCACTAGACGTGCACCAGCCTCCAGATCACGGACGTTCGATGGGTTGAATGTTAAGATGAATGGAAGCCAGCTGCTCGATGTTTGCAGAATCGGTGAAAACGCCCACAGCGAGAGTGATGTAGGACCCTATACAAATTGTTCAGAGTCATGTAAGTAAGAATAATCAGAGGCACCTCTTACCGAAATGGGTCAGCAGAACAACTGGAAAAATTAGTTTTGCGAAGGCACTCTGTTTCCTCGCTTGAGGTGAGAGCAACTCGAATCTGCTCAATCCAGTAGTACATGCCCTCTACCCATGGGTCCACTCCACTGGTAAGTTCATTTTTGACTTCCTGGTTATAGTACAGCAGCCATAAGGTGCCAACAAAGACGCCCAGGTCTCCGTCGTCATGGTATGGCTTGCCTGTAATGAAGCGTGGCATAATGTGTTCGGGAGCTACCTCTTGCAGCAACTCGGTAAGTTCTATTCTGTCGTTCGATTTCAGAGGCAAAGAAACCCGTCAGGGCCGTCCGCAGCTCCCTAAACACACGGATATCCAGAGGAGACGGCTCGATGGTGGCTAAATCATGCTGTAGTCGACAAAGTGTCTTGTCCAGTAACGTGGGGGGAACCGCAGTCTGTCTATTATACGGACGACCATAGAGAAGAGGGACGCGTTCACTCCGCTGTTGTCTCTTGGCAACTTCCTTGAACGCTGCCTCGGATGAAGGTGCCTTGAATGGGTTTAGTTCAAAGTACTTTTTGCGCCTTTCGTAAAACGGCAATTTGTCAAGGACATCGGCTTGAGGATAATTCCACTTTACAGAATTGTGTCAAATATTGAAAGGTAAGTTCAACTCACTGGTAGGTTTTGAAAATAAAATACACATTTTCAAGACCCCAGGGGTAGGCTTCGTCGAATGACTGTTCCAAAATACACTCTTTGAAAGTGTCATACTCGAGAGAGTCGTACTCTTCAGGTGTCCTCGGCGATTTGAAAGTTTCATTAGAGTTGTACCTGGTTAGTTGTTTATAGAACGAATTTGGTAGCTAACTTACCTCGAAAAGCTCTCCAGACCGATCAGGTGGCAGTAACGAGAGCAGTGTAGGTCTAACGACTAGGAGGTTATAGTACCGTTTAGCTCCGGTATCAACGATCGTAGCAAGTGGAGTCCCGCGGACTATAAGGTGAAGCTCATTTTCTTGAAAGGCGGGAAAAAGATCGATAAGAGTGGTGGCAGGTGTCGTAGGCAGAGAAGGAAAATCTGAGGGATCGAATGAGATAAGACGTTGGCGCAGCGAGCTAGCAGTCTCGTTGGCCTCCAGAGTAATAAGCCTGCCTGGAACCTGATAGTAAAGTTATACATTTGCTTCCAAGATTGAGGTGGTTGCGTTACCGTGTAACAACCAATCGTCTCAGCATCGGCTTTATTCAAACGATTTAGAACGGCATGTATAGTCGTAGTCGGAGAAAATTGAAGATTACGAAGGGAACTGAGTTCAACAAAGAAAACATTGAGCCACAAGGAGTCGGTCATCGCACCGGTGCGTCCGGAAAATCGGAAAACCGGGTCCCAATTAGGAACAGTCGGGTCGGCATCACGTGCAATTGAAAAATATTTTTCTTTCGAAATCCGAAATGGGACCACATCGGTTATACTACCACTACCACTGCGTACCAACATACATTGCGATAGCAGTGCACTCCATTATCCCGTCTCCAGCAACAAAGGGTATCCTATGAAATCAAACGCTCAGCAGTTCTAGGCGTTACTCAGCAGCCGACGTCGTTCTTGTTTCATTGTTTCATTGTTCCATTGTCTCACTAATGAAAAGGGGTGATCGTTCCTCCGACGCGTCTAAAACAGTCGGCGCCCGTGGTCCAAGTCAAAGATAAAAGTATTTACAAAAATTTAGTTTCACCTCTCAACATGGCGCTCACCTCAGGTTCTGACCCTCCCGTTCAAGGACGTCGGCAACCACGACGACGAAGAAAACGACGCTCTCGAAATAACTCTGGGAGCAGCTCTGATAATCAACGACGAGGAGATGTTCAAAAGACTAGTGCTCACGAAGTCGAGAACAACATGAATCAGGCTGAAAGATCAGCCATTTCTCAGACAAAAGGCAAAGACAGCGCACTGGCCCTCAGAATGGACTTGAACCTTGATGTCGATGTCGACATAAAAGCAAAAGTCCAGGGCGATCTAACTCTAACAGTGCTGTAATTGTTCGTTCATTATGTCAAGTGTTTTTTCTGAAACCATTGTCAGTCGCTAAATGAGACTAGAGGTACGAGCAGTTTGGGACAAGCCTTTCCGCATTTTGTACTGACTGAAACCAAGTGCTGACTATGCCCTACAGGTGTTACAACATCGAGCTGCATTGATGCCGTTGTGGGTTTCTGTGAAATTTGGAATAGACTGGTGTATTCTCTACTCGTTATCCGATTTATTTCTGGCCCAACTCTGTAGAATTGGCCTACCCTTGGCGGAATCGTTTACACGCTGACGATCCATACGGATATTTGTGTATAGACTGTAGAATACTAATTCTTCATGCAACCTGCTCTGCATAGCATGCAGCTTTTGCCTCTTTTTCCTCGCACTCTTACTCACCTCTTTCCCTATCTGGAAGCGGGAGCACAGCTTCATCCCAGGAGCCAAATGCGCCTTCCTCGGCGGAGGTTTTAACATCTCCATAGGGGAAGAACGTTCCTTGTTTAAATTTTCTAGACGTCCAGACGTTTCCACCTTCACTGCTTCCTTCTTCGCCTGTTCCTCTCCAGCAATGGCGCGCTTCTCGTCGTCCCGAATTTTCATTAATTCTGCAGGAGGAGCAAGTTTGACGAGTGCTTTACCGTCTAACACGCATTTAGCAATCAGTTTTGAGATTGAATGTAAAGAAATCTTCTTGGTCGTCGAGGGCCGCTCCCAATGGTATCAATTTTTCGCTTCTTACCTTGTCGCAAAGAACAAGATGTCTTTCAAAGCGGTACCATTGCGGAACGCAGAAATACGGCATGAGTTATTTCCTCGATAATTACAGAATCGTCGGCCAAGGAAATGAAAAAGAGTTACATTGACGCCAACATCGTACTAACTTCCGGACCACCCAATCTCGCGACATTTCTAGCATCTTGGTGAGCCATGGTGCTATGTTCTTGACGACGCCGGTCGCGGCCGGTGTTAACAGCCTTCTCATGTACTTATGCGTTTGTTCGAGGTTAAGCAAGGTGTCGAGTGCTTCAAGAGTGTTCAAAGAGTCACAGAGGGCGATGCGGAAGGCGTGTTGAGTGTGGTTAAATCTGTAATGGCGGAACATTAGTATTTTCGGGGGAAAGAGAACCTCAATGGCTCAAACCGCGTACTGATTCCCTCTCCACAGCTTGTGTATGGTGATATCAGTCCGATGTCAACATAGCCCTTGATTCACAAGAGCTTTCACATTGAGCGTGGTCATCCAGCACTTCTCCGGCTACTTATAAGCGATTCCGTTCCATAATTATGAAGAAAGGCGAGCAGTGCATTTGGTTTGAAACCGGTACATAGGATATTGTCCAGGCAGGTGCCTAGAAACTCAGATACCAAGAAACTGCGAGTGATACCATCTCGTCTAAGTAGTATCCTTATTGTTCTAACATAAAGCAGAATAGTTCGGTGTTCGATCCTTGTCTGTGTACCAATGGTTACCTGGAATTGAAACCAGAATAGATCAAAATGATGCTTGATGATGGGGTGAAACAGGGTGAAACCGAAAGCAAGTGGCCATGGGAACTAGAATTTGCCCTTGCAGCCTGAGGGTGATTACACTATCAAAAATCATCGCTCGAAATTGATTTCGGAGTAGATGGATTCAAGTTTCGATGGGATAGTTTCAGTCCAAACAATGTGATAAATCTCTTTCTTGATTGTAGAATTTAACTGTGTAATGGGTAGTGCCAAAGCAGAGAATATCACCCCTCCCCCCTCCTTCACACGATCTAATCATCTTCGCAAGTCTTCCAGAGGCTGTAGTACTTGTAGTACACTGCAGTACTTAGCCAAAACGTGGCTTTGAAGGACCGAAAAATAAACGAGAGGCCTGAGGCGGTGGATGGACGTTTATGCTTGTATGATGTACTGGAAGTGGACTCAATTTAAGTACCTAGGGACTAAGTATGTACAATGTACATCCGGACGTTTCTTTATGGAATCACAGCTGAGCGCGGTGTCTGTGCCGTGTATCTATCTATCTACTATTGTGTTTCGTGCCTCTGTGGAAACTTGTTCAGGATTGCATAGCCACCGGCACTTCCGGCACCTGCGATCAGTACGCATTCTTTCCTTGTTCTTTGAATCTTTCTCTCCCTCTCTCTGTCATCAATCCCAGTGACTTATTCGTCCCACGTCCGCGTCAACCCTCAAGGCCTCAACGTTAACCAACGTCAACGTCAACTCTCCTCAAATTCGGTCTCTGTTTTTTTCTTTCTAGTGGGACTCGGGAGAACTGCCTGTCTTTCGTTTAATTCATCTTCTATATTACGCTAACAAAACTTATGGTAGTATACCGGATATCTTGTTGTAAACTTTGCACCATAACTACAGAGAATCTTACTAAGGTGTTCTTGACATTGGACTAGCGGCACAACTTGTCCTCACCGCCATGTCTTGCTTACCCGATCATGATCGTAGTCAAGCAATCATGCATCATGCTTGACCGTCAATGCACATCCCAGAGATCATTTTACACAGTCATCGTTTACCTTCGAACCCGGAAGCTCATGAGTAGACTTGCACCACCTTCGTAGGGTTAAGGGGGAGTTTGTGATGGATAAGAGACCCGCATTCGTCACCCGGAATCGGTATTTCTCCCTATTCGTTCTTTCTGCTTTTCCCCCTGAACATGTCTTTTGACTTCAATCCCTTCGATCCCAACCTCTCGCACTCTTCCTTTACGCCGCCGCCGCACTTGCCCTTGGACAACTCGATTTACCCTCAGCACCCGGCGAATCCCCCATCTCTGCCCGACTACTCTTTGTTGTCAGGCCGTATGTATCTCCGTACATCCAGCTGCTTGCATCTTAATCACACTTCATCTAGTTTCCAACACCTCGAGATCACCGACGCCTTTCCACTACGTGCCTCACTCAAGTTCGGCAGATCACCGCTATACTGTAGCTGCACCCCTGCCTTCCCGTCATCATCCTCACCTTGAGAATGCTGTGATCTCTCACCCCACATCGGCTGATACGCTTCCTGATGGACCGCATTCCGGCAGACACAACTTTGGTTTCAATCCGTCGCCATCGCCGTCCATACCCAATGCTACTACTACCGGACACAGGTCAAATCGCTTTACTGCTACCGCGCGCGCCAGCCCGCCTACTGCTTATAAGAGCCCAAACGGCAAGACTAGTGATGCCGACTCGGACGAAGGCGAGGAAGAAGAGGACATGCAGTCTGCTGGAAGTGTGGACCCGTAAGTTCATTTTCATATCTTCTTTCTGTACACTAATTCTCACTCATCATGAGTATTCTCCAAGAGGCTTTTCGTAGGAGACGGGTTACGTCTGACCAGAAGCGTCGTGATGACTTGAGAGATCGCTTCACGTATCTAAAGTCTGTGCTGCCACCAATCAACCCGAAGTTTGAGAGCAAGGTGAAGGCAGTAGACCGTGGTACGCACGTCTTATGATCTTGGTCGCTCGTTGTGACATCCATTGATGATGCTCTTTCTTCCCCAGCTGCTAGGCATATCAAGCGACTCGAAGGCAAACTCGAGACAGCTAAGAACGAGATCAGGCAGCTCGAAGCCAAACTCGAGACAGCTAACGACGAGTTGAACACCTACAGGCTTCGTGATGCCAATGAAGCTCATGTTTGGGACAACCTCAGCAGCTATTGATGCTGTGATTGCGCCTCTCGCGAAAATTCGGAAAATCAGTGTTGAGGCCTTTCTCCCAAAACAGATCAACGAGTTCTAATCACCTCCCCGATTCTAGGTAGGTGACACTGCTATCGCTTTCTATCCTGCTATACTACGCTTTTAACACTCATCCTCTTTGATGCCACAATCATCTGTAATACAACTCTTCATCACACAACTATTTATCACACTATTTATCACACACTATTTATCGCACTATTTATCACACGACTATCATCTACGACCCGACTGCGACATGATAGTTTACGCCCCATCCGTTGCTGAATGGAAGCCTACCACCTGTATCGATAACTTGTTATGTTTGCTCACTTCCTTGTTTTTATTTATTTATTACCGTTACTTTCCTCCGAACTATCCTGATTTACACAAGATTGGACTCACTAGATACTATATACACATAACTTATGGTAGCGGACTACATCATATAATCTTTAGCTTTTGTGTAGCAGCAGCTAGCTTACTGTATTAACTTGTGGGCTCGAAAGTAGTAACCTTCGTGTCCTAGGTATGTCCGTTCATAGTTTTACAAATTATAAATTACTATTGACCTTATTGACCTTCGTGTCCCAGTACTGCATACCTACCTCACCACTGGTGGCAGTGGATGGTTGATGGCAGGCGGCGCGTGCTTGGCCTTAAGGTTAGTACTTAAATTTTTTCTTCCGAACTTTTTCATCCTTGTCCTGTACAACCTCCATATGCACGCTCGTACCGCTTTATCGTGGATTGTGCGTCGCGCGCGTTATGTTTTCTTTTCTTTGTCGCCTTCTTCCCGAGGTCGACGGTCGATTTTTTGGCACAGGGATATTCTGGCACAGGGATTGTTCTTAACTTCTTGCTACGCGGAAACCGCATCTTATTGTCCTTATTTATCATCCTTGTCATTTATGAACCTGTCCTGTATATGGCGTCTATCTTTGGCCCTCACTGCTCATACTGATTTTTGTATCAATATAGATCACCGCCTGGATATCGGTACTGTCGGGACTCGGTATTGTACTATAGCGTTACCGTAAGGACCTATTCCGCCGATTTTACTCATGGCTGTATCCGTACAGCTTGTAGATCTCATTCAGAGCCTGAAACTCAAAATTTTCAATAGTAGCGTATGATAATCACAAAGGCAAAGTGGCGGTGGCATGCAACATGAATTTACAGTACTTTCAAGGTATCGACCAAGCTATCAAAATGCCTGAACGCTTGAACCTCGTCATCCCCTGGCCCTCCAACACGAGACAGTTTCCCTCCCTTGTCGAGCCATTGCGGCTCCAGTGGTCTTCCGAAACCTCCTTTACCCACTGTCACTACCCTTATGCATTTCTGCTAATGCCCATTCTGGTCCCCGATCTCCGTCTTGCCTTTGCCCTCCTCCTCGCTCTCGCTGTTGCATATAAACTAGTCTACACATTGCCTGGAAATAATTTCCCTTCCACCGTAGCCCGCCGCCCCGCCGTCGCTCTTGTCACTAGAAGAAGCGACGATACGTTCTGTCTCGATCGATATTGAGTGATGTGGAAAGGATGTATTTGGCGATAGATTGCGGCTGCAAGTTCCGACTCATGGAGCGAGCTGACGCTGATGGAGGAGAGTACTTATGCCTCCACAACCTTGGACCAATACTGGATGACCGTTACACACTACCACACAGTCTGGGATGATATCACCGCAAAGGCTTTCAACTCTTATCTTCAATAGTGCTAGTAAGGCAGAATTGTAAGCGCAACGTTCAGCCAAGAAGATGAAAAGAAGTACATCGACACCAGCACCGTCCTCACTGACTTCCTGACCCCACCCAATCTCGCTACTCTCCCAGTCTGAACATTCTTAACACCTTGCCGACCCATCGTGCTATGTTCCCGACAACATTTGGTGTTAACAGCTCTTACCGCGTGCGTTGTTTCTTCGCGAGACGAGGTTGCGCAAGGTGTCGAGTGCTTCAGGAGTGTCACAAATTCACTCTTCGCAGCTTTATACACGGTGATATCCGTCCGATGTCAAAATACTGTAGCGTTCTTGATTGACATAGTTTTTCACATGGAAATTTTCTTAATAAACGAATCTCAACACTGGCATTATCCATATATGAGTGACAAGACATACATTGAGTGTGGTCTCCAAGTTTCCGATCACCTCTCCAGCCATAAGCGATTTTGAGACTTTGTGTTCCAGTAATTGTGTGAAGAAGGCGAGTCGTATTTGGTGAGCAGTGTATTTTTGCAGAATTTCCTGAACATACGGATGAGCATCATGTACGACAGTGTCCGTTGTTGTGCTCATGAATGAAATTCTTTAGTGACTTGCAGGTGTCCAGTATGAACAAATTAATTCACCCATACTTGGCAGTCATGGTACGTCTGCGCGAAGGAGTTAGCTCGTACAAAGGCCTGTAAAATAGTACATACTTCCAACTGAGTGCATAACATAATTGCTGTTAGCCTTGGTTTCTTGCTGAAATTAATTGCGATGGTATAGCATCGTACCGAGCGTGTCCCATATGCGAAGGATTATAAAAACAGTTGGATCACAGCTGTACCCCGGCTGTACCATTCTACAAAACGTCCAGATTTACGAACGAATTCTACGGACTGGGCACATCGGCCTACCCAAACACTTTCATCGGATCTGGGTCTATTTTTTCCCCACTGCCACAGGAACGAACAAGAGAGTTCGCCAGATGTCCAGCATACTTGAGGGAAGCTTTTCGTCTACAGATGGAGCTGGGCAGGGATGCGCTCTCCTTGAAAGCACTTGAAAAAAGCATGAAAGCACTTCTCAGATATGTTGGGCAGACAAGACACCTGGGGGAGGGGTTAGGGGTTAGGGTTAGGGTTAGGGTTAGGGTATGTTACTCATCATGAAACAGATGAGGACGACTGATCGACACTTTGTAGACGGCACATAGAATTCCAAGTCTAGCCCAAGTCTAGACTCAAGTCTCAAGTCTAATCAGACTTGACATCACTCAAGTCTCGAGCCATCACTCAAGTCTAATGTATTGATCAATGTAAATACTGTCATTTACATCAATCATTTAAGTGACTGATGTGAGTTTGATTGCAGTTCGCACGGCATATAGCTGAGATACGACTCAGGAAGACATGAATATGATACTAATGTATATCAACATATACTAGAGCTTCGATAATACTGCACACGACATTGTTCTTATAACAAATTGACATTATTGGTGTTGGACAGTGATGGCAAACAAAAACAAGTCTAAGTAAACACATCACAATGAAAATATCTTACCTATACTAGTTTAATGTTGCGCTGAGCATATACATTGGAAAACTTCATACAAGTCTGGTCAAGTCTAGTTAGACTTGGCATTTAGCCAACTCAAGTCTAACTGACACAACTCAAGTCTACTCAAGTCTACTCAAGTCTGGCTTGAGTTAGACTCAAGTCTTGGTCAAGTCTTGGTCAAGTCTTACCCAAGTCTTACCCAAGTCTTACCCAAGTCTTGGTGAAATTGTATCTCAAGTCTTATCACGTTATTCCCGCTACCTCTTTAGAGTAGAGGGTCTTGTGGTGCTCTTATTTTCGATCGACCTTGGTGCCTGGCCGTTAGTCATTAATTGACAGGTCCTGTGACTGTAATTCCATTCAGTGTCTATACCCGTTCCACTGAACCAACTAATGCAGTTCTTCCTCTTCCTTTACCTTTCCTCATGCAGGTTTCCATACGCAATGTCGTACTCAGTGCAGTCTATAGCCCTGACGTTCTGTATTCGTGTCTCTCGCTGTCTTTCTTTCCCCGACTTGGCTCAGCATGTCCCTAAGCATGTTCTGAGTGCCTCACGTTTTCCGCTCCTCACTGTTCTCATTCTTTTCCGCATCACTTTCAGGTATCCGAATGTCCCCCCAGTATCGATGTGATTCTGGGTTCCGATTTGCTTAAATCTTTGTCTGCGGCTGTTGAGCTCGTCCGTGCGTACCCCAACTCAGCCCAAGTTCTGCTAATAGTAACATTGAACCTCCAATTACCCCTGTTTTATTTCCTTTGCCAGGTGAGCAGGCGTTGTTAAACGTTAAGTTTTGCACACTCAGTCTTCTCAAGGTTTCAACGCTATTCAGAATAGCGTTGAAACCTTGAGAAGACTGAGTGTGCGAAAAGCCTATTCACCGTGGTTCACCGTCCGCCTCTGTGTCCCGTTCAGGGGAGCAAGTCGTCAACGTGTCTGCTCAGGTTTGTTCTTTTTCCGTTGTAGGTATTGCTTTAACTTCTGGCGATAACCTAGGCCAGCAACCACTCTACCTCGGCGCACAGTATTACATTTCTCAATTCCCACTCGTCTGTCCTCACAAATTTCCTTAGGTGGGTCGCCTGATTTTCCCCAAGCTGCAACTGAAACCCATGCACATACTGCAAGCATGGATTACAGGCATTTAGCTTATAAACATGTTCATGCTGCAATACCGTTCAATGATAGCTTGCGGTCGTTAGCTGGTCCGTCGTTTGTACCTTCAAGCTCTGTATTACCTAGCGCACCAACTCCCGTTTCGTATGTTAAACATGAAGATTCTGCAATACCATTTGACGACAGCCTGTCCCCATTAGCTGGTCCTTCAATGTTCATACCGTCGACTCCTGTATTGCCTAGACCACCAACTTCCCATTTGTAGCTTGAACGTTCTTTCCTTGGTCATGCTGAATCTGGTCTTCGATGTTCTGTGTTCTCATCTTCCCTACCTTTGTTGCAACGTTATACCTTGTTACATGGCATCAATACCCACGGCTTCAACCTGGCAGTGTCGGAATGTGTTCGTATATCGTCTACTCCACAGGTTTTGTCTTAATGGCCATATGTATGGTGCTTGCAATGCATTTTCCGCTGATTTCGACACTAGGCGTGAGCTCATCAATGCAGCTTTTGGTGTCATATTGAATGCCAAAGCGAAGGAATTTTCTACTGATTCACTTCTAGAACATATAAAAGATACATTCAAGTGCGAACACCTCTGTCAACAAATTCTTAGCGCCATTAAGAAACATCTTGCTCAAATATTGCTTATAGTACCTACCGATGAGTTTTCTGCGGGCCCTGCCGTTCACCGGCGCTATCGATTATACTCAAGTCTTACTCAAGTCTTGAACTACTGTCATTCTTTACCTTGGGTGTCGCTTGGTCATTCCGCCACTTACGTACCATACCTTCTCATACTCTGTTACGTACATTAGGTAATCTAATTTTTCTTTCCTCTGTATCACATCGTTGCGATTCCCTTCACTCCCGAAGGTCAACTGGGTCATTGCCATCCTTCTGCTTCTCCCGCCTCGTGCAATAGCTAGTATAAGCAGGGTTGGCAAACTTGAGACCATGCTCTGCAGCACCAGGAGTGAAGCCAGTAGGAGTGGGGACTCCAACCATCATCTTTGTTGCAGTGGTTCTGGGGTGCTGCTCATATGCCTCACGGAATTGCTTATCTTCAGCCGATGTAGTACGAGCAGGGTTTGGAAAGCGACTATGAGTGTGTGCAGGGTCATTTACATAGCGGTACTTTCTTATTGTAATATCATTACCCTGCTGCCCCCATTGGATCAACCATGAGCGGGAACCACATGATACTGAAAGATTTGATAAACGAAAGATAGTCAAGGATAAGAACGGGGTTTTCGTGCAGATAGTCAAGCCCTTATACCAATTGATAGTGATCATTCCGTTTCGGAGCGGTGACCCCAATGTGACCCTACACCACAAGTCCCAAATTTTGAAGTCCGACTGGCGGCGCATCACAGTATTTATTACGGAACATACGTCTCATGTAGTGATAATGAACAAACACGCATGCTTCTTTTCATATGATCATGGAGATGGAACCATGTAATGATAATTATGTATTACAGACCATTGGGATTTGGAACTGTTGAGTATCGACTTGGGCAATCCATTGGGTACAATGGGCAGCTAATTGATGGCATTGATTAGCTCACATTGAATTCAAATAAGTATACCATACAAAGGTAAATGAATGGACTACTTCCGTTGTCATCGGCAACCGATCATAATGGTCTTGGCAAACATTGATGGCGTGCACAAGAATTGCATTTTGCGACTTGAGTGAGACTTGACCATTTTCGAGACTTGAGTGAGACTTGAATTCATTCATTTCAGACTTGAGTAAGACTTGTAATTTACTTAGACTTGAGACTTGACCTAAGACTTGAGACTTGGGTGCAAGACTTGGAATTATACAGTCCGCTTTGTAGATATACAATGGGAAAACCACATATTTCGCTAGATTGTTCTCCTTTCTTCATCACAAATTCCAACAATTGACTCGAGTGGTACAGCGATTATCGATTATCAGCCAGCTCTTCGATTGAAGCGTACATTTCCAAAAAAAAACCAGTTACAGCACCACACTAGCTGTTGGACTCAGAAGGTGTTGGATCTCTGGATCTTGGATATCAATCCCACGACTGTACAGAGGTATGGACTGCAGCATAGTGTGTATGTCCAAAAATGGAAGTTCCGGGATGCGTCGGATAGTGCGGAGGCACGCCGTGTTCCACAGTCCCACTGCCAACGAAAAGGACAACCGAGAAGCGAGGAGTGCCCACGATCAAAAAATTCTATAGTCGGTAATTTATTACAATTGCGCACGGAAGCCACCGGATTTATGTGAATCATCTTACTGCGTCTACCTTCGCACTCTCGGAGTACTCCCGGAGTTACATTACCTTTGTATTCGGGGTTTCTGGTGGATAAAGAGACCGCCTACGAGATGTATTTTGTATTCGCTCAGAGTCAGTCTTTCCTTCCTATTCGTTCTTTCTCTGTTATTTCCCTCAACATGTCTTTTGGATTTGACCCCGACCTCTCGCACTCTTTTGTGCCGCCACCGCCATTCCCCTTGGCCAACTCAATTTTTTACCTTCATGATCAGTGCCCGACAAATCTCCCATCCCTGCCCGACTACTCTTCGTCGCTAGGTCGTACATCTCTCCATGCATCCATCCCACATCGCACTCATATTACTTCATCCAGATTCTAGCTCACCAATGACTGCAGCGCCTCACTCCAGTTCGGCAGACTACAGCTATACACCCCTGCCTTATCCTCATCTTGAAAATGCCATCATCTCTCATCCCTCCTTGGCTACTAATACACTTTCCGATGGACCCTATTCCGGCAGACGCAACGTCGGCTTCAATCCGTTGTCAATATCGTCGTCCGTACCCAATGCTACTACTACCGGGCGCAGGTCAAATCGCTTTAACCCAGTCAGCGGGACTACCACGCGAGCCAGTGCGCCTGCTGCTAGCAAGAGCCCAGAAACTAACGATGACTCGGACGAAGGCGAGGAAGAAGAGGACGCACAGTCTGCTGGAAGTGTGGACCCGTAAGTCATCCTCATATTTCCTTTCTGTACACTAATTCTCACTCCTGATCAGTATTCTCCAAGAGGCTGTTCGTAAGAAACGGATTGCGTCTGACAAGAAGCGTCGTGGCGACGTGAGAGATGGCTTCACGTATTTAAAGTCTACGCTGCCACCAATCGACCTGAAGTTTGAGAGCAAGGTGAAAGTGCTAAACCGTGGTAAGTAACATCCTGGTCGCTCGTTGTGACATCCACTGATGATGCTCTTTTTTTCCCCAGCTGCTAAGTATATCAAGCGACTCGAAGCCAAACTCGAGAAAGCTAACAACGAGTTACACGACTACAGGCTTCGTGATGAAACTCAAGCTTGGGCCATAGTAGCAGCTATGGATGCTGGGATTGTGCCGGGTTCCTCCTAGAGCTTCAGCATTGCCACTCAAGAAAATTCAGAAAACAAGTGTTGCGGCCTTGCTCACAACACACCAAAAACAGATTAACGACTTCTACCCGATTCCGGGTGGGTGACACTGCTATACGTATGCTCTTTCACACAATAATCATCTATGATACGACTATCTTCTATAATCACTTTCTATGCACTATACCTTTGACACTGGTATACTCTTTGATATAGTACGACTATTTTCTATAACACAATTATTATTTACGACACAATACTAGATACTAGATTACATTGTAGCTTACAGTACTTATTCAGGGGCTCAAATGTAGTGACCAATGAATTATCATTGACCTTCGTGTACCAGTATTGCGTTCTTAACAATACCTACTTAATTTGTGTGTCCTTGTCACCTTCTCCCCAAGGTTCTGCAGCCTAGTCAATTTTTGGCACAGAGATTGTTCTTAACTTCTTGCTACACCGGAACCACACGCCCTGCATCTTATTATCCTTATTATTATGAAGGACTGGGTGCATACATGAGCCAGAAAGATGACACGACTGCGCGGCACAACTGAGATTCATCTACGCTTGTACATGAGCCTACATGGCGTCTATCTTTGGCGCTCTCTTTGGCGCTCATGGCCATATGGTGGATTTTGATTTTGATTTTTGTATCAATATGCGCCGTTTGGATATGCACTATATTGTATAGCGTAGCGTACCTATTCTGCTAATTTTATGGCTGCAACCATATAGCTTACCACTGGGCAGATCTCATTCGAAGCCATGTAGCATGGACCCCTTGAAATACCGGAGTGTGAAATAGTAGGACATGAATCCAGAAATTAATGCAAAGTCTATAGCATATATATAAATAAGAAACTGGCCCCCAGGAGCATTCTATTGGGTGATAGCTGAGGTCATACTTCGTAGATACTGAGACTACATACGTTCAATACGCTAGATTCTTGAGCCAGGATAATAATATCATAGAAAAAATATCATAGAAAAAAACAACCACGCTCTTATGCTGCTGGAGCCGGTGTTCAGTACTTGGACCACGTTGTGTAATAAACTTCCTTCCTACCACTCATACTTGTTCCAGGGTTCAACAAAATCGCGGAACTCTTTGTCCTCCTAGGCATTCTGGACTATCCCTCAGCAAGATGGTTAGTGGTTTGTGCAACTGACTTCGTATATGGAGGATGACTCTGCTGGTCAGCAGGGTTTGAATCACTCGCTGATATGTAATGAAAAGGTTCTGCAGATCATGCTGTCCCAGAGGGTGAGCCGACGCGACAAGTTTGACGATGCAAACACTCACTGGCAGTAGTAGAACAGTGGCCAAATTTGCCACTGACAGCCCTGATGTGGATGGAGTGGTAAGTACCACAATGGAAAGGGTCCAGTTGTAGATATTCACCGAAAATAAACAGGTAGTAAGTGATGCCTGGAAATCGAACAATCTCAGCCAAATCATGGCCCGTTAAAATCAAGTTAAAATAGTTAGCCCTTACCGTCTCTGTACACCACGGTGGTCAATGCAGACCAATTTCCTGAGCGGACTAAGTATATACAAGGCTGGGACTGAGAACAAAGCCACGGTCAAGAGCAAGAAAAACAACAACACACAATAAGAGAGGCCAGGGATCAGCACCAGTGTCAAGATCACTGGGGAAAAAAGAATCATTCATCAAACCCCAAAAAGCTGGACATACATCAATTCACCTGCTTCGTAAACCATCAAGATTGCCCAAAACAAGAACAATATCGATCCACCGCCGAGTGTCATACATCCAATCTGTGGAAGGGGAGAAGGGATATCTAGGAAGGAGGTGATTCATTAGTAGCAGTAGCCTGCATCGTAGGCGCGACCTACATATATGTGAATCGATCCATTGATGTACGATGTAAAAACCGGGTACCAGCATCCCACAAAGAAGATCGTGAGGCCAACGGTTAATCTGATATCTTTGTCCCAAAGTGCCCAGGTGCGCATTGTTAGAATAACTATAGTTTCACATAATAAACCACTGCAAGGACTCAGTACGGAGATCGATTCAACAAATACCTTCTGTTAGGGCTATCCCTACGATAAACATCCCTGTTCAGGGTGTTGAACACATTAGATGAATGGACACATAAGGAGTAAGCCCAACACATACATGCAGTGGCGGTAAACAGGATATGACACGTATCTGGTTCCAAAGATTCCGCAAAGTTTACTGCCATAAGTAACGTTCAGTATCAGATATTATCAAGCAATCGACACATTATCCTTTCCTGCAAATAAGATGCCAATCGTGTCAACAAATGGCATGTATCGTTGGACGATGTAGAGCACGTTCAGAGGTCGTAGCTTCTCAGACCAGACGACATCCAACTCCATTGGAAGCATGAGTATCCAGTCGTACAGGAAAAGCACTGCGCCCGATACTGTTTTGATTTTTGAGTGTGAGTATAGGGACAATAATGGAGAATACACACCAAGAGTATACTAGAGGAGAAACACGAAGACGATGTTCAGCAGACTCGGAGAGATAAACAGTAGTATGAAGTACCGATATCAATGTCCTATTATCAAGATATTTGACTACTGCTTCTGGTGTTAGAGAGACAGTCATGAAAGAACCTCAAAAGTGATATCGCAGCGGGGAGCCAGCAAACGATGCAAAAGGTGGGTCCAAACCACCTACTTATTTATCAGGTTCATGGAAAGACTCCTATTAAGTTGCCATCAACGGTGACCTGTGGTCATGGAGACATCTGGAGGTCCGGATAAGAAAGGTTGCCAGCTTGTATTTTCTATAATCACACAGTTGTGTGTTTGTCTGGAGTATAGATGACTCGTGGGTGGACTGAACCCCAAAGCGAATAATCAAGATGATTAAGTGGGTTTGGGTTCAATGAGGAGGGGTCAACTAGTTGTAAGGGGAATTAAGCACGATGCTCAGAGATGTAAATGTTGTAAAGATGATCAAAGGTGTAAGGATGCCCGGAGGCATAAAGATATCCCAGCTCACCAGTCAGTGATGATGAGGCTGTCCTTGAGAGGGGACCCATCATTGATCAGTAGAGGCAAGGACTTGATGTGATTTGAGTGAGGGGCTCGACGACGGCTCATCGGCACCTTGTTCGCGTGATAGTGTATCTCTGGTTGGAGCAGGAGGGGAGTTAGGAGAAGAGTTAGGGGGTGGACTATAGGAAGAGAATGCGGGTAACTAACCACGATGGCCCCAAACTTCAAAGGGACATTTGAGGGAAGCGCTCCTCCTTCTCCGACAAATTCCAGATCCGCCTTGATCGTTTTCTGTCTAGCGTCTTTGAGCGTTTGAGAAACTGGATTCACGAGTGGACGATCCCTGTTATGCCAAAGAAAGACTCCAGAAAAGAAATTATAAGTAAAGCTTCTTCCGCCTGTGACAAGTACACAGCTTTTCAGTCATCTTTGAGCAATGGAGAGCCATTGCGACGCCGTTCGGGGTCGTACAACTACCTCACTTCAAACCCCGAACACTGGGTGCTCCCCATAAGTTGAGCCTTGAACTCGGATATGGGGTGTCATGGAACTCAAGAGTGGTTGTGGTCTGAACGATGGCTGGGGTGCGCGACTCGTGAGGTATGCTCTGCCTTCAGGTGCAAGAGCTTTTTCATTTTCTGAAAATGAGAATACTCCGGTCGAGATATTTCTCCTTCTCCTTTAAAGTTTTGAAGTTACGCAGCGTTTTGAAGCTCCGCAGCATTGCACACAAGGAAAGCTTACAGTTTTGGGCTGGTGTCCTCTATATATTTATAATATCTCTTTTTTTTAGCTGATTGTTTTGAAGATACCAGATGAATGCAAGATGAATGTGGTGTAGAGCGGCTAGCTGCCAATCAGGCTACCAAAGGTGTCACCAACACCGTGAAGGAAGTGTGACGCAATAATCTTTCCTCCCTATGTGAGTCCGAGTGCATTGCGTGCATTGCGTCCATACACAACGCACGCGTGAAGCAGTTGAAGCAGTATACTGCGATATCGATTGTGATTGTAAAGCGAAGCGAACTCGAAGCTTAAAGCGCCTAGGTGAAGGGTTCAGGTGAAAAAGCCGAGAGCACTGGCAAACGGCTAGCTCTACACAAGGGGCACCATTAACGCGTTCGTAGACCTCAGGCTACCAAAGATGTCACGGGCGCCGTGAAGGAAGCATTGACGCAAGATAGATTTCCAAAGTGAGTCCATACATGATGCGTGAAGCAGTAGGACAGCGACCGAATCTACATACAGTATCTAGGCGAAGAACCCTAAGTATGCATTGAAGCCGAGAGCAAAGAACATAAGATAATAATAAGAATTCCGTGTTTGAAATGATCATTTGTTCCATCTAGTGGTTGGATGTTCAAATGTTTGAAGCGTAGCGAGAGGGGAAGAGGAAAAGCACGATAGTAACACAGCACACAGCAATAGCGAGAGCAGCGAGGGCGAAGGGCTTGAAGCAGAAGTACGAGAAAAGCAAAGCATGAGAAACCCATCCTCCACACGAAAAAAAAGTTCAAAAACACGACACCTTGACTCCCACTAAAGCCGATCCCCACCCACATCATCAGCAGCAGCATTATCACACCGGACCCTGAACATACCTCACATAACCTCCTCCCTCATCGACATCAACCACCCTGCCTCGCCTCCCACTTGATCTTCAGTCACCTCAACATCGCGTGACTCTCCAGCGTATCCGTGTCCCCGCCCATGTCTACGTCCATTTGCACGTTGTAGCGTTAAGGACGCTGTGGGGCGTGTCCAACCCAGGGCCCCAGCTTTCACCAGAACCTGACCCGAAACCAATCCCAAATCAGTCAGCAGCGACATACTGCCAATACAACGACCTCGTGTAGCCTCGTATTCATTCCTGGGTTGAAGTCTATCTTGAACAGCGGGATCGTGCCTGTGGGCGGGGGCGTAACGTATATTGGGGGAAGCCAAGTTTGAGTGGAGGTTGAGGATTTGGGTGAGGTGTGCGGAGTTGGATAGGGTAGGACCGGGAGCAGGGATGGGACCGAGACTAGAGTTGGGATCTGGGGTGGGACTGAGGTTACGACTAGGACTAGGACTGGGACTGGATCCGGTATCGGTGTGATTCCGGAGGAGGTATGTACGTTAAGCGGTTTAATAGACGACTCGGGCTTCAAGGCATCGGAGGAAACCGAACCAGGGCGGCAGAAGGATGAGATCTAGGAGGTAATCTGGAGGGAAGTTGGGTATATTCGATGACGTGGTCGGTGTTGGTTCGAGAAAGCGGAAGCATAGTGTGTTGGTATCGGGTGAACGGTATCGAGTATCTTATCAAAAAAACATTTCCATCTGAATAGAACATCTGAGTTAGTGGGCAGATCATTGGGGAGATTGGTGGATTAGACTCTGAGATCTGATTAAGGATTCTTGGGCTTCGGGATAGAGAGTTGCGATGAAAAATACAAACGAACGAAAAAATGTTAGTCAGCCAACTGGCGCCTTTCGGTCCGTGAGCGCCTTTATTCTCTACGCCTTCGATCTTCGATTACCGTCAAGTACTTTCAAAATCCTTTCTTCGAGTCGTCGTCGCAGGGTCTCTGTATTATATTAGTTATCCTTGCCTTTCCCAAGCCATAGCGGCTATCTGCCCCGAGACGACTTCTATTGGTGCATTTAGATTTCGTTTCGTGCCCTAGAGGAGTGTGACGGTGTGCGGAATAAACCATACTGCATTACTGAAGCAATATCATGCCTACTTGGATTATGGTCTCCTACAACGAACAATATAATTCTGATGCGCTCGATGGATCTATGGCAATACTGTCTCCAGCTCCAGCTATCTTACATGTCCAGTGGCACGGCGGCAGAGCGACGAATGAATTTGCCTACAATATAACGCACAAGAAAGCATCTCAGGTTTGTGCGTAAACTCACCTTCACCGCCTCTATCTTCGTGATTTCCTTTACTCCACAGCTCCAGCTTTGCATAGTGACGTGGTGCATCGTCGAATGCGTTGGTGTCGAAGTAAACACTACCTTGGATGCATATCCGTTATCGATTATTTTTTTGAACCTCCTTTTCTGTCGCAATTTCGGATTTCAGGCTGTTTGCAGAGCAGTTCTGTTTTATAGTCAGAGTCTGAAACTAAAAAGTTCTCGCAAGCACGCACGGAAGTAAAGTTCATGTCAAACCTCTCGTCTTGCTTCAAGTGTTCCTACTTCCATTCCTTGTTTTGAATGAGCTAAATTTGGCTAAATCGGGTGTCCAGTGACGCGTCCTTCGGAAGGTAAACCTGCTACTTCCTTTCGCACAAAGCCTCTCCAAGCAGTGAGAACATGAAATATCAGGTCCACATTCAACTCCTCGCTACGTCACCCAGTGATCAGCCAGTGATCAGCAGAACCGCCGACATCATGCATCAGCGGCGCCCCGCTGATTAATCATTAGAGCTGTGCCGAATGATTGCGCTCATGCAATCATACTGCGAAGCACTCTCTTCTTTAAAATTTTGAGGATCGATTCGCCGTACGCTGACCCAAAATGCTGTAGCACTGATAAGTATAAGAGTCTGCTTCTGTTTTTTTTTGCTTTTCACCTTCGACATGTCTTTTGGCTTCGATCCCATCCTCTCGCACTCTTCCTTTGTGCCGCTGCCCTTGGACAACTTGATGGATTACCCTCAGTCATCTCAACCCGACTACTTCGCGTTAGGTCGTACGTCTCTCAGCTTGCTTGCATCTTACATCGCACTCATATTCCTTCATCTAGTTTCTAGCTCATCAATGACCACGCCTCACTCCAGTTTGGCAGACTACGGCTATACACCCCGGTCTTATAATCCTCATCTTGAGAATGCTATCATCTCTCATCCCACTTTGGCTGGTACGCTTGCTGACGGACCGCATTCCGGCAGACACAACCTTGGTTTCGATCCGTCGCCATCGCCGTCCGTACCCAACTCTACTACTGGGCGCGCTACGATGCGAGCCAGTACACCTACTGCTAAGAGCCCAAACTGCAAGACCGTGACTAGCAACGCTGACTCGGATGAAGGCGAGGATGGACAGTCTGTTGAAAGTGCGGACCCGTAAGTAATTTTCGTATTTTTTTTCTGTACACTAATTCTCTTAATCAGTATTCTCCAAGAGGCTGTTCGTAGGAGACGGGTTACGTCTGATCAGAAACGTCGTGACGACTTGAGAGATGGGTTCACGTATTTAAAGTCTACGTTGCCGCCAGTCAACCCAAAGTTTGAGAGCAAGGCGAAAGTGCTACACCGAGGTAAGCACATCTTGGTGCTCGTTGCGACATCAGCTGATGATACTCTTTTCTCCCCAGCTGCTAGGCATATTGGGCGACTCGAAGCCAAACTCGAGACAGCTAAGAACGAGATCAGGCGACTCGAGACGGCTAACGACGAGTTAAACGCCTACAGGCTTCGTGATGCCAATGAAGCTCGTGCCTGGGACAACCTCAGCAGCTATTGATGCTGGGACTGTGCCGGGTTCTTTCTAGATGCCACTCGAGAAAATTCAGAAAACAAGTGTTGTGGCATTTCTCGCAACATACCAAAAACATATTAAAAAGTTCTAAACGCCGCCCCAGTTCTGGGAAAGTAATACTGCAACATGATGCTTTCGACACTACTATCCTACGCTTTCGACACTACTATCCTACGCTTTCGACACTGCTATACTCTTTGTTACAACAATCATCTGCGATACGACTCTCTTCTATGGCACGACTCCATGATATTCCACACCCTATCCCTTGCTGAACAGAAGCTTACCCACCTCTGTACCAATCCTTGGGTCATTATTTACGATGTCTGCGTACATCTTTGTTCTTCACTTCTTCAATACCGTCGCTTTCTTCCGAACTATCCTGGTGATTTCTTTCGGTCGACGCCACATACCCAAGGCTGGACTAGTCACTTGAAGTGCCTCACCACTGGATGATGGCTACCGTTGATGGCAGCGCGTACTTGGCCTACTTCTTTCTTCCGAACTTTCATCCTGGTCTTATACAACCTCCATATGTATGCTCGCCCCATTCCCGGGTTGTGCTCCGCGAATGTTTGACATGCTAGCGTCCTTACAATTTTTTTCGATATCTTCTCTTTCGTCTGCTCTCCACGGTTCTGCAGCTGGGATTGTCAATTTTCGGGTAGGGATTGTTCTCAACATTTTGCTACGCAAAATTACACGATCACTTACTGCTTGCTCTCGCTTTTCATCTTATCCTTATCCTTATAACGGACGGGGCGCTTGGATGACATCTATCTTTGGATACGCTGGGTTCTGATTTTTGTATCACTAGTATGGGTGAAGATAGCCGCCTGGGTATATGCTGTATCATAGCGTACCGTACGGACCTCTTTCTGGGTGTAATCGTATAGCTTCGACTAAACGAATCTTATTCGGAGCCTGAAGCGCAAAATTGCAATGAGTAGCGTATGATATCACGAAAATATGCAGCATTGCATCACAGGACTTTCACAGAACTTTCAATATGTATTGACTAAGATTATTCATGCCCATCCTTGTCTCCGATGAAGAATAACTGTGAGGTGTGGTGGCTGAACAACAGTAAAGTTTGAACAGTGGGACGGCACTGATTGAGGGTGAATCAACCCATGGGAATGACTTTTACCAAGTCCGAACTTAGTATCAAAATTAGCGTCCAGTTTTCTTTTGCTTCTTTAATGTTACTTCGACGCGCCATTGAACAAAAATTCAGCGGTAGGACGATAAAACAAACTCAGTATTCTGTTCCATACATATTGGTAATCTTTAATGTCTACTTGGGATATATTATCTAGCTAGTAACCCCAACGCTTCGATTTTCCATGATATTCTGTGGGCAGGTAATTCTTCGCTTTCGCAGCAATACAACATCGAGCTTCAACTTGTTGTGGCGTTTGGAGATCAGGACAGTGAAATGCTAGCATATATGCATCAGAATATACGGAATGAGACTTCGAGGAGAGGTTAGTACCTTTATTTCACGTTTCAATATACATACCTCCTCGTATGTAGAGAGAATGGCGCATATACGGGCGATATATACCTTGAGATAGCTCGTCAAGGATGGGGGAGGGGGTTGCAAACGTAGATCATGGGCGATGTCTTTGATTCTAGGAAGAGTATCATGAGGTACGTTGGGTGCCATCATATATTGTGCATATACTGACCGACATAAACGCTCCTCGTAGTCCATGCATCTGCATATCAGACCACTGAGTTAGAGGTTACTTTGAAGACAGATCAAAAAACTCACCGACGAGAGCGTTCCAAGTCCCCAATGTCAAGGCATCCGAGTCTTTCAACAAGGATTAATATTGATTAGAACTGAGTGAAATAGACTTGGACTCACTGGTCACTGCACAACAGATGCTCGCTATAATCCAAGAGTCCGAGTCCCTGTTGACCAGGTGCAAAGCAAAAGTCACTACCAGCACCACTATGATCAACATTGGAGGGAATAATCCCTAGACTGGTATGGCCTTGCAGCATTTTCTCAACAGCCTTGATTGTCTGCTCGAGGCCATGCAAAGTCAGACAAGGAAATAAGGTGTACCGAAGTATGGTCATAAACGCGACGGTGGATGCGAGGATCCAAAGACTCGGAGTGGGCAGGCGCGTCAATAGAGCCGTAAGTAAATTTGGGGTGATCTGCGGGGAGGCAACCAGTGTTCGATAGCCAGGAGAGGAGGACATCTGAGTCAAGAGCTACTGAGCTGAAGAGGTTTAGCGGATGCAGGATACACGGATGGCTCGATGTTTGAAGTGGGGGTTTTATCTGCTGTTCATGCGAATTCGGGAGAGATCAGATCGCATACAATCGAGACTACTAGCTACGCAATTGTAAAATGATATCAAAAAACGTTATAACAGTCATTTTTCTGGAAGCTGCACACTGATGAGCAGGTGGAAGACGCAGTAGTGTGTACACGTGTTGTCTATTATCTCGATATCAAAAAAACGTTGCACAATTGGTTTTTTTGAAGAGAGTCGGACGTACACTAGTGACCAGTGGGAAAACGCAGTTGGGTGTACATGTAATTTCAGTCCTTTTCAATGTAGTGGTTGAAAAAGAGACGATTCTAGTTTTGGACAGTGTGCGAAGCGCCCGCACCATACACGTGTGAGATTCACAAGCGCCTGGACCTGCCACACACAGTGACAATGTTGAATGAACTCGAAGGGCTTTTTTAAAGTGGTATGCCTCAAAATTTGGACTACAAAATCGAACTCTCTGTTTTGTTCGCAATTTGAATTGAAGGGGCCGGGACAGTGTACTTGATGTGCATCGTGGCACACACGCCTCATATCGCAACCGATTTTGCCACAAGGTATGTAACCTGATATGTAAGGAGCCTTTGATGTTTGTATTTAAGAGATGGCCTGTCCAAGTCGTTTTCAGTCCATCCCTCCTCTTTTTACCGCACCCCTTTTCCTCTTCGCCCGATTTCGAAGCTTCATATTTGTTTGTCGTCCTAAAGTCAGCTTTTTCAGCTCTTTTTCTTTTTGTCCCTGGCGTTGACTGCGCACTTGGCATTACACAGTTCATTCTCTGTTATTTTTTACCCTCGAAATGTCTCATGGTTTCCAATCCAGCCTCTCGCGCTCATCGACATCCTTTATGGAACCCATGGAAAGCCCCCCTTCCTCTTGGACAGCTTGATCGACTACCTTCAGTACCCGACGAATCCCCTATCTCTGCCCGAGTCCTCATCGTCGTTATGCCGTAAGTATCTCGATATCTTCAGCTTACTTCAAGTTGCATCTTACATCGCGCTTATATTCCTTCATCTAGCTTCTAACACCTCGAGCTCACTAATGGATTTCTATCACGCGCCTCTCTCCAGTTTGGCCGACTATGACTATGCTTCAGCTGCACTCCCTTCCCGTCGCGGTGCACCTCTCGAGAATGCTAGCATCTCTGTTCCCACCTTGACCTACAGTACCGGCAATACTGCTACACTTTCTAATGAACAGCATCTCGACAGACGCAGCTTTAGTACCAACCCGTCGCCATCTGTGCCCAAGTCATATCGTTTCAATCCAATTAGTGCTCCTACCGCGCGATCCAGCGCGTCTGTTGCCAGCAAGAGGATAAACAGCAAGACTAGCAACGATATCTCGGACGAAGGCGAGGAAGAAGAGTACGCACAGTCTGCGGGGAGTGTAGATCCGTAAGTCATTTTCAGTTTTCCTTTCTAATCCTCACTATTATCTAGTCTTCAAGAGGCCGTTCGTCGGCAACGAATCGAGTCTGAGCAGAAGCGTCGCGACGACTTGAGAGATGGCTACACTCATTTAAAGTCTATGCTGCCATCAACCAACCAGAAGTCGAGTAAGGTCAAGTTGTTGAACCGTGGTAAGTACCTCTTGATTCTCGTCGTAACATCCGCGGATGATGTCCTTTTTCCCGCAGCTGCTAGACATATCAAGTACCTCAACGCCGTCCGAGACCAACTGGAAACTGAACTCGAGACAGCTAACAACGAATTAAACGCCTACAGACTTCGTGAGGCCAATGAAGCTCATGGTTGGCACCACTATAGCAGCTATTGATGCTGGGATTGTGCTTTGTCTAGAGCTTCGTGGCTTTTTTCGCCGAACACACCAGACTGATGAGCCCCCAATTCCCGCGGGTTAACACTGCTTTGATTTATGACACGACAATCATTTTTTCTCTCATTCACGGCATCGATGCTAGGAGCCTGGATTAACCAGATGATGGACGACACGGATCGTTGATAATTTGTTTCGGTTGGCGACACTTACACAAGACTCGAGTAGTTGCTTGAAGAGCTATACCTACCTCACCACTTGATAGTGGTTGATGGTAGTGCGTGCTTCGCCTACTCGTGCACATTCTTGTTCTCTACTTCTTGAATTACCGTCGCTTATTCCGTACTTTTCATCCATCCTATACAACCTCCATACGCACGCTCGTAGGCGACCACTTCATTGTGGATCGTGCCTCGCGTGCGTTCGACACACTGGCATCTGCTACTCCTCTCGCCTTGCATCGCACATTATAGATTGATTTATAGCCTTGGGTTTTATTTTTATCATCACATTCCAACACTTCTTACCTCTTCTTCCGGGCATTAGAGTCTGATCGAGCGTCTGAACAGCGTCTTGGTCGGCATGTAGTCCTCCCTTTTTCACACAATTCACCACCAGGGTCTGGTCAAACGTCTGATCAACGTTTGGTCGGGCTGTGTTCCTCCCTTTTCTCGACAAGCATTTTTTGGCCATGCTGCATTCTATCTGGTCAACGTTACTGCTCGTGTTCACCTTCGGGTGCCTCCGCTTATCATAGTAACCGCAGATCTGTTGTATTTTGGTAGTTACATGTTTAATACCAAGCCAATATTATGCAAACCCATGCCAACTATCTTAGAGCCTTTCATTGAGAGTGATGTATGATTTCTGCTAGGCTAGTCACATTTCCCAGCGGAGAGGAGCCCCTATCAATTTTCCCTCTGTACCAGGTATGTTCTGCTTGTTGTATTATTGGCTTACTCAGGGCTTAAATCCGCAACACTACGTACCTAATGGCTGGCAAAGGCTAGGTCTAACTTGGTTTAACATTCCGAATTTCGCAGAAATCCCTATGATGGAATAAAGTATCAAATTACAAAAGTTCAGAATAGACGTTAGTGTCCAGTTGTAAGTATGGCGTATACTCACACGTGCTACGCACTGCCACCATCCGTTTATACTTCGTTTCATCATAGATAACCTTACCGTACCGACAACCACCACCGTTAGTTCTTATCGTTGCTAGTAGGCCTCGCGTCTCGCCGTTTGGAATATAACGTGGTCCTGTCAATACGTGTGATTGTCAGTGTTTCTGTCGAGACTAAACGACAGCCTTTCACCAGTTTCTCTTTTGTTCCTTCAAATTTCCTGTGTTGACGCTTCATTCCTTGACAGACAAATTCAAAAAATTTCAGCCGTGGAACGACGAACAAATCGGATTCGGTATTCCGTTCCATGTATTCGTAAGGAAAGGCAACTTCTAATGTCTGGTGTGATATCTGGTAACCTCCAATGCTTCGATATTCTGTGACGTTCCGTGTGCAAAGGAATCCAGATATGCTACTCCGATATCTGGACCTAACCAGACCCTCGTATCCATAACGCATGTTATAATCGAGACCTTAATATCTATCTACATGTAGGTCCAGAAGAAGTACTCCCGAGTCGTTTTCGCAGCAATACAACATCGAGCTTCAACTTGTTGTGGCGTTTGGAGATCAGGACGGTGAAATGCTAGCATATATGTGTCAGAATCCGCGGAATGAGATTCCAAGGAGAGGTTGAGTAAGGTTGAGTACCTTGATTTCATGTTTCAATGTATGTACTTCCTTGTATGCAGAGAGAATGGCGCATATACGGGCGATATATACCTTGAGATAACTCGTCAAGGATGGGGGAGGGGGCTGCAAGCGCAGATCATGAGCGACGTCTTTGATTCTAAGAGAAGTACCCTCAGTTAGGCGTCATCAGATACAAAAATGATATAAGTATATCAACCGGCATAAACGTTCCTCGTAGTCCATGCATCTACAGACGAGACCAGGTTATAAGCAAAGCTTGGAAGAGGTTATTTGAAGGCACTCACTGATGAGAACGTTCCAGGTCTCCAATGTCAAGGTATAGACTCGGACTGCCGAGTCTTTCAGCAAAGATAAACATTTTTTAAAAGCTGAGTGAAAAAAATTACATATACTCACTGATCACTGCGCAGCGGATGCTCGTTACAATCCAAGAGTCCGAGATCACGTTGACCACCAGCACTACTATCAAAGTTGGAGGGAATAATCCCTAAACCGATATGGCCTTGCAGTAGTTTATCAACAGCTTTGATTGCCTGCTCGAGTCCATGCACAGTCAGACAAGGGAACACAGTATACCGAAGTATAGTCATAGACACGACAACAGATCCAAGGATCCAAAGAATCGGGGTCGGCGGGCTCGTCAATAGTGTCATAAGTAGATTCTGGGTGATCTGCGGGGAGGCAGCCGGTGTTTGATGACTGGGAGAGGAGGACATCCGAGTCAAGAGCTATTGAGCTAGAGGAGTTTCGGTGGATGCAAGATACTTTACAATGGGGGTTATATACTTCCTATCGGGTCGAGGAAGAGATATGTACTAGAACGAAGGGCTGTGCCACACATTCTCATAGTCTTGGTTCAGGCATGAGCCATTCACTCACTAGCGATTGAGACATACGAAGAATGCAGTTGTTTCTGGAGCTGCACTTTACACTAATGAGCAGTTGAAAAATGTAGTAATGTGTGGACGTGGTTCGATTGTAGCCTATTTTGATATCAAAAAACGTGTGCACGATCGTTTCTGGTGAAGTTGGACTTGCACTAGTGGCGAGTTGAAAAACGCCGTAGTGTGTTCCACTCCATTTCAACACGAAAGGAAATCTTTTGATAGGCGCCGTGGATGGATACCGACTTGTGACCATGTGCAGTTGTGCACAGAGGCCTTGGTTTTCGAAAGGCATACTCTTGACTGGTTTTTGAGCAGATCCTGTAATTATCAGCAGAGAAGGGACATGCTTGTCGACGTCTTTGTCATTCTCATATATTGCAAAGAGTCGAGAATAAGAGCTAGAGCTTATTTCCAGCCACTTTTTCTTTTCCGCAACCCTTTCTCCTTTAAGATGGAGTACTCACCCAGTCTGCTCTATTTCTCCTCAGGCGCGCTGGCTGGAACTGCACATCTTGAACTCGCCAGAGTCTGCCCTCGCTGACTGCACGTAGTACTACCTAATTACTTGGGTTCTTATAGAAAAACCTTATAGATAGATCTCTCTCTTTTTCAATCTTGAAAAACTTGAACGCCCCAGGGCCCAGCTGGGCCAGGTTTCCACGGACATAAACCATAACACAGCCTTGACACAGCCTTGAGTAGCGCTTGGCGAAGTGCTTTTGGCCTCTTTGGCCTGTGAGAATATTTATTTTGATGGTAATGTCGTATAAGTAGTATTCTTGTTTCTACAACCACCTCCACTTTTTTCCGCAACCCTCTCTCCTCCGAGATATATATATATCTCGTATTCGCCCAGTCAGCGTCTTTCTACTTTCTCCTCCTCGTCGCTGACTGTGCACATCGTTCTTACCTGAAAATATTCGTTCTTTCTCTGTTGTTTTTGAGCTTTCCCCTCAACATGTCTTTTGGTTTCTCGCATTCTTCCTCCGTGCCACCGCCGCCGTTCCACTCGTACAACTTGATGGATTACCAGTACCCTCAATACCCGACGAATTCATCTCAGCACCACTACTCTTCGTCGTTAGGTCGGACGTTTCTCCATACATGCAACTTGTTGCGTCACTTATTCCTTCATTTAGCTTCTAATACCTCGAGCTCACCGGCATCAATGGCTTTCCACTCCGCACCTCGTTCAGACTATGCCTATGCTTCAGCTGCACCCCTGCCTTCCCGTCGTTATGCTCCTCTCGAGAATTCTACTATCTCTCCTCTCGCCCAGGCCAACGATGCTAATACGCTCTCTGATGGGCGGAATTCTGGCAGACGCAGCCATGGTTCCAATCCGTCGCCGTCATCGCCGTCCGGACTCTATGCCACTACTACTGGCCCAGGTCACGTCGCTTTGACCCGATTAGTGTTCCCACTCCGCGAGCCAGCACGTCTGCTGCTAGCAAGAATCCAAACAGCAACACTAGCAATGATGACTGGGACGAAGAGGAGTCTGCTGAAAGTGTGGACCCGTAAGTCCTTTTCATTTTTCTTTTCTGCGTACTAATTCTCACTATTAAACAGTACTCTCCGAGAGGCCGTTCGTAGGGAACGAATCGTGTCTGACCAGAAGCGCCGTGACGAGTTGAAACATGGCTTCACGCGTTTAAAGTCTACGGTGCCACAAACCGACCAGAGGTTGAGGCAGGCGGAGCTGCTGAACTTTGGTAAGTATATCTTGAGCGCTCGTCGTGACATCTGCTGATGATGTTCTTGTTCCTGCAGCTGTTAAACATATCAGGCAACTCGAAGCCAAACTCACAAACGCTGCACCTGCTGAACGTGTCAGGCGGCTCGAAGCTGAGCTTGAGACAGCTACTGAACATGTCAGGCAACTTGAAGCCGAACTCGAGACGGCTCACAACGAACTAAACGCCTACAAGCGTCATTATGAGGCTCAAGCTTGGCCCCGCTATGATGCTGGGCTTGTGCCGGGTTCTTTCTAGACCTTCTGCGTTGCCATTCGGGAAAAATCAGAAAACCAGTGTTGTGGCTTTTTTCGCTGAGCACTCAAAAAACAGACGAACGAATTCTAAACACTTATCTTGACACGACTATCACTTAGACACGACTATCTTTTACGACACAACTATCATGTTTTTATATCCGCCCCGTCGGCCTCAATGGCTTTCCCCCTGCTGGTTGGAAGTCTACCCACCTTTGTACCAAATTCGTCTCCCAGTTGTTTTCAGTGTCATTGGCTATCCGGTCTCCCCGCATTATGGCCGGGCTAGATCGGACCCAAGGATCAAAACAGATGATGGATGATAGTCGATAACTTGCTTCGGTTGACGACGCTTACACAAGACCTGGAGTGGTTGCTTGAAGTGCTACACCTACCTCATCACTTCGATAGTGGTTGATGGTGGCGCGTGCTTCGCCTACTCTTGTTCCTCACTTCTTTGTATTATCGTCACATCTCTCCGAACTATCCTGGTGATTTACTTCGCTTGACGACACTTACGCAAGACTGGAGTAGCCGCTTGAAGTACTATACCTACCTCCCACTCGAATGGTTGATGGTAGTGCGTGCTTCGCCTACTCGTACACATTCTTGTTCTTCACTTCTTGCGTTACCGTCGCATCCTTCCTGGTGATTTGCTTCGCTTGACGACGCTTACACGAGACGGAGTGGGTCGCTTGGGGTGCTATACCTACCTCCCACTTGAGTGGTTGATGGTAGTGCGTACTTCGCCTACTTGTACTCGTGCACATTCTTGTTCTTTGCATCGTCGCTTTCCTCCGAACTTTGTTATGCAACTGTCGTACGCACGCTCGTAGGCGACCACTTTGTTGTGGATCGTGCCTCGCGTGCTTCCAACACTGGCATCATTACGTTTTTTTCCTCGGTATCCTCCTTGTCGTCCTCTCCCCGGCTACGATTGTCAACTTCTGGTATCATGTCGTCCTCTCCCCGGCTACGATTGTCAACTTCTGGTATCAAAGGATGGGTAGTTGTTCTCAACCCTGGACCATCACCACTCCTCGCTATCGTATTGTATGGAACTGTATCTTTATTTTGTATCATTATGGGATGTACTTATATTTTAAAGGACGCATGGCGTCTATCCTTAACACTAATTACCAATTAATTGTATGTTTCCTCAGAATGTCTTGTTGAACCTGCGTAATCACTGGGACTGGGTGCAAGTCCGTGTCCATAATTGGGTAGAAATTGGACGTTAGTTTACAGGCTGATCTCATTCGATGATATGGGTACAGAACTTCAATGTATCAGCCAAGGTTCAAAATGGCTGAACCAAGGTGCCCGAAGGTACGTGGAGAAGTGATACATTCTTGTAGATAGCGAGTGGCGATAGGGCGATTTCGGTGGTAGATTTCGGTTCCGATCCACTGAGGGTAGGACTGACGCTGCAATAAGGAGATGGAGGAGACCAACACCAACTACCACACAGTCTGAGATGACGTTACCGCAAAAAGGGCTTCAAGCATTATGTCCAATGTCTCTAGGGCAAATGAAATGCTCCGACGGGATTGCATTGGTGAACCTGCTTCAATGGTATCGATACACAAACCGCAATTTTGCGTATTAAACTTGGATTCAGTATATTAACATGGGATACGTCAGATTGATCTTAATGAAGCATCGAGGCATTCGGGTGCTTCTGGGAGGAACAGCCGGCTCCAGGAAATCCGAATCGCTTGATATGGGTATGAACTTGATAAGGGAGCACCTGGGGACCGTCTAGTAAGGTAATTTTGGCGGGATTTCCGGAGTTCCTCGATATTATAAGTCCTCTTTATTCCGTTGAGCCATAGGAGTTCTATATAAAATCAAAAAAAAAAGAAAAGAAAAGCGATTAGGAGAAGAAAAAAGCGAGAAGAGCCCACCACGAGATTGATAACACAATCGCGGAATGCAGAGAGCGTTTGCCGAGAGTATTTACAGAATCGGGGAACGCAGAGAGTTTTTGCCGAGTGTTGCAGAATCGCGAAACGCAGAGAGTGTTCGCAGATATGCATGGGTATATTTCCTCGCGTGATCGTAAGGACAACGTTCGCCCAAGAAAATGAAAAAGAATTACATCAACACCAGGACCATCCTACTGAAAACGTAGTATTCTATGCACGTGTAAATTAAAGTTTTGACATGAAAAACGTTGCACACTCGTGGGTTGGACTTCCAGTCGGAGAACGCAGTAGTGAGCTCACATGTAGTGGTTTCACTTATCTCAAGGCAGGAAGAGTGATTATGAAAGGAGACCTTGATACAAGTCGCCGTGGATGAGATTCGAGTTGCGTATCATAATCCTGATGGTTCTAGGTTGTGCGGATACACATAGATAGTGTGCAAAAAGGTCTTGCTTGGAAGGCAAACGCTAGAATGTTCTAAGGACCCATTCAACACTTGTTGCGTAATTCCATGGATCTGCATGGAATGCGATTCACACTTTTGATTTGCTTTTGATATTAAAAATACGTTACAGTTGTTTCTGGTTGCATTGACACCGACGAGCATGCACGTGTAGAGTCCAATTACGGACTTACGCTAATGTGGGGGCCAGTTTGGAAAACGCAGTATTGTGTGTGGAAGTCGGAGGTCGGCCAGGTCGAAATTGCCGTTTTGGGAGACGAAATATGCAGCTTGAGCCGATGACATCAATGTTCGCAGACAGAAGGATATGTTTCTTTAAAATACCTCTCTTGTTTTTCACAAACCTCGATTCTCCTTCGCATCTCATTAGCTTTAGCACACTTTAACTCACATAGAGTCAGCTTCTTTTTCTTGTTCTCCTGAATGTGTACTTAACAGTTCTTTCTCAGCTTTTTCTCCTCGAAATGGATTACTCTTCCTTTGTGGCACCACCGTCCTTCTCCTCGAACAGCTCGGTGGATTACCTCCAGGACCCAACGAACGCCCCATCTCTGCACCACTACTCTTCGTCAGGTTATATGTCTCTCTGGCTTGCTTGTATCTTACATTGAGCTTATATTCCTTCATCTTAGCTTTTAACACCTTGGGCTCACCAATGACTTCCCACTCCGGGCCTCGCTCCACTTTTTCAGACTATGGCTATGCTCCAGTTGCACCCCCACTCTCCGGTCGTTATACGCCTCTCGAGAATGCTAGCGTCCCACCTCCCACCTTGGCCTATGGTTTCGGTAATACTAATGCGGTTTCTGATGGACGGCACTCTGGCAGACGGGGCCTTGGTTCCAACCCGTCGTCGTCATTTCCGTCTGCACCTTATGCTACCACTGCTGCGCACAGGAATCGCCAGAACTCAATTAATGTTTCTACCACGCGACCCAGCACGCCCAGGAGCCCAAACAGTAACACTAGCAATTATGACTGGGATGAAGCTGAAGAAGAACATGCGCGGTCTGCTGGATCTGTGGACCCGCAAGTCATAATCATTCTTCCTTTCTGTACACTAATTCTCATTACTTATTAATTAGTATTATCCAAGCGGCTGTTCGTAGGGAACGGATCGTGTCTGACCAGAAGCGTCGCGACGACTTGAGGAGTGGCTTTAAGCGTTTAAGGTCTACGCTTCCACCAACCAACCAGAAGTTGAGCCAGGCAAAGCTGCTGGACTTGGGTAAGTACATCCTTGACCGCTCCTTGGGACATCGACTGATGATGCTCTTTTTCGTGCAGCTGCTGAACATATCAGCCAGCTCGAAGCTGAACTCGAGACAGCTAATAAATTAAACACCACATCTGCTCAACATATCAGCCAACTCGAAGCCGAACTCGAGGCAGCTAACAACGAATTAAACATCTACAGGCCTTATTATGATCAATGAAGCTTGGGTCTATGCTGTTCAAAAGTGTGAATAATTACATTGTCATTTTCTCGCAAGTTGTATTCAAGTTTACTTTATTTCTCGCAAGTTCGGCTAAGTGTCTATTTCTCGCAAGTTCTGACATTGGTCAATTTCTCGCAAGTTAGTTTTCAGGGCCGGTTAGTTATGTAACTTACCATATCTGGTAGAGCCAGGTCTCGACTCTGTCATGTGACTAGTGAGCAACGACACATGACAGTAGGACCGTGACCTCGGGTATTTCGGCTATCCTGCTCATATCGTATCATATCATATCATATCTCATCTTCAGGCATATCTGATCTGGAGGATAAGATATACGTGAGAATCTAGTTATCAGCCTACGGCTAAGCGCCCACCATCTAATCATCTTCCAAGTTGATCGTCTTCGCAAGTTTGCTGGCATGGATAGCCAAAACCGGCCTTGATGGCCCATGAGATTAAAATGTGAGGTGTATGGTTACATGTACAAGTAGATACTATGGTAAGAAAAGGAGTGAACATTGGCAGTAAGGGGTTTTGCTCAAGTCAAGCTCAAGTTTTGCTTGTACAAACTGGTGATAAAAAGAGAAAAACTGCCAGCTCGAAATGTCCTTAAGCTGTGTCACTTGGCAACTGAATGAATGCTTGCCCAAGTCTCAGTTGCACCAGAGGGACTTGACCACTTGCCAGCGGGATAGCCGTCGGCCGATCGGTGATCACCCGAGGTCACGGTCATATTGTCATGTCACTAGTCACATGACAGAGTCGAGACCTGGCTCTACCAGATATGGTAAGCTACATAAGTGACCGGCCCTGAAAATTAACTTGCGAGAAATTGACAGATGTCAGAACTTGCGAGAAATTGACACTTAGCCGAACTTGCGAGAAATTGGATGATCCAACTTGCGAGAAATTGGATGATCCAACTTGCGAGAAATTGACACTTACCCAAACTTGCGAGAAATTGTATGATCCAACTTGCGAGAAAATGACTATGTATTTATTCACACTTTTGAACAGCATATGGGTCCGCCATGATGCTGACATTACGCCGAGCTCTTTCTAGATCTGCGTTAGCATTCGGCAAAACAAATGCAGTGGATGAGCCCATCTTCTGTCTTTTATTCTTCGGCATATATATATACATCATGACCATGTTTTTCGTTCCTCTTGTCTACTTTAAAGCTCTCTCATCTTTTATTAGTCATCGTTACCTCCTACTTACTTGCTTTTATGTCCATTTTGGCTACTTATAACTTTCAATTAACTCTGTCTGGCACTCCATTGACTTTTTTAAAAGTAAAATTCCCGTTACCTTCGGTTAAGTTCTCAGCAATAAGTAGAGGGAGATGATAGTTTGTCATGTCGATCTGCCGCGCAACATGGTTTTGTGAAGCCGCATCACTGCCGAGTGAATTGGATCTAAACCGCTTGCCTCCAGGCTCCGCTTGCCTCATTCCACTATCATATCAAACCCAGCACTTCAAGTCAGAGCCCGAGATTAGAAAGTCCTTGCGCGCACGGACGGCAGAAGTAAATTTTCACGTCAAACTCTTTCATCTCGGCCCTTCAAGCAATCCTACAGTTTCCTACTTCCATTTTGAATGAGCTGCGAATTATTCGGCTAGATCTGGTGTCCACTTCATCCATTCCAAGACGCGTTCTTTCGCTGCAGCTTCCTCTCCAAAGCCTCTCGAACCAGTGAAAACTTGAGAGATATCAAGTCCCATTCAAGAACACTGTATCCGCGCGGAATTTTTCAATCAAGCTTAAGTAGCGCGTTTGATGATCTGTTTTCGGAGTTGGCGGTTGCGTCTTTGAGAATAAGTGCAACCCACGCACCTCATCATAAATACTGGTAATATTCATCACAAAATGCATACCACATCCAAAGTAATCTGACATTAGGACGTCCTGCGCAACATAATTACTGCTGGTGGTTGCTGATTGCGACGGTGTGCCACTGTACCGACCGTGGACCATATGCAAAGATGTGAAGAATCATAAACAGTTGGGCCACAGTCGTGCCATTTTACTGAACGACCGGATTCAGGATCGAATTCTGTCGGCAGAAAGCTACGGAATTTTCTTCGGTGTATTGCCTACCTTTGTTCGGGTTAACGAATTGCAAGTTTTGAGTATTGGCTCTGGCTGAGAAGGTACAGGCAAAGTCCAGACTCCAAGCTGGTTTTATAGAAGACATTTGACGAACGAGGATAGCCATTCTTACAAACTCATAGATTTTTAGAAGAAAGTAAAAGTTTTGCGAGCACACGTATGTCTCCTTCAGTCCATTAGCTTCTGACAAGCTGATTCAAGTCATGGATGCCTACAACCTCGGGCCCGTTCAAGCCCCGAAGCCTGTCGCGGTAGAAGACTGATGATTTAATCGGAACCGTGTGCACGGGCGGTTACTCTCAGGCTGTATTTGCGCGTCGGGTTGGGTTTAGGATTATGTTCCTGACCCTGCTTTATGCTCAGTTGTTGAAACCGGATGAGCCATCATTTTACATTTGGAAGACTACTACCTCTGTATAAATTGTAGGTTATTGGAGCATTTTTCGTGCGTAGTCGCGTCGGCATTTGTGCGACGGCGCTTTGGCGCTGATCACAGCATTGTGGAGACTGCGCGTCCCAGGCATGTATTTTCGCGATATGTGTAGCTGGGGCTATTCCTATTTGAGCGGTAAGGCGACGAAAAAACTCAAAGTTCTATTCCATGCAATTCTTAATGTCTACTTAGTACTTCTAATTTTCGCAGTCCAGCTGGACCCAGGGGACGGACTCTCTTATCCCTAGCACATATTATATATGAGAGAGTAGTAAATATGTTCAATATCTGCACGCAGGTATAGAAGAGAAAGTATTTATTGTTTTCCCAGCAATAAAACGTTAAGTTTCAACTTGTTGTGGCGTTTGGAGGTCAAAATGGTGGAATGCTAGCATATATGCGTCAGAATACACGGACTGAAACTGCGAAGGGAGGTTAAGTACCTTTATTTCATGTCTCAATATATCTACTTGCTTATATGCAGAGGAAATCATGCATATACGGGCAATAAATATCTTGAGATAACTCGTCAAGGATGGGGGAGGGGGCCGCAAGTGCAGATCATGAGCTATGTCTTTGATTCTAAGGAAAGTACGATAAGTTGCGTCTGGAGCCAACAGATATGGAGCATATACTGACCGACATAAGCGTTCTTCGTAGTCCATGCATCTACATATCAGACCACGGGATTATGAGCAGATTATCTGAAGACGGATCAATAAACCCACCGACGAGATCGTTCCAGGTCCCCAACGTCAAGGTATGCGAGTCTTTAAATAAAGATTAACCTTCGTGAGAATCGAGTGAACAAAACTGCATAGACTCACTGATCACTGCACAACAAGTACTCGCTACAATCCAAGAGTCCGAGTCCACGTTGGCCAGGTGCAAAGCAAAAGTTGCTACGGGTACCACCATCATTGAAGGGAATTATCCCTAGACCGATATGGCATTGCAGCATGGCATCGACAGTTTTGATTGTCTGTTCGAGTCCGTGGAGAGTCAAACAAGGGAGTAGGGTGTACCGAAGTATGGTCATGGACATGAAGACAGACACAAGGATCCAAAGACTCAGAGTCGGCAGGCTCGTCGATAGTGTCGTAAGTAAATTCTGGGAAATCTGGGCAATCTGCGGGGAGGCAGCCAGTGTTTGATAATCAGGAGAGTAGTACATCTGAGTCGGGTACCGTTGAGCTGAGGAAATTGGGATGCATGCCACTTTTTATAAATTATACATCCTAGCGGGTCGAGAAAGAGATACTTTTAGAACAAAGGGCAGTGCCACACTCCTTGATCCGGCCAAGACATGATGCATCAGGAACGCTCACCAGGATTGAAAATCGGCATACGAAGAGCGTAGTTGTTTCTGGGGGAGCTGCACTTACACTGATGAGCAGTTGCAGAACGCAGTACGCGAAAATCAGTTCAATTGTATTTGACATCAAAAACGTTGCACTTACAGTTGCAAACGCAGTACTGTGTTCGCATTCGACGGAGTGAAAAAAACGTGCGAACCATGCGCCTGATTGCGTAGACTTCGGACTACATTGTTATACTACTGGCAAGACCAGCCGCTACCGCTACCGTAAATCGAGCTCTTGACAGTTTAGTAGTTCCGAATCATGGCTGTGGAGGTCTTCTGGTAAAAAAGAATCTTGCCAACTTGAGCAAATCCTGGAATTTATTTGACCATTGGCATAGAAGAAGGACAAGTGCGATGGGGAGTTGGAGTCCTTGTACTTGTCATCCTCAACTACGTTATATAGATTGAGCTGTACAGAGTCGGCAACGAAAAGGCCAGAGACGGCTGAGGGAGAATTCTGACATACGACTTATTACCATAAGGAGATTTCATGATGTCATCACATGTATTTAAGAGATTCGTTGGTGTTTGATGATCTTGTTTCCTGCCTCCTCTCCCTCCTGACATATCTTTGGTTCAGCTCTTTTTCTTTTTCTCCATTGTCGCTGACGATCACATAGCTCTCATATGAGCTCATTCATTCTTTCTCAGAAGTCATTCGTTCTTTCCCCCCCATTCCTATTCACATCGAACCACCACCATCAAATAAGCGCCCAACGCTAATACTCCCAATAAACGAGTAAAACGGTACGATCATAGCTCTGAGAGCACCCAAAATAGGCCCAGCGTTCCACGCGAAGCCATAAAACACAAAGTCCTGTAACACAGGCATACATTACTCTCAATTTCGCACTTCAGTGACGATCTGAGATGATACAAAACACTTTACATATACTTAGTATACATTAAAGTTGAGTACCGGATTGGTACTAAAAGGTTGTATTAAAGCAACTCATTCACATCTTCATTTCGCCCATAAATGCTGTCTTAAACGATGTGCATTTGCATTCATCGTGAAAATTTCCCTGTCCCATGCGCCTACCATCGATTATCGGCGGTATCCGGATATCGATCGATTACAACGGCACCGCCCCATTCATCGCGCGAAATATCCATCAGGATCACTACACCTGCCGCGTGGACGTCTCTCTGAGCTGGATTGACCGACCGCAAAGGCTTCACCCGCTACTCGATATGCAGTTTAAGCTTACCTTTTTTGCATGGGCCAGGTTCGTAGTTAAATCCGGCCTGGCATCCCATGCCTTCCGTACCTTTTCCGTCTGAACCAATCCAATTCGCCCTCATGGCCATAGGTTGTCCATGTATTACATGATGTTCCAATTGTGCATCCGAAAATTCCAGTGTCGACTCATCGGGTCTCTCCTGCTCAACGCTCCAGACTGAATTCTTTGCAATTCCTTGAATTAGAAATTCAACAGATTTTGTTTCAAAATTCTCAACATCCAGATTCTACATTGGCACATTGCACCAGCAAAAGTAATTCTACTGCCATATATGAGAAAGCCGCTACCAATACCATTATAATGTACTGGGTAGTTGACTCTACCACCCCAGTTGCATAAACTATTAATCATTCAAGTACCTTTGTGGACTATTGGAAATGTTCAGCTGAAACTTAACATCGGAAAATCATCACAAAATAAGCATTATATATTTATTATACAACTTGAAGCTCATCAGCCTCACCTATCCACTGATGAACATCGCCCTCCAGGCTCCAAAGAGCTAGCCCGGTATGCATCCTACTTATACTAGGATCAAGGTCCAAGGATTGGCTCATGAAGACAAAAGTTAAAACAATACTATGCACAAAGTATGCACAGGACATATTGTTCCTCATCTAATTTGCAGCTGTGAAGTTGCACTAGACACTTAGTCTAACAATAACAAGGCATACACAGACAACCTTGCCGGAGTCCAACTGGCCCTCATTTTTGTAGGCCGTTGGGGCTATTAAAAGCCTCGGTTAAGGTGTCTATATACAGAAACAGGCATCCCCCCAAATTCAGCTTAGTAGACAACTAAGTACTAGTAAAGCTTGCATAGACTGTCATTGCCAGACTCAGGCTACCATAGTGACTACACCGGCAATACCTCCTGGACCGCACTCCTGATAAGTACGTTGGAGCTGCATTAATTGAATGACAGGACTGCACTGGATTTAACATATAAAATCCTGGCAAGTTGTCAGCCTTATGAGTAGTACTAAAAACTCCCATCCAGTGAATTCCTAACCAATGTGACTGATGGAAGAATACTTAGGAAATCTGATAAAGCTATAACAAGCGCTACAAGCTTGAGCATGTTCTCACTATACTGAGTCTTGACAATGATTGTGGCCATAACTTGTGTCATTCAAACTGCTGGGGACCATTCCCTGGCTGTAGTGACTCGAGCCTCACTTGTACAGAGATCCTTTTCAAATACCTGACAAGAAGCGCATATACAGATTCTGCAAACTATTTCTGAACATGCACTCTTTGAATGCAATCATGCCCCTTCGAAAAACAGATATTTGATATTTTATAAAAATGATAAATACATAACATTGTAAATAAGTATGTACAATGCCTGTACTGTAAGTAAATGGTGGCTGTCGCCAGCCAGGGATCTACAGCAGCAGTTTTAGAGCTAGTTGCGAGCTCGTCCCTGTCTGACGGCAGTCAGCCCGAAGACCATGGTGCTTGTGCCGCACCATGGGAGCTTCGGCTGCCCCGGCGTTCAGATCTTGGACCGTGCCGAGTAATTGACTTCCTTCCTTCCTTCCCTGTTATTCTTGATTTTTTCCCTGGGCCTCGGCATGTCTTCTGGCTTCAATCCCGGCTTCTGGCACTCTCCCTCGGTGCGCGCGCCACCGCCGTCACTCCCGTCGGACAGTTCGATGAATCACGAGTACCCTCAGTACCCGATGAATCCATCTCAACCCGACTATTCTTCGTCGTTAGGTCGTACATTTCTCCGTGTATGCCATCTTGCATCACTTATACTCCTTCATCTAGCCTCTAACGCCTCGAGCTCACAATTCCACTCTGCGCCTCGCTCCAATCTACCAGATTACGGCTATGATCTAGTTGCTCCCCCACCTTCCGGTCGTTATACGCCTCTAGTCGGGAATGCTCCTTCCACCTTGGCCTACAGTTTCGGCAATACTGGTACGGCGTCTGATGGACAGCACTCTGCCAGACGTAGTCTTGGTTCCAACCCGTTGCCATCATCTTCGTCCGGACGTTATGCTGCTAGGTCACGTCGCTTTGACCCAATTAGTGTTCCTACTCCGCGAACCAGCGCGCCTGCTGCTAGCAAGAACCCTAACAGCAACGCCAGCAATTATGACTGGGACGAAGGCGAAGAGGAGTATGCACAATCTCCTGGAAGTGTGGACTCGCAAGTCATTTCATCTTTCCTTTCTGTATCTTAAATTCACTGTTATTCAGTCTTCAAGAAGCCGTTCGCAGACAACGAAACGTGTCTGACCAGAAGCGTCGCGACGACTTAAAAGGTGGCTTCAAGCGTTTGAGGTCTGCGCTGCCAACCGACCGGAAGTTGAGCTACGCGGAGCTGCTGAAATATGGCAAGTACAATTCGGTTGTTCATCGTAACATCTCCTGATGATGCTCTTTTCTTCAGCTGTTCAATATATCATGGATCTCATTGCGACACGAGACCAACTCAAAGCTGAACTCGAGACAACTAAGAACGAGTTAAACGCCTACAGGCTGCGTTATGCCAATGAAGCCCAAGGTTGGGCCCGCCTGATGCTGGGATTGTGCCGGGTTCTTTCTAGAGCTTCAGCGTAGCCATTTGGGAAAACCCAGAATAAAAAAACAAGTGTTATGTCCTTGTTTGCTGAGCACACCAAAAACAGACTAATGACTTCTAGACATCCTCCCCTCTCCGCAGGACTCACGCCAATCATTTTTTTTCACAATCATTTCTTATTTACGACATCGATCCTCTACGGAGGAGGATGAGACAGACGATGGATGACACGGCGGATTGATAACTAGTTTCGGTTGATGACGCTTACACAAGACTCGAGTAGTGGCTTGAAGAGCTATACCTACCTCGCCACTTAAGAGTGGTTGATGGCAGTGTGCTGTGCTTCGCCCACTCGTGCACGTTCTTGTTCTCCACTTTTTACATCATCGTCGTTTTCTTCCGAACTGTTTCTTCCCGTCTCATACGACCTCCATACGCACGCTTGTAGGCGGCCACTTTATTGTGGATCGTGCCTCGCGTGCGTCTGACACACTGGCGTCTACTACTACTCCCGCCTTGCATCGCCCACAATTGTTGATTGATTTATAGCCTAGTTTCTATCCTACTAGTACCACTGTTTCTGTCTACAATTGTTTGCTTCGTAGGTTGGATTATATTTATGTCATTACGCTACATATCACGTGTTTACGACTAATAACTCTCGCTTGGACCGCTTGGACTCTTGTCACTTGGACTCCGACATACCCTTATACCACAATTACATGACCTCCATATGCGCTCTTCTGAATGTTGATTTCTGATGCCTGTTTGCTCTTTGAGTCCTTGACTCTTGTAAGTCTTCATTGTTCAACTTTCATTTACTTATTTGTTGAGATCTTTGTTGAGGTGTAAGTTGTTCTACTGGGAGTCACCCTTCTCCTGTCTGGGTTGTCTTTCTCCACCGGATGAGCTGTTTTTTCCTTTCTCTATTTTCTGTTGTCCTTGACGAAAATAGAAGAACTTACCCTCAAGAAAATATGGGAATTGATAATAATCAACTGGTGTTCTCCCTCCGATCTCGCATTCGCAGCTCTCCACATATCTTTCTCCCTTAAAATATATCTCGAATTCACCCAGACCAGATTTCTGCCCTTTTTCCTCTTCTTCTCCCTCGTCGCTGTCGCCCAGCCTCATTGGTTTTCCGCGCACCTTTCTCCTTTGAGACATTTCTCGATTTACCCTCAGAGTCAACTTTTATCTGCTCTCCCCTGTTCACCCAGAACCGCATAGCTCTTATCTTCTTATCAGGGCTCGTTCATTCTTTCTCCGATTTTTCCCCTCGAAACGTCTAGATTACAGCCTCGCAAAGCTTCCTTTATCCCTTCCCTTCAACTGCTTGATGAACTACCTTCAGTGCCCGAAGGATGCCTCATCTCTTTACTCTTCGTCGTTAGCTATAACTTATATTCCTTCACCAAATTTCTAGCACGTCGAGCTCCCCAATGATTTTCCACTACGCGCCTCGATCCACTTTGGCGAACTACGGCTATGGTCCGGTTGCCCCCCCGCCTTCACTCTTCTCGAGAATGCTTGCGTCTCTCCTCGGCCATGCTAATGGACAGCATTCTGGAAGACCCTCCGACCCATTGCCTTAGTCCATGCTACTACTAAATCATATCGCTACCATCAATTAGTGCTGCTCTTTTCCCAACAGCTACTACACAAGCACCTCAACGAAGTACGAGACCAACTCGAACTCAAGCCAGCTACCGACGAAATCAACACCTTCAGGCAAGCTTGGTACCCCCAGAGGTACCATACGTGGCAGCTGGTGATACTGCGATCATACCGACTTCTTTCTAAAGCTTCCGCGTTGCCACTTGGAATTCTGAAAACAAAGTCATATTAAAAACAGACTAACGAATTCTGAACACCTCCCCAAGGTGAAACTGCTTCAATTTATGGTACAAACATCATTTATGACTCGATTATCTGTCATGACCCGACCCTCCATCAATCGTACATACAATTCCGTCTTCAGTTGTTTCAGTGCCAGTCTCCCCGCCTTCTGGCTGGGTTAGGTTGGACTCAAGGCTCTACTGGATTCAAAAAGATGATGGATAACACGGATCTCGGTCTATATATTTTAATTGACGACGTATACACAAGAATGCCAGAGTAGTCGCTTGGAGCGCTGTACCCACCTGAGTACCTCACTGCTTCGGTAGTGGTCGATAATCATGTACATTCTTGTTCTTCATTCGCACTACTACCGTCCCTTCCACACCTTTTCATCCCAATCCTTTACAACCTCCGTACGTAGTTTATAGGTGTCCACATTATTGTGGACCATGCCTCGCGAGCATCATGACACACTGGCGTCGCTACTCTTTGTCGCCTTCTCCCCAAGGTTCTGCAGTTACGGTTGTCAATTTTTTTGGCGTAGATTGAAGGATGGGTAGTAGTTCTCAAACAGTAACTCCTCACTCTCGCATTGTAACTCTATCCATTGTAACTGTATTCTTATCTTTGTATCTGTATGATATGAAATGTACATACTTGTATTTTTTGTATAGAAGTCGTTAATAAAAACCAATCTTATGCTTCCTCACACGCTACTAGGAAAGTGTTTCCGCAGAGCCGTCAATGAAAGTATTATCGAGGCACTCGGCGCAAGAAACAGTTTGTGATATCAAATTTTCAATTGTCATGTTCTGTGAGGCGAGTACTTCTTCGTTTTCGCAGCAATACAACATCGAGCTTAAACTTGTTGTGGCGCTTAGAGATCAAGACGGTGAAATGCTAGCATATATGCGTCAGAATACAAGGAATGAAACTACAAGGAAGAGGTTAAGTACCTTTATTTCATGGCTCAATATATGTACTTCCTTGTATGCGGTGGAAATGGTGCATGTACGGGTGATATATACCTTGAGATAACTCGTCAAGGATGGAGGTGGGGGCTGTAAGTGTAGATCATGGGCGATGTCTTTGATTCTGAGGAAAATACCATGAGTTACATTGGGAGCCATCAGATATGGCGCATATACTAACCGACATAAACGTTCCTCGTAGTCCATGCATCTATATATCAGACCGGGTTATGAGAAAAGCTTGAAAAAGATTATAAGACAGATCAATAAACTCACCGACGAGAACGTTCCAGGTCGCCAATGTCGGGGTATCCGAGTCTTTCAATAAGTATTAATATTGATTAGCGCTGAGCGAAAAAAAAATTGCATAGACTCACTGATCACTGTACAACAAATGCTCGCTACGATCCAAGCATCTGAGTCCCTGTTGGCCAGATGCAAAGCAAAAGTCGCTACCGGCACCACTATCAACATTGGATGGAATAATCCCCATACCGATATCGCCTTGCAGCATTCTATCAACGGCTTTGATTGTCTGCTCGAGTCCGTGGAGAGTCAGGCAAGGCAGTAAGGTGTACCGAAGTATGGCCATAGACGCGACGACGGATCCAAGGATCCAAAGACTTGGAGCAGGCAGGCTCGTCGATAGTGTTGTAAGCAAATTCTGGATGATCTGCGGGGAGTCAGCCAGAGTTTGATGGCCAAGGGAGCTCGAGGAGGACATCTCAGGTAAGTGCCGTTGAGCTAAGGAGGTTCAGTGGATGAGTTGGTTGATGCCACTCGAAATGGGGGTTTTATACTTCCTAGGGGCGAGCGAAAGCGCCTAAAGCCAGACCCACAGATGATTTGATCTTTACTATATGATTTTGTTTCTGGTCACCCAATTCAAATAGTTTGATTTGATATTTAAGAAATCGCTATGATTTTGTTTCCGGGTTCGATGGGTCTCATTCCGATATCACGGGAGTCACATCACCTGATAATTAACTCCATAGTGGAACTCGTTACTCCAGGCTCCTGATGCCGGATAGCCTGGTAATAAAATTGATTTCGGAGGGAATAAAGTTAAATTTTTTTGTCGCTGTTCCACATATCTAGCAAGCAAGTTGGCAGTAAAGCAGCGCTGTACAAGCCGTACTCTGCGCGATATGGCTGTTCAATTATATGTAGGTAATTATGTGTGCAAAGTTCTAAAAACACACAACAAGCCGATCGTGCCGCATGGTGCATTAACAGGGCCTGTGTGCCGGAAATTTGGCGTCAAAGTTGCGTCAAAGCGAGGCCGGACCCTTTCTTTGTGTATGTATATTGTACTTCAATTGAGTATAAAGTGTTGAGACCATACCCAGCCAGCGTTACTTTTGGTGTGTAGTACCTACACCTATAGCAGTCCCAGTTATGTGCACACGGCATGAGATGGCATTATCGACTCTTATCTGCCGATCCTTGGCCCGCACTCTAATGTATTGTCACAACTGACTCATCTGTAACGGATTATGACATGTTCCTGGATCAGAATGAGACCCATCAAACCCGGCGTACAAGGAAGGTGTTCTGCCATGGTACTAGTTGACAGTGGCGCCACCAGTGTACTGAATTGCCTTTCTATACGGCCCATCATTACACTGTACAGCTGGGAACAACTGATTCCACTCGTGCCTTCTACATGCACGCTACGTACCCTTATGCCCCTTGAATAGCAAAAACCTATGCTGCTCTACACCTCTCTGTGCGTGAGCCATTATATCGAGTAGTCGGAGAGGCCGAACGAAATAATTGTGTCAGCTAGATAGATGTGCCATCGGTGTCAGAAGCCCAGCGGCGAATAATATCTCTGGATGTACTTATTGCTCTTTTCAAAAATAATGGTTTCAGGAAAAAAAAAAGTTCTGATCAGGCCAACAATGTCAATGTATAGATGAGGCGTATATTCCCCAAAAAGGAAAGTCTGGAGCCAACTCAGACCGTCAAGTATTTCCAAAAAAGGAAGCCAGGACCACTATACTCCATCGGAATCGGAATCGTTCAGTAATTTCTAAAAAAGGCAAATCCACGACCACCCCGCTCAATCGGATTGTCAATTATTTCCAAAAAAGGAAAGTTCAGGATCTGTGCTGGCTGTGTTCAATGGATGCTCTTCGAACTAAACTTTTTTTTTTTCCTGAAACCATTATTTTTGAAAAGAGCAATAATGGCATTGTCGATTGTATGGATTCATGAAGTCAAGGAAAGATTTCGGGTCCAATGAATGCAAGCTCACCACATACAGCTATTGCGATGCCTGTCGTATTCAGTGGGGTAAGCTCTGGTAAAAAAAAACCATGCCGACACAGAGATCGTGGTGACCCCTTTTGCGATACCTGCTATTGACATTGGTGCAATGACAGAGCGCTGGATTATACTTTGCATGGGGTATAAAATCAATTATTGTCATCTGAATGACAGATGGCGGCTTACTAAAATTCATTAAGCACCAAAACGCCTGTACTCCGGGTGCGATGAGAAGTGAGAATGTCTTCATAGTCTGAGTAAGGCCGGAAAAGTATTCACAAGCGAAAAGGGAGGACCAGCTTTGAATAACGAGGCTTGGAACACAAAGGGTGATGGCCATGATAGGACTCAGCGGGAATATGGAAGTCGATCTTTCTAATTTAAAAACACACTTGAACGAAGACCACCCAAGCATAAGCAAAAAGCCACTTAGGTCAGAGTGCATCTTAGTCGTGTCCATTGAGATAACTCTGCTACAGATGAGCAGTGTAATCACCAGGAGGAACGTCCCAAGCGAGACTTGTAGTTGTACCTAGCGGTAATGCTTTCTCGCGGCCAGTATCGCGTCAGCGCAATGAGCAATATGTTGACGGAAAAGTTAGCAGCACACTTGCATCTTCCATTTGAAGCTACCACACGAATTCAATACGTGAAAGACTGAGCCGTATTCTTCTAATGTATGATTGGCTTAACGATATGCAGTGACGTGACCAACAAAGGTTAGGGAAAGTTGAAACTGAACCTGAGAATGTCCACTTAGAAGAACTGCGAAAAAAAAAGAACCTAATTGCGCAGTAGATAAGCGACAAAGAAACAAAATCTGCGACCTTCTGCGACTTGCCAAGAGCTAATCCACATCATGTTCAAATTGCACGACTGCATTCCGCCGCTATAGTTTCTTCTTTGCCTCTATCGAAGCACAGGAACTGGCAGCATAGTAAACAGACCACATCAGCGATGGAATGGGAGGACAGAATGCTTCGATGGCGAAGTTAAGAATTTTCGTGCACGTGCAGAGTCTCGGAAGGACGTTCCGGCCTCCGAGCAACCTCCGAGCAAATCCACGAACTGTCAGTTGTCAAGACTTCTACGCGATACATGGAGTTTCCAAGAGACTACGGGTGTGCAGCCCCGTCTGTCTACGCGTCTTCCAGTAGCGAATTCTTCCTGCAATGAATCAGTGAACGACAGTACCAAGTTCTTCAACTGTTGTTGGTTTCGCCCAGAGTAAGCTTTTTTCTGCTCTTTTCCTTTCTCGTCGTTGACTGCGCACATAGTTCTTATATAAGTTTAACTGAACTCATTCATTCATTCTCTGTCATTTGCCTCGACATGTCTCCTGGCTTCATTCCCACTGGCTCTCGTACTCATTGACATCATTTGTGCCGCCGCAATCCTTCCCCTTGGAAAAATCGATGGATTATGTACTTTCAGTACTCGATGAATCCAATTCAGCCCAACTATTCTCTGTCGCTACGTCATATGTCTCTCCGTGCGTCCAGTTTAACGTTTCTTGCATCTTACATCGCACTCATATCATTCATCTAGCTTCTAGCTTCAAACACTTGAGCCCACCAATTACTAGTTACTTCCCACTCCGCTCCTTACTCCACTTTGCCAGACTATGGCTATGCTGCAGCTGCACCCTCTCCTTCCTGTCGCTGTACAATGCTACCATCTCCTCCCGCTTCGGCCAACAATGTTGATACGCCCCCTTGGTTCCAACCTGGAGTCATCATCCGGACCCTATGTTACTGCTAGTACTGGCCCCCGGTCACATCGCTACAACCCAATGAGCGTTCCTACTCTACGAGCTAGCGAGAGCCCAAGCAGCAAAACTAACAATGATGATTCGGACAAAGGCTGAGAGGAGCACGCACAGTCTACTGAAAGTGTGGACCCGTAAGTCGTTTTTCATCTTTTCCCTTATATTATTCAGTCTTCGAGCGGCCGTTCGTAGGCAGCGAATCGAGTTTAAGCAGAAGCGTCATGACAACTTGAGAGATGGCTTCACGTATCTAAAGTTCATGCTGCCATCCACCAAGAGCCAATGAACTTAACTGCATTACACCACTATAGTTTCTTCTGTACCTCCATTGAAGCCCATAGCACTGACAGCAAGAAACAATGACGATTGGATCGGTGGTCCTGTAGATTCTGTGCAGATTTGCCCTGTTAAAGGCCATTTTGTGTTGGCAGTAAGTAACGAGCGCGTTCCGGGCGGAGCGATTCAGTTACCTGCTTGCCGGCTACAGCAAACGATTTGGTCGACTCTCATTCCCAGGGAGAAGTTGGTTAAACCGGAGCTCATTTCCAGTTTGCAATTTGTTTTTGGTAGATTGCAAACTTATATTCCAAGAAAGCGGTCACGTCCAATTGGTTGAGTACCTGACAGACATATAGTACGCCGTTATTCTTTTCTCCTTTCTCCCACTTCGAACCGTTCAAGTTGTCTATGCATCTAGTCTCCTGCATTCTCACTAGGCTTAAAGTGGGCTCGAAGCTAACTTACAGACAGTTACATTGATCCTGTACTGGAACAAAACATGATGTATGATAGATTAGACGGATTTCGGTTCACTCAAGACTGGAGTAGTCGCTTGGAGTGCCATACCTACCTCATTACTTGAAGTGGTCGATCGCAGTGCTTGCTTTGTCTACTCGATTTGCTTCTTGAAGACACCGTTTCCTCTCGATATCCACTCCCCCGCAAAAAAAGAAAACGCCGGCCAATCCTTGGTTGTTCTCGTGTTTCCCGACCTTCTTGCTACGGGAAAAACATCATCACCCACCACTCCTCGCTCCCGCGCTCGTTACCACCATATCCCCCCATCACAAAGAAAACACAAAAAAAGGACCGCCTACATGCCACCCGCCTGCGTATGTTAGCGTATAGCTTACCGTGAAGACCTTTGCTTCTACATACTAGGGAGATCTTATTTGAAGCCTGAAACGCAAACTTGCAATAGTGTATGATAATGAACAAGACAGACTGGCGGCATGGCATCACAGAACTTTCAACGTATTGATCAAGGTTATCAAAATGCCTTATCTATCCATCTCCGCCCACGCCCATCGTTGTTGTATCACTTATTCTCCTCCGGACCGCCCTCCACTCCCGTCCCTTGGTGTTGTAGTCTACACGTTGCCTGAAAATAACTGGTCCAACTTTTCTTTCATTGTCTCCTCTACAACTTTCCTCCTCACTGTCCCTTTTGTCAGTGTTCGGGGTAAAGTGCCCAAAGGTACAACAAATATCATGTCCGGAGCAGCGATACGTTCGTGTGGATAGCGAGTGGAGTGGAAAGGGCGAATCCGGTGGTATATTTCGATTTTCAGCTCAGACTCATTGAGGACGGGGCTGACGCTGGAATGAGATGAAGGAGAGCATACCTCCACAACCAATACTGGAGATAGACGGCCATTACCCACTACCACACAGTCTGTGATGATATCACCGCAAAGGCTTCGAGCATTATCTTCAATGGCTCTACAGAGGCAAATGAAGAAAAGCTCAGATGGGATTGAATTGATGAACTTACTTTGTGTCACACAGTCTGCAATTTCGCATATTGAACCAATCATCATTGCGACCGCAAAAGACGTAGCCTCCAGGTTCCACCTCGCGGAAAAGATCGTTGGTGTGATAGTTACCTAAGGATCTCAGTAATTACAACTCGAATTCATACCAGCGGTAAACGGTATGGGATACTAACCGTCAGACGATCTGAATGAAACATCAGGGCATTCGGGTGCTTCTGGGGGAACAACTAGTTCCAGTAGATCGGAATCATTTGAGACAGGTATGAACTTGATTGAAGAAGGGCCTGGGAACCGTTTAAGGTAGTTTTGGCGAGATTTCCGAAGTCCCTCTGATATGAGAAGTCCACCGCATTCAGTCGTTCCAAAAGCATTCTATAAAATTAATCAAGTTCGAATGAAGAGTGAAGAGAGCTTACCACAAGATTAATACCGTTTCTCCAGGCCCATTCTTCGTCCTCATCGCTCCCCAAGCCACCTCCCGTGTATATAATGGCATCCACTGAGGAGAGGGCACGTAAAGTTTCTGGGTCCGTACGTGACGCACGAATGTGTTCTCGAAGCATACGTGGGTACGAGAAAAGCTGCCTCGTCTGGCATCTGTTAATAATATCTACTAATTCGGATGTGGAGGGTTGGCCAGATTTGAATTGGACCATGCAGGATGTGAAGTAGATTGTTCCAAGTAGAGCTGCAACGGTGGAATGAGTCAAATTCATTTCAAGCAAGAAATAGAAGGACGTGGAAACATGCCTACGAATTGAGCCATATAGCCGATGCTCCCACTGCCGACAATGTCATTTCGTTAGCTGAGAGCAGTTACGATGCTTGGAATAATGACCTTACCGCCAGCTTACAAAATCTACCTTTCCAGAATCCAAGCGACCTTTTGTCGCTTGACTACGAACATTACCATCCATCCAGGTGTAGTTGAAGGGAACAATCTTGGATTTCCCTGAGGTTGTTCCACTGGTCTGGTAAATGATTGCGACGTCAGAACCTGTGACATGAGGCAGGTCGGGGAGTATATAGTCATTCAGGAGAACAACAGTGACCAAAGTAAAGCAAGGAATAGGTATATCACGGACGATGTCGCTATATCCCGACCCATAGATGAAAGCACGGGTATTGGCCTGTTCAAGCGGGCCTTGGATGACATTGTAATCGGCATTTTGGAAGATATTGATGAGCTGGGGAATGTATCCCGCTCGGGAAATTGCGTATACATGTACGGTGTCGAGGTACTTGTAGCCTCCGAAACTGGGGACAGTAGAATATAGAGTCAGCTCAATATGTTTCGGCGGCACTCGCAATCCTCTGCAACTAACTTACCATAAAGCAATTACGGACTGCTGAGGAATATCACTACTTTCTTTCAAAACATGAAACCAGTATCGAGCAAGGTGCTCAATATCGAGAAGGAACTGGTGGAAAGTGATGTCCGTCCAATGATCAATCTGGTCGGTTTGGGGGTTGACTTGGGGAATCTTGAATGCAACCCTAGAGGGGAAGCGGGAGGCCGCATCTTCGATGTTAGTTAGGTGGGTCAGGAGTGGAGGCATGGTAAAGTGATCCTTTTGCCCCGAAGAGGGGCTTATATCCCTGCGTCTTGACTTCCGTAATGAATACTATGTAAACTGGTATTCCTCTTTATTCGCTCGAAACGCCTTCTAAACCGAAGAGTGACTCTAGTCTACTCTAGTGTGACACTCTGCTGTCGTATTACTGCCATATTACTGTGTTCTTCGCTCCAAAGCGAAGAGTAATTCAATTTGCGGTATACATACATACTTTTCAAGTTCCAAGCATCGGCAGGCAGCGACCTGTTTTATATAGATAAACCATTTGATTGATGGCCACACCGCTAAGTAAGTACATAGTTTACAAGTTTACAAGTTGATATTCATCTCTATCCTACATAAGTAGAAGGACTAAGGTTGTTCCATGCATTCATAATTTTCAATGTCTACTTAGGATATGAGATCTGGTAACCCCCGAAGCTTCGATGATCCGTAATGTTCAGTGGGCAAGTACTTCCTCATTTTTGCAGTGAACTACAGTAAGTACATTACGAGTCCTGAATGAAATGAAGGCTTGTCCTTATGGCCGGTTTTGCGTGGGAATTTGTTTCCGATTAGGCTGACCTTTTCTCAATCGGGTTGTCCCAATAAGGAGATTTTTTTCGATATATTTGGAAGGTCAAAGCAGTAGGCATGTGATTTTCTATTACTCATCTACTCGCTGTTCTTTTACTCATAATTAATTCTTCCTTTTCATTTGCGGCGTTCGATTCTCTTCTCAGGTGTGCTTCGTCTCTGGTCTGTTTTTTATTTTAGCAACCACTACCATGTTATCACTGTTCGGTGTTCCTCAACCTTCTCCTGCAGTCTACATCACTTTTGGGTATGTTCTTGAATCTCTCATTTCTGAATTCTTCTTGAACACCGCTTTATTCCTGCCTGCGCACCTCTTCTGTCATTCGAACCATGCTTCTTTGCCGTGCGGCGTTTAATTTACACAATTTGCATGATTGACCCGCTCCCTTCCTTGGTTTTGAACTCTTGCTCCGCGCAGGTGTTCTTCTCCATTCTTTTTATTTATATCTCTTTATTGCTTTTATCTCTCTCTTCAACTACTGCTACATCCATTTGTCTTCACTCAATATTTTACTCGTGCAAAAATGCCTTCTATAACTTCTTGTAAATGTTATCTTTATCTTGCTCTCTCCCTTTGCACTGACATTCTTTGCCTTTCTCTCTTTAGTACCATTAAGATAACTACAAAAATCTTGCGGTTTTACGCCTCTTCCTATCTCATCGATTCGTTTGACATCACGCGTATCCCAGCAAATGACAGTCCTGCCCTCGAGCTTCAACACATTCATGAACGTAAAGAGCTACTTGCAATGCTCAGTGTCTGTTGCACTTTTGCTGCAGTCTTGCCTCTGTTTGTTATTCCAGTGAGTAAACCTTTTTTTGGACAGCGCAGTCGTCAATTTCTGCCACACTCTTTGTGTGCCCTCGCCTGTTTATGGGTAGTTTCGCAGAAGCCTTGACTTATGTCGAGTTTTCTTTTTCACTTGCCTCTGTTGATGTCGACTGCTCTATCGCCACTATCCTTCATTGCACTCACAATGTTCGTTGCATTGCGTTTTCATTCCATCCCACCTGCCCATTGTTTTGTGACTCGACTTCTAAACTTTGTGCAAAATTACCTCCCATCCCATGTATCGGCCCTCATTCTTCGCATGGAGATTACGACTCTTCCTCTTTCTGTTCCCGATATGTTTGATCACATGATATGGGGTGATTGTACATGGCCTGCTATTTTTGCTGCGATTCCCCATGTAGTGGATTTCATGGTTGTAACCATGCAATACATCGTATGGCCACCTTTTCCTTGTGTTGAGAATGCAATGAAGAATGCATGGCTTGCCAACGCTTGTCCTGCTCTTCAGTGTCTGCATCTCCACTATGGACACCATGCTCTCGGCAATATCGCTCTCGGTACTTATCTCACTCAACTTCAGGCTCACTTGGTGGAACCTCCTGATGTACTTGTGCACATTTCTTGCTTATTTACTTGCTCTGAATGGAGGCAAGGTAACACTTGTTTCCGCAGGGATCGTGCTGCATTTCCGGCTGCCACCTCATCTCCCCAGTATGCGCGGTTGTTTATTTTTGGTAAATCTTTGTCGTTTTCATAGCTTTTGATATGCTCCGTTTCATCAATTCAGTGCTGCCTTCCGACGATGCGATTTTTTTTTTTTTTTTTTTTGATATCTGAACTACCATTTCATCGTCCTGTATTGTAGCAACTTGTATGATTAGTATGATTATACATTGCAATCACTGCCTTGCAGGCTGTTTATTGTCGACTTAATGAGCAAAGTTGATCAAACACTACATCGCCCATTTTAATTGCAACTGTACTTTTTACATTCCGCTGCCGCTATCATCTTTGTTCACTTCCAAGTTCAGGTGTTTGAAACCTTTTCCTTGTTACTCCACTTCCTCTTCGTCAAATGCTGCTCTCTTCCTCAACTGGTTTACCTTTCGCTCAACATTGCATCCAATCATTGCCTTCGTTTTTTATCCATGCCTTTGTTTATGCATTATGTCAACTTCTTATATTCTTACACCATCGAGACACTCACTTGTGTATGCTTTCTTTCCAGCAGAAGTCACTGATCTCAATAACAGTTTTGCAACTCCATTTGTACCATTTCTATCTCCTCGCCTTCAATCCGATGACAGCAAATGCAATATCGACAATATTGCCTACATGTAGCTGAAATGGTGGTATGTTTTTCGGTTCTGCGTCCTTTCGTGAGTGCTATATTCTATCAGTGATGTGTCGCTTACTTTTTCTTATCCTTCTCAGTCACCTCTTCGCTGTAATTTACAATGTTCTCGTCACCATATACATATCCCACACCACTTGCCTTCACATCTTGGATGAATTTATTCGAATCGATGCTCTCATCAATGACTGCCCAGGTCATGTTAGGTGCTTCGTTTCTTGGCGTGAACATGCGGCTGCTAAACTCCAAAGCCTTGTGCATTCCCATGTCCTTTTATCTCGATCGGTTTGAGACCTTGAACATGTCTGGCAAGCATTGTGTAGATGTCCATTATAGCCTCTATATCTTTGTTGAAACCGTCGTCACCAAGGCGCTCACTACAATTGATTGTCTCAAATGTCTCAATTTTTTAGTACTTCTGCGGTGCAATTTCAGTTATAACTGTGTTTGATTTTTCAGCCTGACTTACTTGTCTCCTTTTAGTGGAGGTAGCTTCTTATCTTCAATTATGCCCTGTATGTGAAATACAACCTCTTCACTGTATTCTCCAGTCTGGCGCCAAGTTACGTGCCAGCAAGAAGGTTCATCATATTTTGTTCACTTCGACAGTCCTCTTGCAACCCGCCAGTCTGCCCGAAAGTCAGCCACTGTTAGGTGCGCCATGTTTATTTTCCCTCTGCTTTACCAGTTGACTAATCTGCATGTGGAAGGGTCGGTCAACTTCTCTCCTTGCTCAAATACTACTGAGTGTGGCTTCTGTGCATTTGTAAGTCACCTTAACTCACATTAACTGGTGCATTTTGACTTACTAGCTTCATTTGCACTGTAGTGCTTGTCCATGTCGCAATAAAGATGCGATAATCTTGGGGAAATCTCGCATCTTATACTTTCGTATTTTGCTTGCCTTTTCGGGCGCTGTATTACACTGCACTATTTACTCGCCTCCGAGGTGCTTTGCACTCAACTGGTAGTGGTGCTCCTCTGCTTCTCATCTGCACATCTTTTTGTGCAACACTGTGTTTGCATTGACAGTTAACTGCCTCCAAGTAAAGTGGTGGTCACCAGGTGTTCTTTTCTATGAAATAAACCTTGACAGTTATTCGCCGATTATGCATTTTGCTGGCTTTCCTCCTCGGTTTTATGTCTCAGCAGTTGCTCATTTTCAAAGTTAAATACGAGGTTTGTTGTTTTGACTTATACTATCTGTTTCTCCCAGACCCCCACTTGCAAACTTTGCTACTGTGTTCCACTACGCCTCGTTCAATACTTAAAATGTCCTCGTGAGTTAATATTTTCCTTTTTATTTATTTATCTACCACATTGTATCCTTTTTCTTTTGCAACTTTCAGTGTTCGCAGATCTACAGGCGCTGCTTGCCTAGTACCAGATACCCTCCATTGTCCTTTTCTGTATGTTCATCTGCAACACCACGCTTACTCTGATTGACTAACGTGGCTCTTTTTTTTTATTTTCAAAAAAAGCCTTTCCGATACTGCTATCACTTCAACCAGTGTAATGCTTCCACTGAAAGCAACAAAGGCGGGGGTGGGTTTATCCGCCGATCTCCAGGCGGTATTGGTGTCAACGACTCTGCCTCTCCAAAATTATCAGGTGCTTTGTCCTCTTTCTCGTGCGGCTCTCCTTCCTTGGAATTTCCTGCTTCTGGTGTCCAAGTATCGTAAGTTTACTTCTGCAGCTTATGTATGTTTACTGACTGAATCTACTCCACTTCAGTTCGTGCCTATCACCTGTTATGCTCTCAAAATCTGTTTCGTTTGGTACTATTGGTGAAGCACCAGCTAACCGTTCTGGTTCCTTATCATCTCTTGTTAATTACAACAATGACACTGATGAGGTTGATATCTTGGTAGATTTACTGTTTTGTCTTCTAATATTTATGCTTAACTGACTTATATTTAGTTTATCCACCTAGTCGAGCCGGCTCTCCTCCAGCTGTGTTTGGTTTGGTACCCAACACCTTTTGACTTCGCCTGCTCTTGGAAATACCCCTGATGCTCTGCGCTCAGTTACATCACTGGCTGTTCTCTCAGGTAGTGATGGAGCAGCAGCTGTTGCCTCACCGGTGCTTGCAAAAACTGACCATTCTGGGCGTCTTGAAATGGCCACTTTTAGCTTTGCAATCCGATTCGGAACCCTCGCCTTTGCCCAAGCGCAAACTGTTCGTATTCTATTGTATTGACCTCTTTGCTTTGCAGATATTTTTTTGCCAGATCTGTTGCACCTTCTCTACTGCCGTTTTCAAAGCGCTTGCAGTGGCGAACAATCATCCACTCCAGGCCGCATGGTCTCCCTCTGGTGTTCCACCTTTGTTTGTCATCAATGGTGTGACATATGTTCCCACTGCAGGCACTAATCGCGTCAGCAAAGATCCGATGTATTTAATGCACCACATCCTGAGGGTGCCAATCGCAGTCCAACTATTCCTTCCGATGACGAATACATGCTCTTGATTTCAATCTTCCTGATGACCTTGAGTCTATCCCAGCTTTGTCTACTCCAACTTATTCAAACTTGCCACTTAATCCAAGTTCTTCTGCTTCGCAATCCCACATCCAGCTCCCTGCTTTGCCTTCCTCTTCTCGGTTTGTACAACCTTCACCTGGTAATGTCCCATCGAATCCAATAACACCCGCTCCCAAGGATCTTCGGAAGCGCCCAGGTGCACTAGCCTCCTCCCCTGTCCCATCCACTGTAGCTCGAACTCCTTCAGCTTGTGGTTCTGCTGCACGCTTGTCTGCTATCCAGCATGCTCTGTCTTCCGTCGCTACCCAGGGTGCATCTCCACTCGCCCAATGGCGTCTCCCACTTGCCCGATGGCATCTCCTTCCCCTGCTCCAAAGCGCCGCACACTGCTAGCTCAAATAGACTCTATCATGTCTCCTGGTGCCTCATCCTCTGCAGGGCCTCCTCATCCTTCCGACTTGTTCAATGATGCTGGTCTCAGTGACAATGGTTGCCTCTGCCTCAATCTCTTTGACATTTTTCTTGCGTCCACTTATGTCAGTGTCATTAATCTAAAGCATGTAATCTTTCTTCTGGTGTATGCGGTAATCTAATATCTGTTTTTAGAATGCCTGTGTTGTATCCAGTGGTAGCTAACGCACCTCTTGCTGAGGATGCAGATTGGCTGCCTTTCCCCGAAGTATACAGCCCTCTTGACTTATCCCAAAAAAGGTCTGAGTTTGTGCACTGCTTATCTTTTTAACTTTTTACCCTACTTCATTTTTTCAGAAGTTTGTTTCGTTGCATGGTCTTCACTAATCTCAGATGCTTTGTGAACCCTTTGCGTGCGAACCCGACAGTTGTGCAAACCGTGCCATCTGCTAAGGGTACGACAGGGCTCTGCCCTTCTGGCAACAGTCATCTTGCTTGTCACACATCCTTGTTTTTAACAACAGGCACTGTTGATCACTCTTCCTTATACAGTGTTGTACCCATTCCTTTGGCCAACAACAATTTCCGCATTGTTCGGGAGATATTAGTTAGACCATGCCAACAAGAGGTCCAGCGTGTGGCAGCCTTTTTTGCTTCAACTTTTGGTTTTGACACTGCAGCATTCCCTGCTTCTGCTGGTTGCATTTCTTTCACTTCCATGCAGTTTTTTGAGGACCAGCGAAGTAAGGTCTGCGATGATTATTCTCCAATTGGTACTAGTGGGTGTTAATATCATACTTGCTCTTTCACTCAATAATGTGTCCTTTGTTACTAGTTTGCCAGCCAAGCAGGCCTCCTCGCTATGTTGAATCTGATCATCGACTGACTGTCAGGGATTGACCATTTCCATGTTCAATACAGGCTCATCTATACTATATTATTACAGGCTCAGTTCTATACATGCTGTACAAGGCTAAAGAAGGGGATTTTGCCATACTATCTACTTATCTATTTGCTTGCTCATATTTTGCTTACTCATGTCATGAGCTGCTATCTTACTTACCAATCTGTTTACTTACTAATCCACTTGTCCTTACTTATTTAGTACAATCCATGGAATTGCCTTGAGGGTTGCACATGTTTCTTATCTAATATCTTCCCATGAGAATTACCTTAAAAGCCCTATTTACATGAACCCCCCTCTTTCTTTAGTCCTAATATTTTGTAACCCAGTACCTACAGCTATCAACATTGTTTGAACCATACTCTTTTGTGTGAACACTAAGATTTACACCCGAGAGACAAGCTACTTTACTGACATACAAGATCTGAACACTCCAATAGTTATCCCAACTATTGTAAGATTCCCGACATTTAATTGTCACCAATACCGTATTGAGCACACACAACTCAATATAAAAGTATACCTTTCCTCACTTCTAATAGGTCTAGCTACTTACTTTTACTGATCAGCCCAAACATTATATTAACCAAACATACCCATTTTTACTGGTTAACAAGACTCTTCGTTGAGACCTTGACATAATATTAGGCTATTGCTGTGACTTAGAAATGTCTGCAACTAGAACAATTAACAGGTGAAAATACCACCACGAAGATACCCAAACCTCATACCTCTTCAACACACCTGGTTACAACCGTCAAATGGCAAATACATTGGAACTTGCAATGGATACTGATAACAACCCCTCATTTCAATCTGAAGGTCATCGGTTAGGTGCAGCCCCAAACCGGTCACCTCCACGGAATATACAGTCTCAATCTTCTCACAGATCTCAGTCCCGAACCTCAACGCCTATGGTAAGACTTATGGTGCCGGCGAATCCGTTCCCTACACCACAGGAAACTCCATTTGATATGACACCAATACGGCCAAGGCCAACACTGGCACATGAAGCATGGTCATATGCGGCTGCTTACGGCCCAAGCTTGCCTTTAACACCTGGCCCTACTCAAATTGACAATCTACAGGCAGAAGTTCAGGAAGGACATGAAGGAAGTGTGAGAGATCCAATTGACAACTATGGGGATAGGTCACCTACTCAGGTAGTATCACCTAGCCCTCATCATGAATTTTATCAAACACCAAGGAACCTTGTACAAGCACCTGCTACACCTGTAAGAGCTTTGATAACAGGGGAAAGACATCCTACACTGGGATCCATAGTAGGTCCAACTAACACAGTGCAACAACGAAGTCAAACTCCAGAGACACCATCAATGCATTTTGCAAGTTATCGCCAGGGTTTCAGGGAAATTGTGGGTGAAAGCCCATTGAGAACCCCCATACAGAACCCACCCAATATTTCTAGGGTTGCGGAACTGCAAACCAGAAGGTCAGGTGAGCATATATTAGATCAGCCGACCACTGGTAACAACTTCCGCATAGTTACACAGGAGCAACTGGTGAGCTTGGGTGAAGGTTGTAGAAGGTTCATTGGCCAAATTGGGTTAACTACTCGAAATGGTACTGATTCAGTTGAGAGCTGGATACATAGGTTTATGAGAATTGCAAATGCAAACCCAGATGATCTGGATGACTCTGTGGCCATAGCGTTAGAAAGGCGGGAAGTACAGGAAGAAATGACTCGCCTCATTAATGATGCCCGACGTCCGGAAATTGAACAATTATATGACCGATGGAGCGCAAGTTCGCAACGGTATTAGGCCTAAAATCGGCCTAAGGCGTGTAACTGTACATTTTGACATTTGTACGTGTTATACAATGCAATAAGAGAGTTATACGGAGCCCGAGCGTGATAGCTGTTGCCGAGGCAAAGAACTTAACAATAATACTCAGCGAGCCGTGAAGGTACGCCCACAAGCGTAGCCTAGAGCCAAGCTAGCGAGGATACCTGGGCTGCCTGGAGATGTAACGCTAGATCGTCAATCTAGTTATACCCAAGAGTGCATACTCTCTAAACTACAGGACATCTCGAAGCGGGATAAGTACTAAGCCAACGTTACTCGAGGGAAGGAATTATGAGGGAAGGCATCCCTCGCACTAAGACCCCCAACGAGCTATGTTAAGATGTGGACTTTACAGTCCGTAACAATGGACCAGAACAATCCCGGGGAAACCGTAGAGGTCTATTCGCGGCACCGGTCGCAACCGTGAGGACGGAGAAACATGCTTAGCGGTCCTACGGAAAGCTACGCGCCGGGATAGCCTTGGCAAATCGAAACATTTGATCTTAGAAATCATACACGGAAGGTCTTATCCGTTAAAGCCGACTATCGGGAATCACTTGTACATACTCAGCGCAGTTGCTCGAGATTATCATAAGTGGTGTCGTTGGAAAGCTAGATAACAGGCTTCTCGAGAGAATGTTAATCACACTCAGGATGGACAGAACTATCCGAGGAATAGAATGAAACTCACCCAAGGGAAACCGGGCGGCGAGTGATCATGAAGCGCAAAGGTACTCCTGACCCCGGAGAATTGTGGAGTAATCGGAGAAACCTCGCTCGGATCAAAACACTCTAAAACTATGTTAATCCTCACGAAATCATATTTTACCTCTGATATATACCCAAGAATGGACTTTTCTTTATCGTGTGTACCATATATAGGCTGGAGTTTCCTTTCCGAGCCAGATTCCTCTGTTCCACTCTCTTTCCGTCTCTCTCCGTATCTGTTTCATCTATTTTTTCGTATTAAACTCTCTCTACTCAGTATATAAGCCAGATATTTTATTCAATAAGACAAGTTTCTTGCCCTCGACTTGACTGCTAAGACCAGTGCTCCGTAGAACGTCCCCACGGGATCAGTAGCGTGACGCCTCCTGACTTGGTTATCTTAAGAAAGTAATAAACTTCACGCGCTTCGCAAAGCCCATTTATATCTTGATCGAATTTAAGTGTGTAGAGTTCTCTCGAACTCCAGATCAACTCAAATCTAGTTGCTTCCTTAGAGGGGACGGCTTCTAGTAAGGGATTATTCGGCTCCAGAGTGAGGGTTCCTTAGTTGACTTCTTCACGAAGTTAGACGAGCCACTAAGATTGTGGTACGAGTTCCTAGTGATTAAGTTCACTCACAATATCGTAGCTTGGCCCAGAGTTTGGTCGAGGACTTTACGGCGTCACAGCAGCTAGTGCCAGAGTTTGCCTAGGGTTGTTGACAAACCTCGAGATTACTATTCTAGCTAGAGCCAGAGTTTGCCTAGGAGAATCTTAGTTTCGTTGTATTGGTTTTGGTTTTGGTTAATTGATTTGGACATACACACCTGGTTCCCTCGTACACTCGTACACCCCAACTAGGCTTCTCTCGACTTAGTTCTAAGAG
>JADNRY010000356.1:0-62593 GCA_015501585.1 Rhodocollybia butyracea
CACACAAAGAATCGAGATAACAAGTGTAATTCTTGTAGGTACTGGGTTACAAAATATAGAGACTAAAGAAAAAGGGTGTATCGGTAATTCCCCCCTTTTATAGTCTTTTACATGGGAACATTAAGTAATTAAATATATAATACATGTGTTAACCTCAAGGCAACCCGTGGTTTGTACAGGTAAGCTTTCCTGAATAAGTATGGCAATGACTCAGTGCAAGTCATTTAAGTAGCCACATGTTTCCAGTGATCCGGACTGTTGAGTCATTTTGAGTCATTCAGAATGTCAGGCAACACTTGAGGCTACAATAAAATAACAAGTAGTATAATTACAGTATAGCAATCATGGTTCTTTAATAGTTTTTAGCAGTGTCTCTTCTATTATTATTGTTGCCAAGTGGTTTGATACCTTACAGTGATCCTGTTCTTTGGTCTCCCCCCTCCTACACTCACACACACTTCTCTACCTCTTCCAGACACTCCCTTACCCCTCCAGACACTCTTCTACACTCCACTACCCATCCCTACCCATCCCAAAGCATGCCCTATTCAACCCTTGGTCACCTACCTGCCTACCTACTTTGGTCTTCCTCCCCTCACATCAGGTCTCCCATTCCCCCCTCACACTCCCCCACCCCTGCTACAACCATCCCCTACCCTACCCTAGGCCATCTACTGGACCAACCTGACCTAGTCTTGACCTGGGCAGTAGGTCATGACCTAGCCCTGAAGGATAAGCCCAGAATTCTGGGTCTTTTTATCAGGTCAATGTAACAAAAGTGTAAGCTAATTAGACTAAAAACGTGGGTGACTGAACTGCTTAAGGTGTAGAATCCAACTTAAGCAGCTCCCGGCAGGTAAGTTACTCCCGCGGCTCAATCAAAGGTTCACGCTATTGCTCGTCTGGAAGTCGCTGAGATTGACATGAGATCAACTTGACGCACTTACATTAATTGAAAATTTGACAGGTTGGCCGGAGCGGTAACCAGGGCCACTTAAGGCGCAACCAGGCCCATTAATTATGGAAGCAAGAAGGGCCTGCCTCCCTCGGATCATGATTTTTGACGTCGCCGAACTGATGGAGCCGAATCGGGACACGGACCTCGGGCACTCGCTACAATTATGTAAATCTAATACTATTTATAATTTATTCATTGGCGCTGTTCTCGTTGCGCTATTTGACAAACAAGAATCCTACTAATCATTCTCGCAAATTCGTAACCGTGGAAATAGCCAAGTTGCGGCACTGTGAACCCGAAAAAATAGAGATGCAAAGAACAGCGGTGCCTATAGTACATGGTAAGTCAAAGTAACATAGAAGGGTGGGTTTCGCTCGAATGGACTGATAAGGAGACAGAGAGAAGATTGAGTCCCTGATTCTGACCAAAGGGAAGAAGAGGGTCTTGTCGTGTGGGATCGGTGTGAGACACCAAGAAAAGCTCGTAAGTAGCGGGTAATATATTCTCACGGCTTAATTTTGAGTCGCATTTACGTCGTTCAGCAGACCGCTATAATAATGCTTTCCGAGTCCTTAGGCTAGTCATACAAGCTAAGTTTTACAAGTGGTGTATCTTGATCCCCAGATTATTTGATTGCACCTACGCCAAACGGGGGCATTGTATTTCGAGCAATGGTATTTACTTACTTGTTCTACATACTAGTACCAGGGCACGAGGTTTGTAAAGGTTTTGTGGCCTATGTTGAGGTGTGAACATAATGTGCTGGGAGTCCTGCTTCTCGGATCTGTTTCCGGATTCCAAAGGGAGGTGTTCTCTGTTGACAAATTACTCTTCTTCTCCTTTACTTATAGTGCCTGATTACTTGTGCAGCGTGCTCCTTTTGTTTCATCTACAGAGTTAGCATTCACAGATACTTACATTTATTGATAAGAGTTGTTGTACACTCATGTAGTAAGTACTACTGAGTAGTTAACTTACCAAGTTCACAGCCTAGAGGTAGCAGAAAAAGTCAAGTAATTTGTAAATAACCCAATATGAGGATGTTTCTGCCCACAAAGAACTGACAAGTGTACATCTCAAGTTAAGTTGAACATATAGAAATTGAACAAAGTTCAAACTGAAAATAAAATGATATCCCAGTTTATACAACACTAGAAGCCTCAAATATCAAAATTATCCAGGAATTCTGAAGGGCAGTCCTCACTACCATCAGTGGAGCGCTGCAGAGCACCTCAGAGCTCCTAAAGTTCAGCCCAGGTTGTGCATATGTGTTAGTAAGTACTTCAACAGTGGAGGATTGATCTTGCATGCAATCATATACTGATCATATAGTATTAAGAGTGAGCCATGGAGTCAAGGTTCGATACCTGAATCTTAAAGAAAATCAAAAAAAGATGGCTTTGAGATAGCTGGAATAGAAGCATGGTAGTTCTTTGCATCTCTATCTTTCAGGTCCATAGTGCCGCTACTTCGCTATTTCCACAGTTACAAACTTGCAAGAATGATTAGTGGGTTACTTATTGTATGCCTTAGTATTATCTTGACAAACGAGAATATGAATGAATAGTAATAGATGTACATAATAATGATGGGTGCCCGGTGGTTGCCAGCACTGGCAATATGTCAAGTTGATGTCAAGACACAAGGAGTTGCCTTTTTGTCTGACTTTCAAGGAAGTGGAGAGCTCCGTACTGATGCTCAGACAATGACAAGTCCGTGAGTGATAGTGACTGTGATCCTACTCTCAGCTACAGTATCAATATTGTGAAGTCTTATTTTACCGCTACCCCGCATGTCTGGCAGCGACATATTGAAAATTATATATATGGGGACACTGAAGAGGGCAAGAGGCAGATATTATTTGGACAAGGTAATATTGATAGCTGTTTCTGAAACCTCCTGGCAGAGCACCAGTGTAACAAGTTCTGTAGTTGGATTGGATGGACTTGAAGGGATCTGATGAATCCGAGGATCTGTAGTACTTTCTATTTCCCATTGTATGCTTGTGTAACACATAACAGAGGGTTCCAGCCATGGTTTCCTCAAAGCTTGAAACGGGGCTACTAGGTGGCGAGCTTTAAGCCATCAAGATTGATGCGCAACGCGTGATATCCGGCGAGCATGTGTTTGTAATGATACAGGATTGCATGATAATTGTGATAAGCTACTTCTTGAATGAATAAATAGTATTAGATTTACATAATTGTAGCGAGTGCCCGAGGTCCGTGTCCCGATTCGGCTCCATCAGTTCGGCGACGTCAAAAATCATGATCCGAGGGAGCAGGCCCTTCTTGCTTTCCATACACAAGCCCTCCAATTGTGGAAACAACAACAACATACCTCACACATGTTTGCTGTTGACCCACTTCCAATCACTTGTCACTGGTACACCTAAGCATCCCATGGGATGTTTTTAAAACATTGGGATGGTTGTGATGCAAAGCTGCTAGTACGCGAGAGCATGTAAGTTCTAAATGATTGATTTGAAAACAGTTGTTCTTGTTGTCGAGTGAGACAGTTCATTTCATTGCGGTGCCGAAGCTGTTGCTGCTTGCATCAACGGCATGATCGACGGCATATTCAAGTAGGCGCCTGCGGGCTAAACCAGGGAACTCAGCGCCTATTATTTGTTACTGATCATCCATCGATCATCGATTGTCGACAACGTCCTTTGCCTCGATGTCTGCTGCCTTCAGTGCCAAAGAAGACGATGTCCAAAGGAGAAATGGAAAAAGGAAGTACCTGCGGTAGAAAAGGTCATCCCGTTGGTGGGTTTTCGAGCATCGCAGATCGACAAGTTGAGTTTGATGCTAACAAATTCAGTGCTGTACAACTGCAGAGCGTATCGTTGCTCTGTTCAAACTAACGTGTACAACTCTACTAGGTATGAATAAGATACATAGACCCCTACCAAACGTCATTCCGTCCACCCATCATCCCAATGCTAAGCTCTATCGACCTCTTGATCACCAGTTCATTCAACACTGCTTCCCACCAAACCTGGCCTACTTGGAGCTGATGCCCCTGAGAACCTCGTACCTCTCATCAATTCCCGCATCAGCTCCCCAGATCCGTCTCTCCCATTCACTTTCACTTTTTGCTTCATCCGTCTCTCTCCTTCCAAATCTGGTGTTAACGACTGTACAGCGTTAAGCGATGGATATCCCGGCGTATCTGAGGATGTTACCAGATCATCTATCGTGATTCATCTATTATTGCCCTTGGATATATATATTTAGGCCCAAGCCCAAGCCCTTGATCGATTGATCACTGGCACCGGTTCATTCAACCTGCTTTCAATAAACCTGGCCTACTTGGAGCCGATGCCACTGAGAACCTTGTACCTCCATACCACCCAGCTACTGCTCATAAATATTTCACGTCCCGCATCTGCGCTTCCATCCCATTTCACTTTCTCTGTTTGCTCTACCCATCTCTCTCCCCCGCCACCTTCCAAATTCGGTGCTAACGATTGCACGGCGCTAGTGATGGCTATCCCGACGCTCTCATAACTATCTGAGGATGCCTTGCCAGGTCGTTGGTTGTAATCAATCGATGATCGCCCTTGTACAATATCAACGTCAACGCGTCAACTCTCGACTCTCCTGTATATACGGTATCTCTGCAGTTTCGTGACTTTCTGTCGAGATGTGATTCGTTTCAAAACTCGAACCCAATTTAGAAAGCGCTGGCATATCATAGGAAGATTCACAGAGGGATTTTCAGGTGAGTTTGAGATGTGTTTATCATATATTAGGCTAATGCACGCTATAGCTAGTTTTTCGAGGCCTCTACTCAAAGTACTCAAGCTCGAGTCTCATATCCACGCTCTCATCGATCTCATCTATATCCTGTGAGCTCGAAGGCACCGGCGACACCTCGTCTACTCTCCAATTGCAACCCGACCTCGCAGTCCCAGTCCCATCCCCTATGAATTCCGATTCTTCAAATTTTATCTGATCCCTTCAATCCATACGGCTCACCGGTGAGAAGGGTGATTGTGGAAGGATAGATGGGATTATCTCTTGTACAAACCTTCAAAGGTCAAACGCGGGTCCGGACTGGGAAGTAAAAGACCTTCTTACGATGTCGCACTATCTCCCATATCCTTCGTTCATGAGAGACAATTTGAAGTCATTGAATTCGATGCTGGGCTTGACCACTGATCATTGAGCTTGAGCATGAGGCCTCAGCATGAATGCTGAGCGTTGAGCGTTGAACGTTTGAACGATCATCCAGGGAAAAGTCATCTTTGCAAAGGTTCGTTCCACGAGATCGCCAGTCATCGTATGTGGTATGAAGCTCACCAAAATTCTCCGCTTCTTTTTACTCATTCTACTATTGAAGGCCGGCTTCGTGAGGAGTAGCTGGCGATGTTTGTGGATTATATTGCATCATGTTATAACTTTCAAGTTCAAATCTAGAAGAGTAGAACACGAACGTGGGTCCGTACTGGGCGTAAGATACATTTTACAAACATTTCACCGTCTCGCATATTGGCTGGAGGGTTTCCATGAGAAACAAATCATTGTGAAGTAACCAAAATCAGTGCAAATCTGCATTAAGATGCCACCACCGGAGGTGAGTTTCCATCTTCAGAGGCTCGATTCCAAGACGCTGCGGGGATATGGGCCGGTCGGGAGATGGTAAGCAAAGACAAATATTGGAAGTACCAGTTCAGCCTTTCCCCGAGGTACCCGGCGTTTAGTGTATGGCATGGCCGCTTGAAGACAGGCATCACAGAGCTTTAACTTGAATAGGACTCTTCCTCTCTGCCATTCCAGTCACAAATGTATATTCCATTCTGGTTTTGGGTACATTGTACAGTATATCTTTCGCTATAACGAGTCGAAGGAACCCCCCTCTGCGCAATCACTTATCGTTTAATCTTCACTTATCTCCTGCATTGTCTCAATATACCGACCATTTTTTGGAAGGCTACACCCCATAGACTGAAGAATCCGGAGCTGAATTGTTGGAACTGAAGAGAATCTCAAGAATTGTTGAGGATGTTAGCACTCCAAAGTTATGTCTTTATGTATAACATCCGAACTGGCATGGGTCGCACTGATAGTATAAGTATTCTACGGACTACAGTTTATTTCCGCAAACTATGAGGAGCACATGATATCCTGTACTATTCCCAGAGTTCTCCTGGAGTTGCAGCAGTCTCCGGACATACCTCTTACACGTGTTGCCAAGCGCAGCACCAGCAGGTTCATTGACTGAATGTAAGGATAAACTGAGTTAAACTCTATTGTGATACTAGCATTACACGCTATTACACGTTCATGTCCACGGCAAAACCCGTACTTCACGCTGGACTTCTCTTGGACATTGGCTTCAGCTATTAACAATTATCCACACCGCAGGGTATTTGTATCAAATACGACGAACGAGCTGGAGGGGCTACAAGGTGGTTCCCAATATAAAAGATGAAATCGCGGCTGATTATCTATCCTTACGGGCTGGAGATACTGTATGAACTGAGTTGGAACTGAGTACCTTGGACTCGTAACTCTATAATAGTCAGATCTAGGCTATCTATAATCAGAATTCTTGTTGTTTTTCGCATTCGATTCACACCCTTCGTTGTCGCCGAGCTCCTGGCTTAATATGATTAGGATCACAATGCAATTCTGTCACGGGTTCATTTTGATTCTTCAGGACCACACTATGAGTGGTAATCCGATAGGCCCGGGTTCTATGACTCGTGTTGCACAATTATCACTGCTAGATCTTATCCTCGTGGGATAGCAGGAACACATCAATGAAGCCAACTTTCCTACTTAGTTTGTTATGACAGAAGGAAGAAAGGAGAAATGAAGGATGCTCAGGGCATGCTATCATCGAGGCCTCGTTGACAGTTGTACGCTGTATTTCAGCTCTTGGGCGTTCATTCTTTTTCCCCACTCTTGAATCTCCACTATCAACTTGCCATTCTCGCTCTAATGTCTACTTCAGTGCAGGCTGATGACGCTGGGACTGGACCCGTAAAGTTGGAGCCCAAGGTACTCAGAGATGAAACAGGATCCTGTCGCTGCGGCGTGCCAGGAACCACTGGCAAAAGACGAAATTTGGTGGTCTGTATTGATGGGACATCGAACAAATTTGGGCTCAAGGTTCGTGCACTGGTAGTGGGTTCGGATTGAAACTTCTCTCATTGTGAGTTTGTGGTCAGAACACAAACATCGTTGAACTATACAGTCGCCTCGCCAAAAACAAAGATCAACTCACGTTTTATAACAGCGGGATCGGCACGTACGCTGAGCCCTCCTGGAAGTCATGGGACTACTGGAAGCAGGTCGGAATGAATAAACTCGATCTTGCATTAGCATTGTACGCTGGTTTCGGTAGATTGTGGATTTGACATATGGAGGCTTATTTATGGAGGTAGGAGGTTTGAAAAGATTCTCTTGGATGCATATCGTTGGCTATCAGAGATATATGAAGATGGGGACCGCATTTTCCTCTTTGGTACACAATAACATTTTGATTGTACCCATTTGTCACTGATGACTTTGTAGGATTCTCTCGAGGAGCGTATCAAGTTCGTGCTCTTGCGGGAATGATTGAAAAGGCAGGCAAATCTTACCGTATCACAGTCACTGATGTTGAGTCTCTGGTATTAGGTTGGTTTGATTCACAAGGGAAATGAAGCACAGATACCATTGTACGTGCCATCTCTGAGATCAATTTAGATCTATTCTCTCACGTCTGAAACATATATACATTAGCGCCTACGAGCTTTATGCTCGGTCTACTGATGAACAACCGCCCAACCCAACACAGGACAATTTGAAAGAGTATATGCCTTGGCGGTTTAAAACTACTTTTTCAAGGACAGATGTCAGAGTTCACTTTGTTGGTGTTTGGTACATATCCTTCCTTGAACTTAGATATCCATTGATAAGTATGACTGGTAGGGATACTGTCTCATCAGTTGGACTTGTCAGGGCCGATAAAAACCTTCCCTTGACCACATGTGGCATGCATCATGTCTGCTACTTCCGGCATGCACTTGCACTTGATGAGTGCCGTGTTAAATTCTTGCCAGAATACACTTACGGCGGAGTAGCAAAAATAGCAAAAGCTGACCCGAAGGTAGCAAAACCTGTCAAAAACGTCGCAACACGTGACACAAACACTCAGTCAGAACCACAGACAAAGAGCCCCTCGGGAAATACCAAAGTTAGGCTCCATTTTATTTAGAGGCCACAGAATCATTTACAAGCCATACACAGGAGGTTTGGTTTGTAGGAACACATTCAGACATGTGAGATTTTTCACTCAACATGCCCCAAAGCCTTTCTCACTGCACCTAATGCTATATCAGAGGGGGAGGAAATGTCATGAACACAAGTCTTGATTTATATGGACCTGCTTTACGATGGATGATACATGAAAGTATCATTGCCTCCATTTCACTGACACCTCTTCAACCAAAACTGGTTACTGAGACTCAGAGTGATGGAGATGGCATGCATGACTCAATGGTTTGGTACTGTCTGCCGCTTGAGATCTTCTGTATCAAGCGGTTGTCATATAAAGGCTCAAAAGAAACCACATGGTGGTGAGTATATCTCCGCATCACCTGCAGTCCTTGAATTAACACAATGTAGGCCACATCTAGGGGCTTCACGCCAAGTTGTAGATGGTCAGCTGATACATACATCAGCCTATAATAGGCGGAGTCATAGGGGTCATATCAAAGCACGTTTTCCAACGGCATGGGGAGTAGCTGAGAGTAAGAAACCATCAGATGACAAGCTAGAAAAGGACTTATTTGACAAATTTCTGGAGAATTTGGATCCTGTTGCTGCTACAACCAAGGTGGATAACAAGATTCTGGACCATCTCCATGCATTAGTGGAAATATGCTCCTCGCGTAAGTCATGAATCGTGCATGTTTCAAGCCTGCAGAATGAACTCGGACTCACCTGAACTTCAATTCAGCACAAGGAATAAACTCTCTGCAAGAGAGAGCCGACGCTGCCAAGAGCTATGCAACCTCATTATACTATGCCATATCCAAAATTCCTGATATCCAGGAGTCTGAAGGCCGGAACTTCAACTTGCAAGCTATTCGGTTGATTATTGGCATCTTGCTAAAATTTCCATCTGGCGTCCTCCCCAAAAAATCTCCAAGTGAAGTGCCCCCTGCAATAACTGAACTAAGGAAAAGTGTCTCCCCAGCAGATTGGAGGCTTGCAGAGCAGTTCCTTCGGGCCTTTACCATATATGGTATGTCCAATGTTTTTTTCTACATTTTTCTAACACTCAAATACAACCTGCCATAGGACAGTTGTTGTGTATCCAGAGTCTCACTTCTGGTGATATTAATTCTGTTGCATTCTCTCCAAGTGGCAAACATATTGTCTCTGGTTCAGATGATCATAATATCCACATCTGGGATTCGAAAACAGGTGAAGAACTTCAGGTTTTTCAAGGACACACTGACTGCGTCTTCTCTGTTGCATACTCCCCAGATGGCAAGCATATTGTATCTGGCTCACGGGATAAAACAATCCGTATTTCACTACGGGAAGGAAAAACAATTGATTTGATTGTCTGAGACAATCTTTTCTTGGAAAAACAATCATTTAGATGGTTTTTTGCCAAACACTCATTTTGATTGTCTGCTCAAGACAATCATTTAGAATGTACACAATTTAAGACAATCATTTGGATTGCCTATTATTGAGGACAATCAAAATGATTGTCTTGAGCAAGCAATCATTTAGAGTGCCCAATTTAAGACAATCATTTGGATTGCCTACTATTATGCACAATGAAAATGATTGTCTTGAGCAAACAATCATTTAGAGTGCGCAAAATTAAGACAATCATTTAAATTGCCTGCTATTGAGGACAACCATTGGGATTGCCTTGGGCAAACAATCATTCAGAGTGTCCAAAAATTTTGATCAATTCCTTAGTGAAAATAGCATCTAATGTTGAGAAAAGAAGATCAGATAATCAGTAATATCCTTCCTCGTGAACATTACTCAAGCCACGCCTGACCCAAACACACTGAATGAAACCGTCGGAAGGCAACTGCATAAAGCTAAACCATTCTCCTCGCCTAGTTTCCCGGACTTTGACGGCATATTGGTACCTCGGAATGCAGCGAAGTGAAAAATCATTCAAGTCAAAGTAAGCTATGTTAATGGAACTTGAATGGAGCTTACCGCTCCTCACGATTCGTAAACTTGATGGACATTGGGAGTCGGGCATGGTTACTTCTGCCAAATGCACGCTTGACTCTAGTGACCTGAGTGATTCTCTTTGTTAAACTAAGTAAGCCTCAGAGCGACACAAAGATGTCAAACGACTCTATTAGAATAATATCTACCTGAACTAAGTAAGCTAATAAAAAGTTCGTAAGTCAACTAGATAGATAAAATAGTGAATACAGATGGGTAAAAATCCTTGACCATTTCCGGCCCATTTACATCAGTCATCTCCCACATTGTTCCAACCACACTCTGGAAACCACAGGATTGCATGGCAGCTGCAAGGTGAATGACTTCATCATGAACACCTCCTGGGGACTGTGCTGCTGTGTGGCATGCTGAGAGGAATGCAAAGGTGGCATTTGGTAGATTCAAGCGAATTATGTCCAAGAGAGTGAAATGTGAGCCCCCAGCTAATGGGAAGTAGTCCAAATCAATAGATATGAAAAGAATAAGTCCAAAGGGAGAGAGATTGAATAATTAAGTCCAAGAGAGGATAAAAAAAACACAATAATGAATAAAGGAATACTTAGGATAAAAGAGGATGTGAAACAATGGGACTCTAAGGATAGGAAGAGGTACATGGGGCCTACATTATACATCGAGATTGGCTGATAATTTGGTACAGGTATAGATTTCTATCATATGTTGACCTTCTTGGTACCACTTACTCTGCTTCAACACTGGCCACGGGACACAGATTGTATATTGCGCAACCGCTCCTTTGCAAGGCCGTTGAAGGGAACGAAGATACACTCACTGAGGACAAAGCTGTAAAGATTCTTGAACAAAGTATGAAGGTGTTGTTTTTCTGCGACACGCGAAGTCTGAACAAGGTGTGTCAATTTTTTATTCGACTTCTTTATTGCTTATGTGTATCTGGAAAGTATCAAATTGCCAAAATATCGGCAGATGGAGTAGCAATCCCAGAGTCCCACAGTGTTGAGCCTGGGACAAACTGGTCATTTACAGAGGGTATTAGACATTACGGAGCACAAACACAGTAAAATCCATCTGTATGGCCTGTATGATTTCTAGCATTACTTCAAATGTAACAAGTTCCAATTCTTCTCACCTAATCAGTATCAGATTGTAATTATTTCTCTAATACTCTACAATCAATGTGACACGCTGTATTCAGCTCACCACCCTCAGCTCTTCTGTAGAAATGGGATCTGGAATCCATGAACCAAAACTCTGCGCACCCACACCGGCGACTGCATTCATGATAAAATGAAGATGCATACCATACATCCTTGGATATGCGTCCTGATTTACCTCAATCTGAGGCCAGTAGCTCATTGCTTCTGGAGCTAGACCAAAGCTGACTACACCCGTCACATTGTTTGGTTTTACTGCATTGCTCAACGCAGGTAAATAGGCATTGGATCCGCTGACAGGAGCCGAAAATATTCTAATGCGCTAAATTCACTGAGATTTCATGTCAATCCTATATACCCTACTGTCCAGATCAAACCAGTAGTCTTTGGACGCCCGTAATCCAAGTATTGGAATCAAGATGGAGTAATCAGTGGATTCAGAGGTCGGGTGACAAGTCACTGCCAGTGACAAGAAGGCAGGAAGAACGAGTCTATAAACAAGTGTTCTTGTAACCTGAAAGCTTGCTAACATGGCGCAGCAATTGAAAATGAGTCACCAATGACTGAATAGATTCAAGTATTCTACAAAGATCAAGCACCCGATGCAGCCTAGTAAGAGCGCCGAGGCCTTGGACTTGGTGCCAGCAATGAGGTCTACATGCAGAGATGCTGCAGAATCATATTCCAAAACCCTATACTTGGAGTTCAGATGTGTAAAGGATTCCCTGATGGGATGGAACAATTCCAATTCGTGGTGAACTCCCAAAGGCAATCTGTGAACGCCGTGTGCTGGAAAGCACTGCAGTATGTCTTTGAGCTTTACGTTGTCCCGCAAAGCCCTAAACATCCATCGCGTAATTATGGCAAAGAAGGAGAGTCTAAGCATGTCAAGATCAGAGAATGGGAGAATGACCAGAAGTCACTCAGTAACCAAGGGAGTGATTGTTGAATAGAGTGCATGTAGCAGTGTGTAAGTTTATGACTTGAGATAGAATGGCTCCAATTCAACATGAGCTCTCAAAAACAACTCGTGAATAGTGTGTGCTGGAAAACCAATGCTTGCATAAAGATGTCCCAAGACATCCCAAAGACCAAATCTTCACTGTGTGTTGCGACTCCGGTAAAAATAGTTTGCTGGAAGGATCCCAGAGGTTGGTCAAGGCAGACTGAGTCCAAAACACGCCATGGGTCCATTTGTTTACTTAAATCTGGAATATTCAGTCAAGGAGATACTGGACGTAAATCTAAATAGAGATATCCAGAAAGGGCTCTGGAGGCAAAAGCTGAATCCAGAACTTTCAACTTACAGAGACATTGCCATAGCTGCAGAACTTGTTAAAATGATTGAACATGCTTTGCATAGTAGTGATTGCTCTACGGAGCAGGAGAATGACCCGTCTGAGTCTAACTCGGAAAGTGACAACTCCCACCAAAATGGGTATCTCAAGAACTTGAATGAATCCTTGTACAGAACCTGAGGACTCTCAATATCGACATTTTGAGAATAAATCCTCCCGCAGTGATTCCGGGGCTGAAGGCCATACCTTCAGCTCAGATCAGTCTGTTGCCGAGGAAGCATAGAATAGATTTTTGAATAGTGGGTCCGAGTATGAAGGCAACGACTCCGGACACCACCAGTACTCCGACAGTGAATCTAGTAACAAAGGTTCAAGTCAGTATAAATTTAATGATGAATCGGATTGTTCTGCTTGCCAGCAGAAGTCTATTCATGGACATAACGGGAATGGCCCATTTTTGAATGGAGACCACTATAAGCGTTGAAATCAGCAACGTGAGCTCTCTGAACAAGAAAGAAATGAATACCTTGCAACTGGTCGGTGTTTCCGATGCGGTGAGTATGGTCATATAAGCTGCCATTGCCCAGATAGGCAACCAGTGCGCCACAATAACCATACCTCCCCTGACACTGAAGATGGAGATCAGATCTCCGAGCTTAACTTTGGGATGGTGAGCTTTGGCCTCCCTCATTTGGGTGCAGTGAATGACAGGCCTCCGGTGAATGGTAGATACTCACATCTTCACCCAAGCTTATCTAGTCAGGGCCAACACGGTGAATACCTACTTCCAGAGAAACAAGGATGTCCCGTTACAATGAAGGCATTTGCACGCCAGCATGAGTTTGACGCTTTGAATATTGCAAGAGCCAAAAAGACTCACCGAATGAAACAGAATGGTTCCGTTTTGCACGATTCCCGTGAAGAACAAAAGGAGGGCGGGAGTACAGATATGAATCCACTTTCATCAACTTCCCGCAGACCTAGTAATGATTCATTCCAGGAATTGACATCCGGAGTTGTAGATGTCCCACAGATGATGAACGGAGGGCAGGTCCATCCGCGACCTAGAAAAATTGAAAGAATATTGAAAATACCCGACAGACTCACTTCTACTCTTCAGAATCCCCTTCTTTGGCTTTGATGATCCCGAAACGGCAAAATTTCATTCCTTTCCCCACCGGATACACTCACTACATTTCCACTTCTGAGTTTCATGCTTGTATTAAATTTGACCATATTCTACAAAGAAAGAATGTCGACTTACGCTCGGTTGATATCCCTGCAATCTACCCATTCTTTGCTGAAGCCTGAGCAAGTCAATCACGACCCATTTATTTGACCTCACGGACTTGCCACCTTTGATCTCAACACTGGAGGGATATTTGCAGGGACGGGAGTCATTAATTGGCAGCACTTTGGGCGCATCATGCAGAGAGATGTGGGAATTAATGAATTGGCTATAGAAGAACATAGCCTACACAAAGGATTGAAGGAAGAATTGAACAAGAAAAGGAAGAGAGGGTGGAAGGAACAAAAGAACAGGCACCAGAAGACTGGCTTGATGGAGCAGACCCCCGCTTTTCCTGGTCCCCTAACCACTTCTGAAGTCATATCCGACCCTGATATCTTTCCACCGACTCGTGGAAATCCACACTCCATTTATTCACGCAGTAATGCCTTGCTGAATAACCCTATCCACTGCTCGACAGTGCCATCTATGCAGATTTTTATGGAAAGCAAGAAGGGCCTGCCACGTCGGATCATGAATTTTGACGTAGCCAAACTGATGGAGCCAAATCGGGATATGGACCTCGGGGACCCGTTTTAATTATGTAAATCTATTACTATCTATCCCTCCATCGAATGAGAAGTTTTTAGAATTAAGTAGGGCATACCCATGGGCCATACATGGTCACGGCTGTGCAAAAGATGACCGTAAGTGTGCAAGCCTTGATAGTACATACTACGGGTGACCGTATTTAAATTTTACTGGTTCTTTGAGCGCCTTGTGAGCGCCTGACAGCCTGCGCTAAGCTCTTTGGACTCGTCCCAGGTGGAAATGCATTGCCTTCAACAGATGGAAGGTTAATAGTTCCTTGAGCTAGTTTGTCTTCCTTCAACACTGCATCATCAGGCTTCAGGCTTCAGGTGGATTTGAATGATTTGTTTGTGATTTGTTCCTTTGGGCTTGAGGCAAGCTTGAGGCTCAGTTCTATTGAACTTATTAATCTCAACATATATATCTATCAAGCTTATTCAGCCAGGGATTCAGCCAGAAAAGCTGGAACGAGGCTGGAATCATGGCCCTATGCAAGCCCTATGCCAACCCAATTGAACAGCATATCATTGATTCTACAAATGATTATTAGCATGATCTTTAAGGTGTCAATGTGATGTAGTAGTACTTGGGCCAAAACTTAGGCCAGACGGTATGGTTGATTACCTCGGTGGCTTTACCACTGTTTACTTGAGATGTTATTGTCGCAGTGAAGCCGATCCGGGCTGCAGCGCGCGCCGCATAGAAGTCCCGCTACCTCGCACACTTCGGGATAAGCATGAGGATATTCTTTCTTCTCTTTGCTTTCTTTATTCCTCAACCTTATTCCATTATTTTCTTTGTTCCTTCTATTTACCGCACCGGCGCATAAAGCTTTGGGTACCTACAACTTAGCACCCCAGTTGATCACTTGATGTGTTCCTTGGACATCATGTTAGTAACTAGTCTTACAGTTATACTATTTACTAATGGTAGGCCAGCCTACATTTCAAATTCCATTCCTCAGATTTGTGGAGGCTATTGATAGCTGGCATATATTTATGCAAATGGCCAGTTAGCGTGTAGTTATTAGTGCCAGGGTTGCTTTTTTGTCTACCTAGTAGTACCAGCTTTCAAGGAACTGGAGAGCTACTTATCGTTGGCTTACTGATGCTCAGATAATGATAACTACAATACACCAATAATCTCGGCAATAAGAATCTGTGATTTACTGGCTACCGCTCAAATCCATTTGTCCCCGTAAGCTGGCCGCATCTGAGTCTGCTAGTAGCCTGACCTCAGCCACCATATGGTTCAGGAGGGCTCCAGGTCTGGGTTGTTAGGAAAGGTATTTGTCCTCCGTATCACATATACTGCTTTGGCATTCCATCTATATTCTTCGTTTCACCTTTATGTTTATCCGTTAGTTGCTTCCGCCCAGCTACAGGCTCATCTATTCTTCCAGCCTAAAACTTATACTCGAGCCCCCAGAATCATCAGTGCATCACCCTCAGTTGTTCATACACTACAACTGAGGCTTCGTTCTACATGGGTTATTCTACTAAAGCCCTGAGGCAGGGTCTGAGCTCCAGCTCACTACTGGAGCCTGCAGACTCAGTAGTAGAAGCACAAAAAAATTCAGCTGTTCCACTCTTCCACATAGTATTATTGTAGTATTAGCATGTCAATGTAAACTAAGTAGTAAATACAATCTCTAATAGAGTTATTTGCTCAAGTAATTGCTAGTAAATTGGTTAGCAAGTAAGTAAGAGAAATATGCACTGAGCACTCCAGGACTCACACATTGAAGGATTTGACTGGGGTGCTATACTGTACGCCAGCGCGGTAGATAGAAACAGCAAAGAAAATAAAGGATTGTCTATGAAGCCTATTTAGGAATAAAGAAAACATCTTGGAAAACATAGGACTAATCCATAACACATATACTTATCCTGGGTCACACTGCAATGGCAGGACCTCTCCAGCCTGAGCTGTAAGTCTTCTTAAACAGTCTGGCAGGAAGGTAGGAGCATACACCGGTTCTGCCCTCAGCCCCAAAACAGTAGCTCAGTGACCTGTAAAGATTACATGCACGACTCATGACTCATGAGCGACAACTGGCCACAGTACAACGAATGTACGACTTGGATAGTAGTACATAAAAATAACACAGGGAGGGAGCAAGGGTAGCCTACACAGAGGGTATGACCAAAGAGCTCAGTGTTGGCTTAGCGTCTGTCAGGCAAGGCTCTCAAAGAATTGGTAAATGGAATAGTACATATGGTCACTGTACCGCCAAGGTTTTGTCTTTGTACTTGTACAATTGCGAGAGCCTTTTGGATAGCGGTGACCGTGCATGGGTATGCCCTACTAATAACTTCGAAACGAGCAAGACAATAATGAATAGATAATAATAGATTGCCTGATTATAATAGCAGGTGCCTGAGGTCCATGTCCCGATTTGGATCCATCAGTTCGGCGATGTCAAAATTCGTGATCCGACGTGGCAGGCCCTTCTTGCTTTCCATAGATTTTCCCTCTTGATCCCCTTCCCGATGCAAACGCAGTCCAGTGACTGGTTGGAAAATAATTTTACGTGTTCTGTTGATGATAGTCAATACCATCATGGGAAAAGAAACTCACGCCGACGACATTCTATGGTGCGACGCATCAGAAGAAGAACAGTGATCCTCAGCCGTGATGGATCTCTGGAGGGCATATGTAACGGAGACGTGACTTGTTACTCTTGATCACGAACACTTTTCTTAATTGTTTGTTTACTCATTGAACTTTAGTAGTTACTCTCGCTCTTTACTTAGTACTCAGTTTGATTAAATAATATCTACTTATGGTAATAGGCCTATGAAAGGTACAGATTTACTGTAGGTACAATAGGTCCTCTGGAATCGGAATCCCCCGGTTTACAACAGTTCCATCAAGTCCACCTCTTTTCTCTCACTTCCCGTGTTGTGCTACGGTGACTCTGTCACTCTAGCGTTACAGCAGCAAACGGCTAGTACGAGAGGAAGAACTCCACGTGGAATTGATATAAGTGGACATCAAATGAACTAGTCGAGAAGAAAGCCAGAAAGCCAGCCATGTGCTAGAAAAGCGCTATGGCAAGGAACAGGGAGCGTTGTGTGCTAGATAAGCACCCCAGCTGAAGGACGGACTCGTGTGCTAGAAAACACTATGAGCGTGAATAAAGAAAGCACCATGGACTTGAGAGCGGAACTTCCACAACAGAAGAGTGAATGTCGTTCAACTCTATGAGGCACGAAAGTCTGCGGTACTCACACCACTGTGAGACTTTGTCATTCTGGGAGACTTCCGTAGGCCAACGAGAATAGAGCTAAACAAGTAGGAAAGGGGTAGTAGGAGAAGGATGCCTGTATTGAGTCTGCTCCACCTACAATTGGTACCCACAACCAGTACCTTTGGTAGATACTAGGGCTTACCACTGTACCGTATACGGTCACGGCCGTGTGTTTCACGGACCATTTTAGCAATGGAAGTCCGTGTACTGTACCGTATTCAAAATTTCTAAAGGCCTTCACGGTACGGTTACCATTTATTATGGCCGTTAACGGTCATGACGGTCCATAATCATAGATGGAGCTTGAACAATATTCTGAACCGCCTATAATGTCCAGAAATGCTAATATAATCACAGACTAGTAGTGAAATAACATCCAAGAAATTGAGAGGGCAGTAGGGACTACAGTGTAGCGTGCAAGCACAGGCTTGAGGTGATAGGAGAGGAAAATACACTCCAACCCCCCACTAGCGTCAAGGGTGGGGGGTTGTGGGACAAAGGATTTACAGTCTCAAGCTAAGTAAGATGTACTTATTCAACTTCTGATAGAGCCAAGGATAGTACGATGTTAGCTCAGTGTGCGCTTCAAGGGCGCTTAGATACGGTCCGTATTATTACATACGGTACGGTCAGACACGGCGGTAACTGTACCGTCGACCGTCCCATGGAAGATTGAGGCAGGAGGAGGTACGGGACAGGTACCGTAACCATGATACGGTTACCGTAGACCGTAGGTTACGGTCACGGTGGTAAGCCCTAGTAGATACGTAAACTACTGTACCATACATACAGCGATGTAGGTAGCGAGAAAATTATTCACTAAAACACGACCGAAAGTACTTGTCGAAAGTGCTCTGGCCGCGGGACTCGGACTTACAAATGCCACGCAAGAGCACAGCCACATCAATGTTCACTGCCACGTCACGACGTATGCCAACATAACGTTATTGGGCGCCTGTAATACTTCCTCAACCACGATCATGTCTGTCTCTGGTCTGTCTATAATCACGTCGTTCTGGGACTGGAATTCTCAGTTTTTTGTAGCCTTATCCATGCAGTGCTTCACCGTTGGCCCTGCTAACGCACCTTATCTGGAGCGCCGTCTACTCCACCATCTTCACACGTGCCTTCGAAGCTTCGACTTTGTATCCATCCTCTGCTACCACCAGCTCGTGATCTCAAGGTCTTTTTGTTGGCATAGCATTTTCTGGATTGAAAACATGAAACTGAGTGGTCAGAACCTGGAAAGTTAGGCAACAATACGTCGCACACTACATTGCTCCATCTATCAACGTTTCAACCACGGCGTCTCTGGAAAACACGCATCGTACTCCAAGCCCCAGATCACTCCCGGAATGCTCTCTCCGGGTTGTCCCTTCAAATGCCTGGGAAAATGTCTTCCTCTTGCTCGGTCTGTCATCAGGTACGTCGGTTTTTTTATGTTTGCTTTAGAACCCTCTAACCAGTATTCGTAGTTGGATTTTTTCCCACCAATGCCGTTGCTTGAGGTAGGACTGCCAGTAATGGGTCCGTCCGAGCATGTAAAGGTGCATTGTTCAGTTCAAATCCACCTCCACGTCACTGTTGGCCATGCCGGACACCTTTGAAACGCCTCCCACCGATTCCCATAACTTCCGGTGAGTAAATTTATTCTACGCTCATTCCAAGCCGAATCGGGTGTATGACATCCGCGTCGCCGTTTGCCTCCTCGGCCAACAGTGAACCGTGCCGGACACCTTTGAAACGCTTCCCACCGATTCCCGTAACTTCCGGTGAGTAAATTTATTCTATGCCCATTCCAAGACGAATCGGGTGCATGACATCCACGTCGCCGTTAGCCTCCTCACTGTTCGCCGTGCCAGACACCGTTGAAACGCCCGTCGCCCTCCCACCGATAACTTCCGGTGAGTAAATTTATTTCACGCTCACCAAGCCGAATTGGGTGCATGCATGCGTCAGTTCTCAAAGTGTTGCTCAGGGACCTTCCTACATCGGCCACCTAACTCAAGACCTATCCTTCCCCAACCTCAAAGAAAAGTAAGTTCCGCATATCCCTTTCACTCAATCTTTTGAATCGGTATTCACTCATCTATGTGGTTCTCCCTTTCAGGGTCATTGCTCCGTGTGCTCTGGCGACCGGTTATGACATCGCCGTCACATCGGTAAGTTATTTTTGCTTCGCCTATGCCTACGGCAATTGTTTCTCAGAGTATTTCTCTTGGAGGTCCAACCATTGAAACTCCGCATTATTGGTTACATGTCTAGAAAGTACCAAAGGTCCTTGTATGTGCTTTCCAGATAATTCTCCCTATTCTGCTCTCTCCTGTACTTGTAAAGTACAATGCTTAGGCTGTGTTGTTTTTGTTATTGCAGTAAAGGGTAATCAGTACTGTAGAGTCTACATGTAGATAATATACTTTTACTGCTTTACAAGAGATGGTGTAAGATACCTGAAATGATTGCTATACACACTTAGAGTGATTGTCCAAGACACCTCAAAAGAGTGTCCAAGACACTTCAAATGATTGTTCCAAGCACTCAAATGATTGTCTCAAGACACTGTGACCCATTTCCAAAAACAATCATATTGAGTGTTCTGAACAGTCAATATGAGTGTTTCATACCATCATTTAGAGTGTTTTTGACAATCATTTAGATAGCCCAGAACTGTTATATAGAGTGGTTCAGACTATCATATTGAAAGGTTAGGACAATCATTGAAAGTAGTTCAGACAACCTTAAAGAGTGATTTAGACAATCATTAAGATTGGTTCAGACAATCAATGAAAAGGTATAAGACAATCCTTTTGAGTAAACTGGACAATCAATATGATTTACTCAAACAATCAATATAAAGGTATAAGACAATCTTTTTGACACTGCATGCAAATCACCATGAATTTTGGTGGAAATAGTAAAATTATGTTAAACTTGTATGAAACATCATGCAATCTTAACATAATCTTACTATCTGCACACAAGTTCAACATAATTTTACTACTTCCACAAAAATCTATGTTGATTTGCAGGCAGTGTGAGTGAACTGGACAATCATTAAGAATGGTTCAGACAATCATTTAGATTGTGTTTTGGACAATCAAATTAATTGTTTTTCCTTCCCGTAGTGTATTTGGAACTCAGAGACAGGTGAAAAACATTGTGTTCTTGAAGAACACACTGGTGTGGTCAGATCTGTTGCATTCAGCTCTCCAGATGGCACATACATTGCATCGAGTTCAGATGACAAAACAATCCGTATCTGGGATTCAGAGACGGGTGGAGAAAAGAAAGTTCTTCGAGGACACACTGACTGGGTCCAGTCTGTTGCATACTCTCCGGATGGCAAAAAGGTTGTATCCGGTTCAAGTGATCAAACAATCCGAATCTGGAATTTGGAGACGGGGGAAGAACTTCATGTTCTTCAAGGACACACTGGGCCTGTCATGTCTGTTGCATTCTCTCCAGATGGTAGCCGCATTGTATCTGGCTCATACGATGGGACAGTCCGTATCTGGGATGCAGGAACAGGCAAAGAGGTGGGTGCACCACTTGAGGGCCATACAGATTCGGTTCTGTCTGTTGTCTACTCTCCAACTGGTAAACATATTGCATCGGGCTCATGGGATAGAACAGTTCGTCTTTGGAGTGCAGAGATGTGTGAACTGGTATGTGTCTTGGAAGGACACACCAGCTATGTTTGGTCTGTGGCATTCACGCCGGATGGCAAACAGATTGCCTCAGGCTCATGGGATGGTACACTTCGGCTGTGGGATGTGGAAATGGGAAGAGTGAGGTGATTGGACCAGGGATAGCATTTGCGTTGGGAGTCTGGGTCAGGTACTTACTCAAGTGCTATGTATGACATGTAGTTCAAGTTCAGTATATACCCAGAAATACTTCTAGGCTATTTTTATAGGACATGGGCTTTGCGCATCCATAAACCTTACTAGTCACACTTCGGTTGAGGCGATTGCATACTATACTTGGAAGTAAGGCTGTCCAGTATAATTCTCCTCAAACGGTTGAGAGACTTCCATGGTAGTTTATTCATGCGCTGTGCCATGGTACCTCCTGAGCTGTGTGTAAGCCTGGGCTTACCACAGTTTCTATAATGTGCATATATAGTGGCCAGTGACTATTCAAGTAACTTGAATAGTTATGCTCCTTGTGGTGTAACAGTTAAGTTGGCCACTTTGACCTGCTTACATTAACTATTCAAGTTGGGGTGGATGTTCAATCCCTGGTTATGGCAACTACTTGTCCCGGCCATACAGAGGGATCACATGGGTCCAGGCATAGAACTACCCACTTCGAAAGGGTGATACCCTTCAAGGATACATAGATGGCTCTTACCCATTTTGAAAACACCTATTCCAAACCTAGTGGTCACTTGGGGTTTAGAACCCACCACTGAGAGGGTCATAGAACTAAAGGAGGGATGACTGTGTTGTAGTAACTTCTTATATCGCTGTAATGTAAGTAAACAGACTTAGCACAAATACTAATCGGAGTAAACGTCTGATATACCTGTAAAGTAAGTAAATGGACTAATACAGGATAAGTAAGTCAACTAATATACAGAAAGAATAATGGAATAGCTAACCTCAGCGCAAATACTAATTGGAGTAAACATCTGAGGTAGCTTACATACATGAGTAGCTACAAGTACAAGTAAGTTAGATAAGAGCCAAAATGAAAATCAAATACTAGTACAGGCTATCTTACACGGAACACGTTTGTACTTACTCAACACTCCCCTCAAACTGGACCAAGTCCTAAGCCGGCTGCGAAGTGTTTTTCCTTGGCGCTAGGAAGAGCCTTTGTCAAGGTATCTGCAAGCATTTCTTCAGTGGGACAGTAGAGGAGATGGATCTTCCCTTCTTCAATAATATAGCGGATGAAGTGGAAGCATATATTAATGTGTTTAGTACGACCATGGAACTGATTATCTTGAGACAACGCAATAGCGGCTTGATTATCAGACCTCAAGTCTGTCGGATTCTGAATAATGGAGTAAGTCGGTTCAAAGACTTGGGAAATGAAAGAGCGAATCTAGATGCCTTCCTTAGAGGCTTCGGTGGCTGCGATGTATTCAGACTCGGTGGTGGATAGAGATACTAGGGATTGCGAATGGGATCCCCAGCTAACGGCTCCTCCATCTATAATAAAAATGTATCTGGTAATCACCTTGTGGTTCTCATTCATATTCTGGTCGGCATCAACATAGCCATTCGGATCCTTCTGAGTTTCAACATAAGTGAGTTCCCAGTCCCTAGTTCCCTTGAGATAGCATATAGACCATCGACCTTCATTCCAATGAATCATGCCTGGATTGGTGAGGAATTTGGAGAGTTTATGCATAGCATATGCGACGTCAACTCTAGTGCCAATTGAAGCATACATAACCTTCCCAACAAGTGTTTGGTAAGGGATGTTACACATAGCGGCAATCTCTTCAGGAGTCTGAGGAGATTGGAGGGAGGAAAGACGGTTGTAATGATCAATAGGGAAAGCAGAAGATCTGGCATTCTCAAGATCAAATAGTTGGACTATTGAATCGATGTATGACTTTTGGGAAAGAGAAATAGTGTGACGTACTCGGTTACGCTTCACTTCAATACTGGGTATCCACTTCAGTCACCCCCTACCAGGCCCCAGCGGGCTGCACAAAAATCAACCATGATCATGATCATGATTGAGGTATTTTCTTGACCATGATTGTCAAAGAATTTTATGACTCACATGACCGTGATTGGGATTATTGAGACCGTGATTGAAATTATTGAGACTATAATTGGGATTATTGAGACTGTGATTGGGATTATTGAGACCGTGATTAGGATTATTGAGACTGAGATGGAGATTATTAAGGCTGTGATTAGGGTTATCATGACCATGATTGGAATCAAAGTGATTTGAAATTCACTATCATTACAACATTACTGAAAATTTTATTGCCTAGAGTGTCCTTCTCAACCATCATGAGGATCTTTAATCTCTTATGGCTTTTTGTATCTGTTGTACAAGCACCACCCCCGGCAGATCTCTCACTTCAAACTCAAACTATTTGCAACTCATACCATGAGTTGAGTCTTCGTGTCACCCAGGCATTGCGTATCCAGGCTGGTGATATCTCTCAGATCCAAAGATATCAACAGTCAGTACAGGTCTTTTTAACTACAGTCACTGCAGTGTGTATTGCCATTTTATTCATAAAAAATCCCCATAACTTACTCTCTCAAAGCATCAAGATTTGTTTGACCCATTGGAATACAACACTATCAATACCAGTGTTCAAAACATGGCAACTGCTCTGGAAGAAGCCTCTGCAAAGTCAGAAGACATTGCAGAGCATACACCTCTGGCACCTGTTGAAGTAATCCATACTGGCCAGAGAGGCCAGCCAAGGAAGAACATTGACCGGGAACTCCTTGAAACCAGTCTAAGGCTCTGAGGCCCCACTCACATTGCTCCAGTTTTTTGACTGTTCATCCCGTACCATCCGCCAAAGACCATTGGAACATGGGCTGGTTGAGGTTTGTCCTCCTGTCTATGTTACCTATGAAGATCCAAATACTGGGGAAATCTTGTGAATATACCGGTCCTCCACAGCCCCCATGTCCACCCTCTCTGATGATGAGCTTGATGCTGTCATTGGACATATTCTTGAAGTATTTCCTGCCTTTGGGCGAAGAATGATTGCAGGCCATTTGCGCCACTTAGGTCATAGTGTTCCTCGGGCTCGCATCCGGCTGTCTTATGAGCGAGTTACTGGATCTCCAGCATTTTTAACTGCTCGACCCATTGAGCGCTGGCGCTACCATGTTGCAGGACCTAACTCTCTCTGGCACCATGATGGTCAACATGGTATGGTCTTAATATTTTTATTCTCTGTCTTTACTAATTGGGGAGACAAATTTAGCGCTCATCCGGTGGAGAGTAGTCATTCATGCCTTTGTGGATGGTTTCTCGCGCCTTGTGACTGCTATTCAGGCAAATGACCTTAACCGCGCGGATACTGTTCTTGCTTTGTTCCTTGAAGCAATCCAAGAGCATGATACACCCAGTTGCATCCGTGGTGACCATGGGGTAGAGAACCTTGGAGTTGCAAGATATATGGAAGAGCACTATGGGGTGGAAAGAGGCTCATACATCTGGGGCAGGTAGATCCATTACATTTATCTATGACTTACTTTGTTGCTAATTCTGTTGTTGTAAAAGGGGGAAATTCAGATACAAGCTACGCTCATCCTCCAAATGTGGGGACAAAAGCACACCAGAGGGTAGAGATGGGTAAAGCCTGGGTCAAACAACCCAATGGAGTCTCATTCCATAAAACTAGGTACTTATATACCATACAATTGTATACTACACTACATAAGGGAATTGACTTGCTTTAAGTCCAGGCAAGTCATGTAAAGTCATTATGAGTCATTTACAATCATTGCACAGTCATGCACAGTCAATGACTCAATGCACAGTCATGCACAGTCAATGACTCAATGCACAGTCATGCACAGTCAATGACTCAATGCACAGTAACTATGTACTACAAATGAGTCAATGCAATATTGACACATTATGACTCCAGTTCATATGAGTCAGTCCAGGTTTGTACACGGAGGCACTTGCAAATATTCCAGTCCAAATTCCTACAAATTCCCTCTTTCTATTCCAGGAGTGTTCACAATGTCTGTATTGAGCTATGGAGGGATGTCACACAAGGATTTGGAATAAAGTGGGACAACTTTTTCTATGATCTTGAAGCATGTGCTGGCCTTTGTCCTGACTTTGACTCTCACAAGCTTATTAGACCCGTGACTACGTCACGGAGAGAAAGGAGGATGGTGGTATTGAGCCTGGAATACCTGGGTTCTGATATGCAACACACATTGCGCCATATGTGTAGAATGCATGGGTGGACCGAGTCCACTGAGCACTCTGCTGTGGTAGCAAAATTTGCTGGAAATTTTGAATAAGTAAAAGATGAGCATGCTTACATAGTTAGTCCAGAAGGGTTCACTTGCTGATGAGAGAACCATGACTGAGAGATAGCAGCCAAATGGTACTGTGAGGTTATTGACCTGGCAGAGACTCACAAAATATTCAACTGCTTAAGCAATGATCATAGCTACGGAGGAGCTCCAAAAGTAGGTACTCAAGGGTTGAAGTATTTCGATCTATCATGATGATAATGGGACATGGGTTGCTGATATGTCGAGGAGACCAAAAACAACTTGAAACTTGGGAATGAGTATAGCTAGTGCATGTGGGGATCCAGGATCTATACCTACAGGTAACCTATGGAAGGAACAGCTTCTGTATCCATATATGAGATATGAGCCAGATAGAACTCATACTCATGCTCATACTATGGTCCAGAACCACATTGAGTTGCTACAGATTGCTAAAATCATGGAAAGAGGGATTCAAAACTTGGAATGTGTGTCATGGCACTGCTGGCGCATTCTTTCATTGTGTGTTGTTGCTGAATTATCCTTATATTATTACTTGTATGAGACTCTCCACCATCTATGGAAAGTCTATTGACTTTCAAACCTCTCTCAGTTCAGAGTTGTACACACAATTAACTAAGATGCTCCTTTCTTCCTAATTTCCATGCTTATCTTGCTCAGAATACAATTATCTACAGTAATTTCCAGCTAACCGTTTACAGGGAATGGGTTTTTGGTAGGTTTTCTCATTATGTTACAGAGCCACTGTATGGAATTGGCGAATGCAGTTCTACCGGCAGCTGCTGTGCAGCTAGAACTGATTAGATACTGTATAATTACGACTGTATGCTCCCGGGGGTCAAGGCGTTACACATTTTTGACAAACAACATGCTCAGGGCCCGCCGTTATGCGTTACGCATAGCGCTAGATGCACAAATGAATAGGGGGCCGAAGGCCCGCCGCCAAAATTTGTGACATTTCGAGCAATAGCATACTCAAACCCTCCCGTTACACATTACAGATTGCAAAATCCCCCATGCTCGGGGGTCCTGTTACGCGTTATGGGAGCATCCGGTCGTAAATATATAGTAGATTAATGCTGTAGCTGGAATCTGTTAATACTTATCCTTTACTTTAAAAAAGGACGGGGCGCCTATGTGGCGTCTATTCCTTATTACTAATAATGACTAATCAACGGTTGCCGCGTAGCGGCGCAACATTGTCAACGGTTACCGTTATCCGCGCCGCATAAATTTAAAATAGTGACATAATTATTGATTATTGTCGGCGCGTACGGTTGCGTTGCGGTCACGGCCATACAGCGTAAAGTCTCTAAAATTAGCCCTTTACAGAGGCCATCAGCAAAATGTGGGTGAGCTGGCGCCGTTGTCAGGCACTATACAACCGTTTCCAGCGGCTCCCAGCGGCTCCCAGCGGCCCCCAGCGCTGTACAGTGCCAGAAAGTGAATTCCCGTGCACCCACGTTTTGCTGATGGATACATTGCAGTATACGGTATGACTTCCAGCCTCCAGGACCTGGCATATAGTATATACTGACAAATGAAACATGGCTATAAAAGTGTTTTTATCATTACAGCAAAGGTTATGGCAGTGCAGATCCTGGAGTTCATGTCTGGGGGATGCTCTGCCATGTGTGTGCAGAAGAAAGGAGAGAACAGAACAGTGTCTTCAGATATGGCACAAGACCACAGTGACCACTATTCCCGTCAGACTCAACCAGTACCAGGCAGTTAGCTAATAGCACCACATGTTGTTGAAGGCAAAGGCTTAATGCCAAGGAGTCCCGCCCCACGCCATTTGCCTCCGAAGGGCATGGGACGTGTTTCGTTACAGAATAAGTTTACCCTCAAAGGGGGCCGGTAGTTTTTCCTTTCCTTTATTATTTATCCTTACCTATTCGATTATCCGAGTGCCTAGGTTTGACTTGGAAGTTTCAAGCTATTACTTATATACAGGACACGTTCTCCTTTTATCCCTCAGTCGTTTGTACGGTGTACACTTCTGAGGGTAAGTCTGTTTATTTATATACCTGTTTATTTAGTACTTACACTTATTAGTTTTACAGGTAAATATCTACACCAATACGAGTTGTTTGTACAGTGTACACTTCTGAGGATCATACTTATTAGTTCTACACATGCGTTGGCATGACTGAGTAGTGAGAAGCAGGGAGATCTTGGGGAGAATTGGAAGGGTATAAGAAGAGATCATCCAGATGGAACTGGCAAATTTCCTTTGCTTACTTGGATGTCAATTGTACTGCATAGTTGCTGGATGTGTTTGTGCCTTTCTGCAATCAAAATGACTCTGTGGAACAGCCCGAGCATCCAATCAGAAGTCAATGCATCTGAGCCTCACATGTACACATGAGACTAGGATATATGCTAATACTACTGCATGTATCTGTCTTGAGCGTTGCCATATAATAATTAATTTGTATGATTTATTATCCCCAACTTAGTACCGCTCCGGCTCCTGACTTCAAGGTCCCAAGAGAAAAACTCAGAACTTGAGCAGTTGTAGTACTATGTACATTTGTAGTAGGTTGGAGAGGCCGGGCTATGTACAAGAGATGTACTAAGGCCTCCATCTTTCCCTTATTATTACTACTGACAAATATCTGAGGTTTAATGCCAAATCGAGTCTGTTCCCGTGGCTTGCCACGGGTCTCTTAAGCTTGTAGTAACATTAAAAAAAGAAAGATTAGCATGGGTAGCACTTGTAAAAGAGAGGGCGGATAGAGACTTGGATAGAGAAACATGTATGATGTAACCAATAGGCCGGCTGCGGCAAAGGGCAGTGCGGCTTATAGACATGGGGCTGCGCCGGCTGTGCCGTCTTATCGCTCCTCTTATCTTATTAGTAATAAGTTATCTTATTAGCTAATAAGCGGGCATCTAAACCGTCATGATTTAAAGTATAGGATATATGGCTTCTACACTATCTCTTTTTATCCTCCATCAACCAGGATGCAATGGAGTGGGCAGAAACTTGGAACCATCACAAACTATCTTTGGATGGTGAACGTGATCGCTCACCTAGGGACATGTATTTCTTTGGAGTTATACAGGAGGGACTTCGGGGCCCTGAAGGCGTTGTAGATGCCAGTGGAACACTCCAGCGCTTGGAAGAAGACATTGAGAATATCATGACCTATGGAGTCGATTGGAGGGATATGGCTAATCCTGCTCTTTTACACCATCATAACCTATACAACCCAGAGGAGGTTGATCAACTTGGTCACCACAGCAGTCATTGCCCTCCTCATTTGTCTTTGGTGGAAGTTCCGGCATTTGAATGTCCATTTGAGACAGATGAGCAACAGACCAGGTTTGTTGAAGCTCTGTCTTTGATGCCAGAGTATCACTCAAGGGAGATGGAAGATAGGAAGTCACTGTGGATTCAAGGTCTAGATATAATGAGTCAGATTCTTTCTATGTAGTCTTCTTACTGTGTAGAGTCAAGTATTTTTCCACAAATAACTGTAATCCATTTACAATGCACTGGAATAACGTGTAACAAGCTCTCAATTAGGCTGTATGGGAAGCAGGAGCAGAAGAGATACAGTGGCTACGTCTTTAAGACTCAGAACATTTATTTTCTGCTGTACAGTGTTGCTGTATAAGTATGGTAAAAGTATCAGTAGACAAACAGGCACCAACTCACCACAGCATGTCACTGGACAGCTTACTGATATGTATATAGATTGAAAGTGATTCCATAAAGGGAGCAGCCTGTCCTCATTGCAGCATAGGCAGTAAGCTTGACTCCCAAGGATCCAAAGCAAGGGTCAACTGCCAAGCTGATGTAGGGCTTACCACCGTACCGTATATGGTCACGGCCGTGTGTTTCACGGACCGTTCTAGCAACGGAAGTCCGCATGCTGTACCGTAGTTAAGATTTCTAAAGGGCTTTCACGGTACGGTTACTGTTTATTATGGCCGTTAACAGTCATGACGGTCCGTAATAGTCTGTACTGCCTATAAAGTCAATAAATGCTGAAATAATATACAGGAAATTGACAGGGCAGTGGGAAATTTGAGGTGATAGGAAAGGAATTTAAGGAAAACCCACTTAGATCCCACTAACATGTTAAGGGTGGGGGGTTGTGGGTAAAGCATTCACAATCTTGAGCTAAGTAAGATGTACTGACGGTATGCTGGCTTGAGATGTGGTAGTTGTTATTCATTTTAAAGATCGAAGGTATTAAGATAAGCGCCGTAAATTATGTAAGCAACGAGGCGCATTGCTGCTTATATGAGTCGTGAGGTCCATTGCTGCTTATGTTATAACACAGCCTCCTTTTTCCTCTCTGTTTTAAAAATGTCTGATTCCAGCACTCAACTTCACTCTGATTATGGGGACCTCACTAGTCTTATTAATGCTCAGAAAAAACTTATCAAACAAACAAAACACGGTGATCCTGGTATTCAGGTTGGTTGACAATCTCGCTTGATTCTTACGTCAATTAACCTTTTTCGGACGAGCATTGGCACAGTGAATGTGCACAGAACGAGTGACTTTATAGTAATATACCACTTCTACGGCAAGAAAAACGGGTTAGAATTGACAAAGATATGAACAAAATTACCAAACTCACTCCAAGAAAGCAGGTGACGAGGAGGCAACAACATAATTTTGGAGGAGAGTCCAGACAGCAGAGGTGCATGGAATAGGACTCTCGGTGATCACATAACGCCTTATGGCAAGGAAAACAGGTCAGAATTGGCAAAGTTATTAGCAAAATTACAAAACTCACCCCAAGGCGCCAGGTTGGTGGAGCAGCAAAGGCAAAATTTCCAAGAGGCATTGGCGTGATATGGTACGCATGGAGCAAGTAATTCGACGTCAATATACCACTTTACCGCACGGAAAACACGTCAGATTTGAAGGAGTTATCCCCAATACTGTATAAATCACCCTGGACTTTGAGGGCCTGTTCGGCAACACGAATCTGGATTTTGTGTGATTTTGCCAGAGGCAAGATTTTGAAGACTTATATAAAATGTTCGGATCAGCTGGCCGGTCGCCATGACTCTGGAAATGTCATAAAATGACATAACTCCTGCCCTGACATGTCGGACGTTCCTCTCGCTGTCCCGCAAGTCATCCCGACCACTCTCAATGATGCCACCCAGTGACCAACATGTTCTGGTCATCATCTTTCAAGTTTAATGTAATTGTATATTATTGTTAAAGCGATTTTGTTCCTCTATATTGTCTAAGCAAGTGAAACCTAAAGTAAAAACTACATTTGAGAGCGGCGGGCATGTCTGAGCATCGAGCGGGGTGTTGAGGTCAATGGAAGAAATGTATGGCAGCACGCGCGTTTACACGGAGCGCTCAATCGGCCAATCTGACTGATACTTACAAATGCTTGATGGCTTTTTTATATGGTGGCCATTGACCTCAACACCCCGCTCGATGCTCAGACATGCCCGCCGCTCTCAAATGTAGTTTTTACTTTAGGTTTCACTTGCTTAGACAATATAGAGGAACAAAATCGCTTTAACAATAATATACAATTACATTAAACTTGAAAGATGATGACCAGAACATGTTGGTCACTGGGTGGCATTGTTGAGAGTGGTCGGTACAACTTGCGGGACGATGGACGGAACATTGGGTACGATGACAGGTAATCATGTCAAGAGTTATGTCATTCTTGAAGTCGCCAGCTGATCCGAGCAGTTTATATTAAATGTTCAAAATCTCGCATTGGCAAAATCTAACAAAATCCAGATTCGTGTTGCCGAACAGGCCCTGAGTTTGTCTGAGACATAGGCAACAGAAAAACAAGAGTAAAGAGGGAAAGAGGGAAGCAGAACCGAATATCTTGCGCTGAATGTGTTGTTTGATTAGAATGAGCTAATAATGCATCTTCTGTGTTGTTTAAAACAGGCTGTATCCTGCTTTGAGATCTAAGCACCCGCTGGGAAGGGATCATAACATAAAGGACAAAGGAAAAAAATGATTTGATTAGTTCTTAATTAATGAATTGGGCGCTCATTATAGGCTTTGATATTATGTCAGCAGCAAGAGACTTCACAACTTACATAATCTGAACAGGCGTGCAACAAGAGGTCCAGGTTTCAACCAGGTTTATCTTTCAGTAAATAAAGCACAACCAAAGATATATTCATTGGAACTAAAGTAATGGTGGTGCAAATAAATACAGGAGCATGGCTATATTTTCAAAGGGCTTGGAATGAATTAGCATCAGGAAGAGTGATGGTGAAGTGAGTCAACACATCCCAAGCTGTTGCCTTGTTGTCATCTTCTGGGATGTCCTCATTCAGCATCTGAATTACTGAAAAGCTTATGAAGATTTCAGTCTGGGAATAACATGTATAAACATGGAATGGTTTATCCTGATAAAACACAATTGAGCAGTCAAAAAAAAAAAAAAAAAAAAAGTAATCAAAAGGAAATATGCATACATCCACTGCATCTTCGAAGCTAAACTTGAGCTACATAATTATCAGACATTAAGAAATACTAAAGGAAAAATATACACACCTCAATTTTGTCATATGATGAAGGGATGGCTTCTACTCCAGTTGCAAATAGAAGAAACTTGTGCACCCGGAAAGCCATGTCTTCAGCTACAGCCACGCGCTCATCTTCAGAGATCAAACAATCAAACTCTGGATGCTGAATGTGGCCCTTGCCTCTGACCCAGCAAAAAAAAAGTCTCTGCCATTTTGCAGCCAATTCATGTTCTTCATCAGAAGCAGCAGTAGGGAGGACCCACTTGATGCAGTTGGCAGCTTCCAAAGCGGCGCCATCTTCAGCCAAGCAGCTGGTCAAGAGTGGGAAAAGTGATTTTGAATGGGATCCAAAGATTTTAAGGAGTGAATAAGAGGAGCCCAGATAGGGTTTGAAGGTCCAATTCAATGAACTGCAAAAAACTGATGAATTGCACTGAACTGAACTGCAAAATGAACTGATGATAGATGGACCAGTCCATGATTTAAACCTGGTCCAGTTCATGGTTCATCAAAATCTCAGAAAAAAAATGAACCACAAAGAATCAGTTTAAACCGGTCTAAACCAGCACAGCCACATAGAAAATATGATTTAGATAGATAAGTATATTTTTATTGATGAAATTTATATTTTCTAATGGTTTCAAGCAATAAGACCTAATACTTGAAGACTGGAAAGACTACTCATAACATATTGAACACTGAACAGTACCATGCAACAAGTCCAAGAGCCAGTCCTGATACAATGCACTATCAATGGTCTGTTTTAACAGATGACCAATGACTCCCAAACCTGGAAAGCATTTCTGCATGTTGAGTAGTACTCCGTACAGTATGCTTTGCCTTACTGATCATAGACATTACTTATGCTTCCATTCTGCTTACATATGAGACCCGCAGTATATCGCTTACTTTACATATTTCTTCCTCCCTCAGTTGTACCGTCACGTTCAACTGAGTGTGAGTTCTCTTTTCTATTTTATGAATTGTATACTTATCGACTTCTACTTAGTTATCTCGTCTACAGGTATAGTAGCAGTTGTACCGTCACGTTCAACTGAGTTTATCTCATCTACAGATTATGAGACTCGCGCTCTTACGAGTTTAAAGGAATATAACTTGGATAACAAAACGAAACAACCATAGCCCAGGACTCCATGGCATCAGGAAACTCTCCTCTGAATGTACCAACATTCCCCGAAGCTTTTCAGCTATCTGGGAAGGATACCTGGCGAGGCTTTAAAGATCGAGTAGAGTTTAACGTTGAGGTTAGAGGGTTGATTGGTTACCTTGAGGGAGCCATCCCCAAACCTGCAGCGGATCCCTTCGACCTAGTACAGCATATTGCTACAGTCCCGAATAGTCGGTCCCCTTCTTTTGGAGAGTGGACCCAGCGCGAGCGGATGGTTGCGTCCATCATCTATCTAAACTGCACCGACCCTGTCGGTATTGGACTAGAGAAAAAGGAAACAGCCGACGTAACCTGGGCAAAACTTATTGCAAAGTACGAGGCGAAAGACAAACAACGTATCCACATCGCGGACACTAAGCTCCAACGACACCGTTTCCACCCTGACTCCTCCACAATGGAGGAACACGAAAAGACAATGAAGAATCTACTGAAGTCACTGCATGATCTTGGAGGGACCTGTAGTGACGAGCAGTATAGATTGATTGTTATAGCATCCATGCTGAGCGCTTGGAAGGACTATGTCCTTAACGTCCCAGGAACAACTAGTTCTGATGCATTCACCTACCTTCACCGCATCTATCTCGACAAGATCAGCAATGACAATGACGACAATGACTCCTATCTCAAAAAGCAAGTTGCTGCTTTGGTAGCTCAACATTTGGGTACCAATGTCTCAGCTTCTAATTCCACTCCAAAACGTGAACGACCTATCTGTTCTAACCCGGGGTGCCCCAGTAAAGTGGGTCATACTATTGAAAGATGTTGGTCGAAAGGCGGGGGTGGAGAAGGAAAAGCGCCAAAATCTTGGAAAGACAAATATGGACCTAAGGCTAGCAAAGCCACTTCCCCTATCGAGACCTATACAGGCTCGGTCAACTCTCCTAATTGTCCGACTGAGGGTACGTCGACACTCTCCTCTTCACCTACAATATTTGACAATTCCAATAGACTTCATTCTTCCGTTCTAGAATTTGGAAATAGTCAACGAGGAGGAGAAGGTGAAGACCTACCTGTTAGTCCATACAATCCTGTACCCAACGACAAATGTATCATCTGTAAAACTCGAAATACACCGCTATATCGCTCTGCGATATGTGTTCGTACATTTATTGACTCGGGTGCAACGAATCATTGCTGGGTAGAGCGGGATAAGTTTGTTGAGTATGTCAAAGTAAACGAATGGGGAAGTAGTGCTGTTGCAGGAACCGAAGGCCAGTTCTTCATCCAGGGTATTGGTACGGTGGAGTTCATCACCACTATCAACGAAAAGAAGAGATTAATCCGACTTCGGGATGTAAAACATACGCCAAAATTCAGTCATAATCTCATCTCGTTATCGACGTTGGATGGTAAAGGGTTTCACGGCACCTGAGGTAATGGCTCCTTAACAGTCATGTCTGAAAAAGGAGGAATGGTGATGATTGGTTATGGGAAGGGTCGGATGTATGAAGTAGATGTACTGAAGCACAGCAGTGTTAGTGCACAATCCGCCAGCTCACATTCAAAACCAGTTGATATCCTTACCTGGCACCGACGTCTTGGACACGTCTCAATTCCTAGAATCCTCCAAATGGCAAAATTAAACCTGGTGGATGGATTGAGTATCACATCGAAGGAGATAGTCGGACTTTGTCAATCTTGCCTGTATGGAAAGGCGACACGCCGACCTTTTGACGAACGTTTGGAACACGAGACACGGGTTCTTGAAAGGGTCCACATTGACCTATTTGGACCAACGAGGACACAGAGTAAGGGAGGCGCCATGTACATGATTCTGTTTACAGATGGGAGATCAACGGTGAAAATTCCGGCTTTCTTGTCCAATAAACGGAGTGAAACTACTCTAAAAGAGTTTCATAAGTATAGGCTCAAAGCGCAAAATCAAACGGACCAGATACTGCGGACTATTCGAATCGATGGCGGAAAAGAGTTGGATAACAGACTCATGGAGGAGTACTGCTCTGCCAATGGAATTACTATCGAAAAAGTGCCGCCGTACTCTTCGGTGGCAAATGGAATGGCCGAGAGAGCAAATAGAACAGTGATTGAAGGGTCGAGAACATTGCTCGAGGAAGGCAACCTTGCTCATTCCTTTTGGGCAGAAGCTGCTGCTACATTCTGTTATGTAGACTGCTTTGTTCCTTCAGCAAGATATCCCAACGATGTTCCCATTGAACAGTGGTCCTCGAAACGTCACAATGTCTCTCACTTGAGACTGTTTGGCTGTAGATGTTGGGCAACGCTGCCAAGTATTTGAACGGAAGGAAAGCTGGGAAGACAAGCCGTGGAAGGAATTCTGGTTGGTTTTATGGGAAGAAGAGGATATCGACTGTTCATTCCTGAGTGGAACAAATTCCTAGAGTCGAGGGATGTAAAGTTTGAGGAAGGAGAGTCGCTGAGAACACGTTCAACAGTGGTGCCTAAGCCCGATCATATCGTAGCTTGGCCCCTGACTGACGTCGACGTCGGTGACAACCCCGATCATGATCTTGATAGATCAACGGAAATAGCTCCGACTTTGCCGTCTCTGTCTCCTCCAATTGCTCCTAGTCCTCCACAAGATCCTGATGTTCCTGATTCTCCAGTGTCAAATACTCCTATGGCTAATGTAGACAATCCTCCATCGCCGCCAACGCCTGTATCACCACCTGCGCAGCCGCAATTACGTCGGGGAACTAGGGAGCGCAGACCAACCAAAAGACTATTGGAATCGGAATCTTATGAGTCAAGGGAAACCGAAGCTCGAAACAAAGGTCGCTCCTGGGTGAGTCAAGTATCTGGCAAACATCAATCACTTGCTCTCATTGTGCAAAATCCCTGGGCTTTTGCATCAACTGATGCAAACTATTGGATCCCCGCATCATATAGCCAGGCAATGAAACATGCGGATTTGTGGTTTACCCCTATGGAAGCGGAGTATAACATGCTTATCGAGAAAGGTGTTTGGGAGCTAGTTGAGCTTCCTCCAGGGGCAAACTTAACAGGTGGCCGATGGACATATGCAATTAAATGGGGGCACATGGAGAGGTACTCAGACAAAAAGCTAGATGGGTAGCGCAAGGTTTCATGCAGGTTTATGGCATTGACTATGACAAGACCTACGGAGCTGTCGCACGGATGGAATCACTCAGGCTTGTACTCGCTATCATCGTCACCTTAGGACTGAAATTGTTTCAAGTCGACTTCAAAGGGGCCTTTCTTAACAGCCCTATTGAGCATGATGTGTATATGAAACAACCCAAAGGCTTTGAAGACCCTACTCAAAAACACTATGTATGCAAACTAAAGCGCTCAATCTATGGAACAAAACAGGGAAGCCATGACTGGCAAGCTACACTTGCAGCGGGTTATAAAGCTGATGGGTATTCTTCCTCACGGACAGATCCTTGCATCCGATATCGCCGAACAGACTCCGATTACACCATTACGAGCACTTATGGCAATGATGTGTGCGGTGGTTCTTCCTCCAACAAAAGTAGGGCTAAGGCGATTGCTGATTTGGGCAAACAATGGGAATCGGCTGAGGTGCAGTCTGAGGTTTTACTTGGGATGACTGTTCGTCAAAATTCTATTACTGGATCGATTACCATTTCCAAAGACTCTATTTCGAGAGGATGCTGGAACACTTTGGCTTTGCGGAATGTCACCCCTCGTAAAACACCGTTGCCACCGGGTGTGCAAGTGGTAAGTGCACCAAATCCATTACCAGAAGAGGAGCGTATCTTCATGTCTGGGAAGCCTTACCGGGAGTTTGTAGGATCTGTTCAATGGGGTTCTGGTCTTACTAGACCTGATATGGCTTTTGCAACAAATCTTCTTGCACAATATCAGCTCAATCCAGGTCGACGTCATTGGGAACTGGTCGAATGGCTTGCCGGATATATTATCTGGTCAATTCATTATGATATTACCTATGTCAGGCCTACTGATAAATCAGCATCTGATAAACCTGGGTCTGGTCTTAAGCCATCAGGTTTTGTGGACTCAAACTACGCCCAATGTCTGGAAACAAGGCGCTCGACTTCAGGCTATGTATTCTTAATGGCTGGAGCGCCAGTTTCGTGGGGCTCAAAGCGGCAAGCTACTGTTGCTCTTTCTACCGTTGAGGCTGAATATGTGTCACTTGCGAGGGCTAGTCAGCAAGCTGTCTGGATGTCGTCCTTTCTTTCTGAAGTGGACTTGGAACAGGATGGACCGGTTGAACTCTTTGGAGATAGTGAAGGGGCGAATAGCTTAGCAGAGCATGCGAAGTGTCATGCTCTCGCAAAACATATCGACATCAGACATCACCATATCAGAGAAAAGGTGGCTAATGGTGATATCATCATAAAAGATGTTCGTTCACCTGATAATCTGGGTGATTTGTTTACCAAAGCTCTAGCGGGACCGATACACTCAAAATTGGTGAGCAAATTGGGCTTGGATCATACGGAGTAGGGAGGTGTTGAGTAGTACTCCGTACAGTATGCTTTGCCTTACTGATTATAGACATTACTTATGCTTCCATTCTGCTTACATATGAGACCCGCAGTATATCGCTTACTTTACATATTTCTTCCTCCCTCAGTTGTACCGTCACGTTCAACTGAGTGTGAGTTCTCTTTTCTATTTTATGTATTGTATACTTATCGACTTCTACTTAGTTATCTCGTCTACAGGTATAGTAGCAGTTGTACCGTCACGTTCAACTGAGTTTATCTCGTCTACACTGCATGGTAAAAGAGCAGTGTAAGGCAGCTTGGAGCATATATTTGAATGTTTTATAGTAGTTTCTTATGTTGTTACATATCATGTATGTACAGTTTAAATCAGTTTAACCTGGTCTGCACTGGTTTAAATTTGCACTGATTTAAACTGCTTGAACCATGATGAATTGGACCAGTGAACCGGTGCAATCAGTGCAGGTCCATGATTCATACAGATCTAGGTTTTTTATGGACCGGTCCAATTCATGATTCATTGAATTTTTGGTAAATAAACTGAATTGGATTGGACCTTCAAACCCTAAGCCCAGATGTATATTAAATCCATGTTGAAAGGGAGTGACAAGGGAATGGTCTTCAAAGGTTGTGACTCCAATAGGAAGCCCTTGAAAGCAACCCGAGTAATGATCTGGTAGCGAATCTGTGCATGGTCCTCAGTGGGCAAGCTATTATAATCTTGATAAAATGTGGCATGCTAGAAAACAACCTTTGAGCATGGAAGAATTGAATCACAGAGGGTGAAGAGAAATGCCTAACCTCCTGGACTAAGTAGACTTCAATGAGCTGTTTTACAGTCTCATTGTCAGGCAATACCCAACCAGTGGCCTCAGTTGGCCAGATTTCAGCTGCGGATGAAGCTGAAGAATGAAACTGAGACAGAAAGTGACATCATCCACATCACATGATTGACCTGTGCAGGCAACAAAGAAGGATGGAGTGATAAAGTCGGGGAGGTATCTCAGATGGATAAGAATCAGGCCAGTCAGTGTACCATATGCTTTGACTGTGGCTGTCATCTTGGCTGATGCCATTTTGTCAAGTGCCAATGACTTCAAGCCACTTGCAATGTCAGTCCAAATGATACTATCATGTTTCATGATATGCATGGCTGCGGATAAAAATGCCCGGGTAATTCCAACCCCTTCCCCCACACCACTGGAAGGTTATAGTTAGGGCAAGACAGCCAGCAGAGAAAATACTGCATACAGTTTAACCTTGATCTTGCAGCCAAAATACTGAAGCCCTATAGGGAGGTCTACTTGAACAGCTCAGTTTGAAGCAAGAGGGTACCCGTGAAAACTAATGAGCTCTTTAATAAAAGAAGCAGCAACAACATCTGCAGAGGGAAGATCTGAGACCACAGAGATAGTATGGCCAGGTGTTAATGGGAGTAGAAGGCTCCTTAACTCGGCAGTAGTGGTAGGATTGTTGGTAGGCCTACAGTCACTCATGATGTTGTCCAAGAGATCCAAACGGCGTTGAGCCTGAGCGCGCGGATTAGGCTAAGAGATGTGTAAAAAATATAAAAAAAAAACAAAAAATCCAAAAGAGATGTCATACCAAAGGGCTGACTGAGCAAATGGGTCTAGTATTCCTAGGAGGAATAGGAGGTGCATTAACAGGAGCAGTGGAAGGTCCAGCCTCGGGAGATGAATGTTGCTGGGCGGAAGCTTGAGCTTGGTCCTGTACACATAAAATTTGAGAGAAAGACTTGGCATAAATAGAAAAACATACACCACCATAAGAGACAGGTCAATTGCCCTTTGGATATTTTCTGCCTCTTCACTGTCTCCATCATCAATGTCTAGAGTGTCAGGCTGTGTAAAGCTGACTGAAGTGGAAGGTCACTAGCGCCTAAGACAGAAATGGCACCCTGCCTTGAGGACAATGATTCAACATCCATAGTACTAGGAGCTGTGGTACTTCCGTTGACTTGTGGAATAATGCAACGGATGAGAAGGTACCACCGGACACTCTCGGAAACATGTAAAATTGTCTGTATCTTGGTCTGTATCAGAGTCTTCATCTTCTTGAGGGAGCTCAGCCCATTCAGGGTCATGAAGAAAAGGCGTTACAAGCTTGAAGCCAGCACAAAAGTGCCACTGCCAGTTGAATGGTCCAGAAGCGGGAGCTTATTAGATTTTGTGAGATATTATAAATGGGAAAAGGAAAGAGAAAGAATGACACACTGATAAAAATTGTCCTCTCCTCAAATCCATGTTCAGATTAAGTCTTATTTAGGTAAGGAAGGAGAGTTGGAGCCTCCCACCAGTCAGTGGCAAAGGCTTGGCGCAAGAGAGGATAAGCACGTGGGTGTCTCTTTTCTGAACCCTTGATCTTGCTAGGCTTTATGTTGGACTGAGCTACCACCCATAATAGAGTAGTTTGTGAAGTAGGTAAACGTGGAGGGAGAGTGATTTCCATGGCAGCAAGCCAGTGGGATGTAATGGAATGGTCAACAGTATCACGTGTCTCCATACCAGTTGAGCCAGCCGGCACAAGGACTGTCCATACTAATCCCTGAGCCTCAAGAGCTTCCAAAAGCAGGTGGACATTGGGAATGCAGATTTGTATGTCACTTGAAAGTGGGCGCCATTCAAGTGTGGGATCAGGTACAAGGTCTGTCTAGTATGAGTTGAATGCTGATAAGAATAATTGAGATACAGTGAATATTCAATGAACATACATCACATGGTTCAGGGATAAAAACAATATGGAGATTGAGCGGGACTGCACCACGCCTGTTACTGCCGGCAGTACTGGGGTAGGCAGACCTTGCAACATTGTGGTTGCTTGCTTTGCCCTTTTTTGGAAGTGCACTCATGGTATGAGCAACACGGCGAGAGTTGGTACTGGGGAGAGCAGCCCGGGTGGCATTTATGGCGCCAGGGCCTTGCCAGACCACAGCGGAAGCTCCTCGCTGGGTTGAAGCAGAGTTCAGGAAAAGAGGAGATGGACTGGGGGACCTGTACAAGATATCAGACATATGTAGTGTACTTGAAGTTCAAAAAAGCAATTGACTCAATGTTGTAATGAGCTTGGTATATGGCTCCACACCGGGTTCCTCCTGCAATGGTCCTGTAGCAAGCAGTGTGCCGCATGACAGCACTCCAGTCACACTATCACACAAAGTTAGAGGTTTAGAAATTAATAGAGATATTTCATCATTTACCAGAGCTAAAATCCACTACAACCAGTGGCAGGGCAAGAGCCCTTGGCAGGCAAAGTCCTGGGAGCTGGATCCTCAGTGTGGTGCTCCTTGGCATGGCCACAGACACAGAGATCAGTCTTCACAGAGAAAATTAGTACATAGGAGATGGTCAAAGGATTGCCACTGATGTTAGGCCCTTGAACCAAGTACTCTGCACAGGAAAGTGAGTTGGAACATTGTGTGCAAGGCCTTTTTGACAAATGGTGAAAGAGCAAAAGAGCGGGATTTGGAATTGAAAAAAAGAATTTCAAGGAAAAAGGCGCTTGTGGATCAAGTGATCAGGCCAAATATATGACATCACTGATAAGTGAGCGGTTCCTAGTACCGGATATTGAGCACTAAGTAACAGTTTGCTTCTTATTGACAGAACTTGAAAATGTAGGAATTCTGGAAATCCAAAAATCCAGAGTGAAGCGCAGAAATCTTAAGAATGGTGCGCAAAAAAAATTCAGATCATGCGTGAAAATTGGAGACCTGGGAAAATCATGTGTTTGTTGGCATGACAGAATGATATGCCTACCGTGATCATGATCATGATTGAGAAATCAAATTATTGGGCTACCACAATGGAATTTTCGGGACTGATCACAGAATTATCATGCATCAGTACTGGATCATGGTCACATAATCTGCCTTTTTGTGGATACCTAAGAATGGATTGTGATCATGGTGCAAAACTCAAAATTTGACAGTGATCATGCTACAAAAATGATAATGCATGCCCAATCATGGTCCAAGAATGTCTATCAAGGACCGCCAGCTTGATAATTTATTTTTGTCCAACAAGGACACCCATAACGGTAGGCATATCCAACAATTTCATGATTTTCCCAGGACTCTGATTTTCATGCCGGATCTGAATTTTTTCGCGCAGCATTCTGAAGATTTCTGTGCTCTACTCTAGATTTTTGTATTCCCAGATTTAAATCTGTTATCAACGACAAGCAATCTTTTACATAGTAGTGTGGATCAGGCACAGAACCCAAAAATTTCATGCCACTCACTTTTCATTATCGGTGATGTCATATATCTGGCCTGATCACTTGATCTGCAAGCGCCTTTTTCCTTGTTATTCTTTTTCACTTTTCAATTGCCAAGCCCGCCCTTTTGCTCTTTGACGTCTCTTTTATTTTCAAAAATGCCTTGCACAAAATATTCCAGCTCACTTCCCTGTGCCCAGTACTTGGTTCAAGGTCCTAATGTTTGTGGATTTCCTTTAACCATCTGTTGTATAACTAATATGCACTTTACAGACTGATCTATGTGTCTGTGACCATGCCAAGGAGCACCACACTGAGGATCCAGCTCCTAGAACCTTGCCAGCCAAGGGTCCTTGCCCAACCACCGGTTGCAGTGGATTTTTGACTCTGGTAAATCATGAAACCTATCTATTAATTTCTCAACCTCTAACTCACTATGATAGTTGGACTGGAGTGCTGTCACGCGGCACACCACCTGCTACAGCCTACAGGACCATTGCAGGAGGAACACGTGTGGGGCCATATACCAAGCTCATTACAACATTGAGTCAATTGCTTTTTTGAACTCTAAGTACACTACACATGTCTGATATCTTGTACAGGTCCACTGGTCCATCTCCTCTTTTCCTGAACTCAGCCTCAACCCAGCGAGGTGCTTCCACTGTGGTCTGGCAAGGACCTGGCTCCATAAACGCCACCCAGGCTGCTCTCCCCAGTACCAACTCTCGCCGTGTTGCTCATACCATGAGTGTGCTTCCAAAAAAGGGTAAAGCAAGCAACCACAATGTTGCAAGATCTGCTTACCCCAGTACTGCCAGCAGTACCAGGCGTGGTGCGGTCCCCCTCAATCTCCGTATTGTTTTCATCCCTGAACCATGTGATGTACGTTCATTGAATATTCACTGTATCTCAATTATTCTTATCAGCGTTCAACTTGTAGACAGACCTTGTACCTGATCCTACACTTGAATGGCGCCCACTTGTAAGTGGGATATGAATCTGCATTCCTGATGCCCACCTGCTTGTGGAGGCTCTTGAGGCTCACGGATTGGTATGGATGGTACTTGTGCCGGCTGGGTCAACCAGTATGGAGACACGTGATACAGTTGACCATTCCATTACATCCCAGCTTGCTGCAATGGAAATCTCTGGCTGAACAATGAGGTGGTTCAGAAGGAGTGTCTATTGAGGAAACTGGAGATGTGCTGCGCTTCCGCTTTGATCGATTGGTACTTGAAGGCAATATATAGGAGTTTGAAGTGAGAGATCTGCTGGAGGTGGTGCGCGTACAACAGATACAAAAAGCCATAAGAGACTAGAGATCCTCATAATGGCTGAGAATGACACAAGTACAAAGAGAAGATGACTCCAGGTAATACATTTTTAGTAAGGGTAATGATGGTGAATTTCAAATCACCTTAATCAGTACAGATAATACCAATCATGGTTACAATATTCCCAACCACAGGCTCAATAATCTGATCACATCCTCAATAATTCCAATCACGGTCCTAATAATTCCAATCACAGTCCTAATAATTCCAATCATGGTCCCATGATTCCAATCACGGTCCCAATAATCCCAATCACAGTCTCATGATTTCAATCACGGTCTAATAATTCCAATCATGATCTCAATAATTTCAATCATGGTCAGGTGAGTCATGAGATTCTTAGACAATCATGGTCATGATAATTCCCCAATCATGACCATGATCATGGTTGATTTTTGGGCAGCCCGCAGACTATTTTCTGGGACAGTATTCCTTAATATCATGATTCTTCTTGGTCACGAAAATCTGAGTTTTTCATGAATCATGACTGGATAATCACGCCCAAGGTGGTAGTCAGGATAATCTATTTGTGTCCAACAAGGACACTAAAATACCGTGATCATGATCATGATTGAGAAATCAAATTATCAGGATACCACAGTGGGATTTTCGGGACTGATTACAGAAATATCAAGTATCATTACTGGATCATGGTCACATAATCTGCCTTTTAGTGCATACCTAAGAATCGATCATGATCATGGTGCACAACTCAAAAATTGACAGTGATCATGCTACAAGAATGATAATCCATGCCCAGTCATGGTACAAGAATGTCTACTATTGAGGGCCACCAACTTGATAATTTATTTTTGTCCAACAAGGACACCCATAGAGAAAGTCTATGGACGTTGAACTCATTTTTTGCTTCTTCCCGCTTATTCTACTATCGATCCCTTTCTCGGTGTCTAATCCTCATTGCTTCAATCCATAAACCTTGGTCGTTGCATCATTACACTCTACTTTGACGGGTTGAAATGAGCTTGCAGGAATTGATGGAATCTTTTCTTCCGAGTCGAAGGCCAGAGGAGTAATATAACGCGAACGCGGGTACTACGGACTGGGTGGTAAAACACCATCCCACTTTGAAAGCTTTCCGAGAGAGATGAATCAATTTAAAGCCGTCAAAATTGGTGCAAGCCTCGATGTAACCTAGGGAATCAATATTGACCCTGGTTTCTTTCTTTGTTGGTCCACCAAACCAGGCATACAAAACCCCTAATCTTTCAAGAAGGGCTGGACTATATCTTTATCCTCTGCCCGGAGATAAACAAGAACGTTGACCAAGACCACCGAAGCAGATGTCCTTATAAACCCGCAATTCAGCCCACCCCACTATATTATCATGTCCTCAAACCTCTCACTGGGATAGCCGCCCTCGCCGTTTCTCCTGAGTGCTCCATAACTTTCGTTCTCACCTTGGTCCAGATTATGTAGGTTACTGCTGCATCTCGGGTCAACTTTAGTCTCACAGTACCTACTGCTGCAAATCTGTGTCCATGATATCCAGGGGCACGTTTACTGTCTCTGGTAGGCAATACTAAGCACAGAGATTTAACGAACCGGAGCGGCCTCTCTGTCTGCATGATGTGCAAACCCAAATCAATCCACGTCAGTATTCCAACGTCTCAGCATGCTTTGAGTCCAGAATGGCTAGGTGATGTGATATCCCATGGGTGCATAACCGTGAACAATGTGAACAATCTTTGTTCTATGATCCATCTCGTACCATAAGCCTGCACAACTGGTGAGTGGTATTGATCTATGCGATGTTTTCGTATTGCTTCTGCGGTATTCATATAAAACTATCCATACGTGCAAGCTAGCCCAATGTTACCTCAGGCCTCCACAATAAGTACTACCTTTACAATGCTCAGTCCGCCTCCCATTCATTAACTAACAAATTACCAGTCTTTTCTCTTCTATCCCGTGATTCTGCTGGATATGTCATTTTGATTTGGTTCACTTTAGCTCATGTAGCAACTCGCCGCACTCGCTGCCTGCTCCTGAGGAGAATTTCACAACTAAAAGTGAGCTTGCATCATCGGAGGCGTGTGCTGCGGGGATAAGGGTTGGTCTGGGATGGGACCTAAGGCCTAAGCAAAGGCAATTGAGCTTCCAGTAGTCCAACCTTTTCTACAACTTGGTACTTGGCGGTTGGTGGTAAGGGCGTGTGAAGTCAGACACGCATCACCAAGCTGTGAGAATAAATTCTTTCCAGTACAGTGAGAAATTCTTGTAAAGATGTAATGGAGCAGTTCCCTCTCCATGACACTGTCAGACCTCATTCTAAACTCATTATTGGCCATATAATATATTTCTAGAACGCAAGGCTTAACAGTGGCATTAAGATCTCGTCAAGTGCTCCTTGCGGTCATTTTTTGTACTTTGGAGACTGCATATCTGAAGTCATTTACATAATGAAATACATTGGTTTTCCCTTCACCACCAAATTCCACATCCAAAAGCAAGACAGGTTCTCCAGCCCTTCCCTACCCTCACTTACCCACTCAAGCCTTGATGCTTCCCTTCGTATTCCCATAAATATCTAACTTTGATCTATTCCCAAAGTTGTCTTCTGCCATTCAAGTAAATGTGCCGGTAAAGTATGAGCACCATTGAGGTGAGAGAGGAAGAAGCAGTAGTGTTTTCAAAGCCATAGAACAGACAAAATGACTGCGGAGACACCACTCCGCAGAAGAGAGAGTAAAATCCAAGGCGGCAGCGGCGGTTAGGGCCAACGGGAGCTTGACAGTCTTGCGCATAAATGTAGTCAAAAGTTCCGGCACTAAAGATTAAACTTGTCGTGAATGTGAAAAAGATGTCAGATACCAACAAGGTAGTGAATTTGTAAAAAAGAAAAAAGAGCATACATGAACGAGTGAACACAGCAGGGTATCCTCCCGGGGGATACTCCGGCCCATTCGACGTCCCAAATGAGGCGGATGATATCTCAACACAAACTTAAAAATTAGTGTGGATGAAGATTAATTGGAATCAGAATTGGACGTACTGCAGAGAATACATAACATTGGGGGGTACCCAATACACCAGTTATACAGGTAATGTTCCACCGGACCACTGCTAGCTATACCAACAATTTAGCCCAGCCATTGCCGTTAGCGTGGAAGTGAGTTTGTGACTCAATATGGGGTCATATATGCAAAGAACACATATTCCAGTCCAATGATGGCGGCAGCAGAATTTGGATTCAGGTGATCCCTTCCTTTTTGAATTGCGCTGCTATTTTAATGCGCACATATACACCTTAAGTTCAACAATTCTAGGATGGGCCATCGCTGTACTTAACGTTACGAGAGCCTGGATTCTGTGATTTGTAAGGATGATTGGAACATGGAGGGACGACTTTGCAGGAGACTGGTGGTAGTAGTAAAGCGGTAAGATAGATATGTGTGGTTTACACGAAAGCAGTGACGGTACTCCTAGGCTTCCCGGGAACTTGAGTTCATGATGGTGTCTTTTCGAGATATCCATCTCGACGTGATTCCTTCCCTAGCCGGTTACTCCGATTACGTTCTATTCTGCGAGTTCCACTGCACTAACAAGTAATAAGATCTTGTGAGATCGGACTTGAAAAAGGGCGCAGTACACGCACGAGGAAGCACCACAAGTATTCTTCCATGGGCCATCTAGCTCATTCCCGTTGCAAGCCTAGGCAATGAGGCAGATCCGTGTGTCCATGTCCAGACACAAATGTGAATGGATGTCGAGGAAGACTTGAAAACCGCTGGCTCGTACGCCCAAGCATCCACAGTGGGATGTTACATGTTAACATTGAGGATGGTTGTGATGCAGAGCCGCTACGCGAGAGGAGGCGAGATCAGTGGATGATTCAGTCAAAAACGGGGGTTGTTGTGTTCATTTCATGCATCCACGGCATGATCACCGGCATGTGCAAGTAGGCGCCTGAAGGCGGAACCAGGCAACTTGGCGCCTATTATCTGTTCATCGATCATCGTTCGTTGACCACAACATCCTTGCCTCGACGTCTGTTGCCTTCAGTGCCAAAGAAGGCACTGTCAAAAGGAGAAATGGAAAAGGAAGTACCTGCGGTAGACGGAAAATGGCAGGTTAGCGCTTTCGCTGAGGCTCGCGTGGAAAGGTCATGCGATTAGTATGTTTTCGAGCATCGTGGATCGACGAGGTGAGTTTGATTGTACAACGAGCAGCGAGTGTATCGTTTCTCTATTCAAACTAACATGTACAACTTTACTAGGTATGAATAAAAGACATTGGCCCTACAACACTGTCCTTCCGTTCATCCAGCCCAATCCTTAATCGATTGATCACCGGCACCGGGTCACTGCTTTCCACATACCTGGTACACTTGGAGCCGATGCCACTGTGAACCTCCATAACACCCAGCAACTGCTCATCAATATCAATTCCCGCATCAGCTCCCCGGATCCGTCCATCCCATTTCACTTTCTCTTTTTGCTCCATCTGTCTCTCTCCCTCTCCTGCGGTACGGCGCTCCTAATGGCTGTCCCGGCGTAGTGTATATGCGGTATCCCTGTAGGTTGCGGGCGGGCTCTATGTCGAGGTGAGATTCATTTCGAAATGATTCGGAAAGCGATGGCATTTTAGAGGATGATTCACAGAGGGATGTCGATCAGCAGGTGAGCAGAGATCCCGACGTGTTTCCTATCGCTTGAGCTAATGCACAGATGCTATTGCTCATGCACTCATGATCCAGCCTCGTGTCTACGCGCGATCTACGCTCTAGCAGCCTGTCTTGCTGACGGCTTAAGCGACACTTCATCTACCCTGCAATTGCAACAACCACTCCCGGCCCCAGTCTCATTGACCATCCCTCAGAATTCTGGTCCTATGAATCTTGGTACATCTCTTCTGGTCTTTCCAACCCAGAAACTGCGGATATTGCGGGACACAGTCAACTGGTAGGAAAGGCGATCGTGGAGCAACACTTGTACGAACTTTTGAAGACTGGAGGGGTAGAACTTGAGTTCGGACTGCGAAGTACTAGTACAATATCAATCATTTTTCAAAATTGCGCTATATCTCCGTGTGCTTTCCAAGAGAGATGAATCAATCTGAAGTCGGCGGAATCGGTGCAAGTTCCTGCGGGGCCGATATCTCGATATTGATTCCGGTTTCTTCTCGATTGGTTCATTTAAACAAAGTTGACCGGAACAAGATACCAGTATAAACCGGTACTGAGTACTGAGCACACGCGCCACTATCTCATTCTTTTCCTGCGTTCAGGAGGTGTACGTAGACACCACAGCAGTAAGTACCGTGATCCAGGATACCACCATACAGGCTAGTTAGCTCAAAGTCATCCACAACGCCATTATAACGCTCTCCCCTCCCATTTTTGTTTTATTTAGATTTATCGCTCCGCATATTTCAAGATTCGTATGGATCGAAGTTTCAGGGACTGGAAATTGTTTCCTCGCCAAGATAGCGCGCCAGGTGTATAACTGACATGGAATCCGTCAGGTCTGAGTTCCTACTACTGACCGTGGTTCATTTCCGCAATCCGCAAAGAGAGCATTGTATCCTACCCTACTCTAGCAGGTTCAGCAGCACCCAAACACACCTCTTACTCGCGTTCCAGTTACAGGTCACTCTATCAGTGCCTCGGGTATTTACACGTTCATGTCCGCCGCTCTGATTGCGCAAACGATATGTCCTTCAAAAACTCATGTCTTCCACGCTGATTTCATATCAGAGATCGACTTGTGCTATCAATAGCCATCCACTGACCGGATGAACTCACAAACGAGCTGGAGCTGCGTGTTTTTGTAAGTCTTTGGAAGACCATGACGGTATGATCTGGTTGTGGACCGCGAAGGAGAGTTGTTGCTTGTAGGAAGACTTACCATGAACATGTTTTGGACTTACGTCGTACTTGGAACTCCGTCATAGTCAAATCTATATGCAAAATCTCTGCTGTTATTTGAAGCGAGATACCAGTCACTTCTTTTGCCGTTTTCTTGGGCTTTGTAACACGGCGCCGCGCCATGATCAGGTAGATATCACACCATATCCGGCAATCTAGTGATTTCATATGTTGAACGTCCCGTCTACACGAGGGCAATGTTGCGCTTTAACCGCTTAGCGACCTTTAGCGACCTACAAGTACTGCGATATGCGCGGGGTCCGATGATTCGATTGATGGAATGGCCACTTCTAGCGTGAACGGTGGGAACACATCAATGAAGCCGACCTGCATATGATATGACAGAATGAAGAAAGCAGAAATGAAGCACCCTCTGGGCGTGGTGTCATCGAGGCCTGGGGCGACGTATTTTAGATATTTGGCATCGATTTCTCTCTACTCTCCACTACCAACTCACCGTTCTCGTTCAGATGGAGTCTATGTCTACTTCAACACAACCCGACGATACTGGGGCCAAACTCGCAACATCGGAGCCCAAGGTACTCAGAGATGAAACGGGATCCTGTCGCTGCGGCGCGCCAGGAACAACTGGCAAAAGACGAAATTTGGTGGTCTGTATTGACGGGACGTCGAACAAGTTTGGCCTTAAGGTTCGTGTCCTGGTAATGGACTAGGATTGAAACTTCTCTCATTGTGGGTTTGCAGAACACGAACATCGTTGAACTATACAGCCGCCTCGCCAAAAACAAAGATCAACTCACGTTTTATAATAGCGGGATCGGCACGTACGCTGAGCCCTCTTGGAAGTCATGGGACTACTGGAAGCAGGTCGGAATGAATAAACTCGATCTTGCATTAGCATTGTACGCTGGTTTTGGTAGATTGTGGATTTGACATATGGAGGCTTATTTATGGAGGTAGGAGGTTTGAAAAGATTCTCTTGGATGCATATCGTTGGCTATCAGAGATATACGAAGATGGGGACCGCATTTTCCTCTTTGGTACACAATAACCTTTTGATTGTACCCATTTGTCACTGATGACTTTGTAGGATTCTCTCGAGGAGCGTATCAAGTTCGTGCTCTTGCGGGAATGATTGAAAAGGCAAGCAAATCTTACCGTATCACAGTCACTGATGTTGAGTCTCTGGTATTAGGTTGGTTTGATCCACAAGGGAAATGAAGCACAGATACCATTGTACGTGCCATCTCTGAGATCTATTTAGATCTATTCTCTCACGTCTGAAACATATATACATTAGCGCCTACGAGCTTTATGCTCGGTCTACTGATGAACAACCGCCCAACCAAACACAGGACAATTTGAAAGAGTATATGCCTTGGCGGTTTAAAACTACTTTTTCAAGGACAGATGTCAGAGTTCACTTTGTTGGTGTTTGGTACATATCCTTCCTTGAACTTAGATATCCATTGATAAGTATGACTGGTAGGGATACTGTCTCATCAGTTGGACTTGTCAGGGCCGACAAGAACCTTCCCTTGACCACATGTGGCATGCATCATGTCTGCTACTTCCGGCATGCACTTGCACTTGATGAGTGCCGTGTTAAATTCTTGCCAGAATACACTTACGGCGGAGTAGCAAAAATAGCAAAACCTGACCCGAAGGTAGCAAAACCTGTCAAAAACGTCGCAACACTTGACACAAACACTCAGTCAGAACCACAGACAAAGAGCCCCTCGGGAAATACCAAAGTTAGGCTCCATTTTATTTAGAGGCCACAGAATCATTTACAAGCCATACACAGGAGGTTTGGTTTGTAGGAACACATTCGGACATGTGAGATTTTTCATTCAACATGCGTCGGAGCCTTTCTCACTGCACCTAATGCTATATCAGAGGGGGAGGAAATGTCATGAACACAAGTCTTGATTTATATGGACCTGCTTTACGATGGATGATACATGAAAGTATCATTGCCTCCATTTCACTGACACCTCTTCAACCAAAACTGGTTACTGAGACTCAGAGTGATGGAGATGGCATGCATGACTCAATGGTTTGGTACTGTCTGCCGCTTGAGATCTTCTGTATCAAGCGGTTGTCATATAAAGGCTCAAAAGAAACCACATGGTGGTGAGTATATTTACACATCACATGCAGTCCTTGAATTAACACAATGTAGGCCACATCTAGGGGCCTCACGCCAAGTTGCAGATGGCCAGCTGATACATACATCAGCCTATAATAAGCAGGGTCATAGGGGTCATATCAAAGCACATTTTCCAACGGCATGGGGAGTAGCTGAGAGCGAGAAACCATCAGATGACAAGCTAGAGAAGGACTTATTTGACAAGTTTCTGGAGAATTTGGATCCTGTTGCTGCTACAACCAAGGTGGATAACAAGATTCTGGACCATCTCCATGCATTAGTGGAAATATGCTCCTCGCGTAAGTCATGAATCGTGCATGTTTCAAGCCTGCAGAATGAACTCGGACTCACCTGAACTTCAATTCAGCACAAGGACTAAACTCTCTGCAAGAGAGAGCCGATGCTGCCAAGAGCTATGCAACCTCATTATACTCTGCCATATCCAAAATTCCTGATATCTTGGAGTCTGAAGGCCGGAACTTCAACTTGGAAGCTATCCTGTTAATTCTTGGCATCTTGCTAAAGTTTCCACTTGGGGCCCTCTCCAAAAAAGCTCTGAATGAAATGCCCTCTGTCATAACTAAATTGAGGGAAAGTGCAGCAGATCGGGTGCTTGCAGAGCAGTTCCTTCGAGCATTTAGCACAGGTAAGTCCAATGTCCTTTTTCTTGGATCTTTTCTAACACTCAAATACAACCTGCCACAGGACAGTTATTGTGTATCCAGAGTCCCACTTCTGTTGAAATTCATTCTGTCGCGTTCTCTCCAGATGGCAAACATATTGCCTCTGGTTCATTTGATCATAATATCCACATCTGGGATTTGAAGACGGGTGAAGAACTTCAGGTTTTTCGAGGACACACTGAAAGAGTCTTGTCTGTTGCATACTCTCCAGATGGCAAGCATATTGTATCTGGCTCAGGGGATAAAACAATCTGTATTTGGAATTCAGAGACGGGTGAAGAACTTCGTGTTCTTCGAGGACACGCTCAATCCGTCATATCTGTTGCATGCTCTCCAGATGGCAAATATATTGTATCTGGTTCAAAAGACAAAACAATCCGTATCTGGGATTCAGAGATGGGTGGAGAAGAGAAAGTTCTTCGAGGACACACTAATTGGGTCCAGTCTGTTGCATGCTCTCTGGATGGCAAAAAGATTGTATCCGGTTCATATGATCAAACAATCTGTATCTGGAATTTGGAGACAGGGGAAGAACTTCATGTTCTTCAAGGACACACTCACTTGGTCCTGTCTGTTGCATTCTCTCCAGATGGTAACCGCATTGTATCTGGCTCAGCAGATTGTACAGTCCGTATCTGGGATGCAGGAACAGGCAAAGAGGTGGGTGCACCACTTGAGGGCCCTACAGATCTGGTTTGGTCCGTTGCCTACTCTCCAGCTGGTAAACATATTGCATCGGGCTCACACGATGGAACAGTCCGTCTTTGGAGTGCGGAGACGCGTGAGCTGTTATGTGTCTTTGAAGGACACACCGACTCTGTTTTGTCTGTGGCATTCTCGCCAGATGGCAAACAGATTGCCTCAGGCTCAGATGATCGCACAATTCGGCTGTGGGATGTGGAAATGGGAAGAGTGAGGTGATTGGACAAGGAAGATTATTTCTGTTGGGAGTCTGGGAGTCTGGAACAGGTATTTACTCAAGTGCTATGTATGACATGTAGTCCAAGTTCAGTATATACTCGGAAATACTCCTCCACTATTTTTATAGTACTTAGGATATGGACTTTGCAAACCCGTAAACCTTACTACTTAGTAGGCTTCGGTTGAGGACTTGAGGTAATTGTGAGGTACACTCTTGGAGGTAAGGCTGTCCGCTATAATTACATGTTTGACTTGAGATCGTTCCGACTCGCTGAAATGTTAAACTCGCATAGCTAGTTTATTCGTGTGCCGTGCCACATGGTGCCAACATGGGATAGCAGCCTCATGAGGTAGAAGTAGCATGTTCGATGGCCCGATGTGTGCCCGATTTCCAACACAATCTTTCTTTGATACCAGTTATTGGCATTGGCATCGCCGGGCCACCTCTTTAGCCTGCTCATCTTTTATGATATAGAATACCCGAGTCAGAAGCGGTGCTCCCCTCAATCCGCCTTTAAACACAAAAATTCCAACTTTTTTGTCCTACGCAATTCAAAGTACTGTTGAAGTACTGCATGAGCAGTTACCCCGAAGTTACTTAGAACCCGTTGCCTTAAGCAAGGGTCCTAGTAACAACTTCCGCGAAGTACCAAATATTATCTTGGAATGATAATACAGGGGAGCAATGGGAGCAATCCCATTGACTACAAAATATACATCTTTTCCTGCTGTTTGAATGCGGCGGCCCAGTAGTCCTCAATAAAGGCATACGGTGGAAAGGCGAATCTAATATGCCATAGATTCTATTCCAGGGCTCCTGAGCTGTCCAAGGAGCAACGGGGATTGATATATCAATGCATAACAAGTAGATGTACCTCTAAGAGTCCAACTGTTCCTTTGTTATCGATAATTACATTTTTATGTTGGCTTAAAGCGGAACAAAAGATCGCTTGGTGGCACTGTACCCACATACGAGAGCCTGTTTGTACACCTCTTCTGACTACTTCTCAGTCTTCAATATAATACATAGTCTCGTTGCTTACATGAGTCTTGGATTATCAAACCCATTAGTGTTGGTCCGAGTTACTTATCCTCCGCAAGTGCCGGTTGTATACTTGAATTAATGGTACTGGAACAGTGATTGGTACTGAGAACTATGAGCATGGCTATGGCGACTGTACAGCTCCGGATTTACAGTGGGACTCTGTGGAAATTTAATGGGGAAGTGAGGGGAGGGAGCTGCTGCTGGACTGGGAGGATAGGATGGGTTATTATTAGTAGAGACACCCTTGGCCCCAGGTAGCGGAGTTGGTAGCTAGTCCCTTCCTCATTTTGTTGGATATTAATCTGTCCCAAGTTTTAACTGTAAGTACTGCAGCGCATGAAGTTGAAGCAGCTGCTGTACGTATATTTACACTCGCTAAAATTTACTTGCGCAGGATATGCTTCATTAGCAACACAAAGCCCTGAACAAGTATTCTCTCAAAGGGTGACTCGGAGTACTATAGATATGATGCAGAGCACAAGTGGGGACCGTGCTAGACTACCTTGCATTGTCGATACTCCGCCGAACCTCCCATCAACGGCATGTTCAAATTAGGCAACCCGGCGCCTATTATTTTCAACTTTTGCTTCGACCAACGTCTGCTGCCTTTAGTCCCAAAGAAGACACTGCCTAAAGGGAGAATTCATAAGGAGGTATCTGCACTTGTGGATGGAAAACAGCGTTACTCAGGATGGCAGCGTGGAAAGGTCATGCGGTTGGGGGGTTTTGCGATTCAATTTCTCTGTACCCAGCTTTCGCTGATCGGTCCTACATCGGCTACATCCATCCCATTTACATCTGTCGCGTCATCCATTCCAAATCTTGTGCCAACACGGTATCTCTATTGGAAATCACTCAAAGGTGCTTGTTTCAACTTTCTGCACATCAATTGATTCTCTTTTCAACAACCGAGTCACCGCAGGGCCTACTGCGCCAGTGATTACCTGAAGTATGGTATGATGTTTACCCCAACCCGAGCTTTATCCCGGTCCTTCCAGCTTTGAGGATCACTATAGCCCATTTGATACTGGCTTCCGCAAATATAGCCATCTCCAGATGTTACTCAGAGGTGCCGATAATCACAGAGGGATTTGCGGGTGAGTCAAGGCTTGTTTTCTTTGGTGTAAATGCTCATGGAACAATTTGGAGCAGCCTAGTTTGGATTCTTGAACACTGCTACCCGGTCCCTCCCCCACCGCTCAAAAGCTCAGGCAACCCCTTGTATACCCTCCGATTGCAATGCCCACTCCCAGCCCCAGTCTTATCCTATGAACCCCGGTTCTTCGAATCTGGGCCCAACTTTTCCTCACCATTGGTGCCTTCATTGAGTACCATCATCTGCAGAAACATTCTCTGACTCTTGACTAGAAACTCCGAGAGACGGTTGGTACAGCTATGCCTACTTTGCCAGGTGAAGTTATAAAAAAGTCAAGTTGGTAGCGAGAAACTCTTGTTTTTCTCCTTCTTGTTTATTCTACAGGTATCAAATACTTGTCTTGGTGTCTAAGCCCAATGAATTCAATCCGTAACCAGTGGTAGTTGCCTTATATTGTTCTTTGGTGGGTTGAAACGGGATTATGGGAACGTCGCTTGCGAGAATTGATGGGAGCGTTTCTTTCAAAGGCCAGAGTAGGTACGGACTGGGACATAAAAACACCATCTTACAGGATGGTACTACTCACATGTCATTTAGTAAAAAGCTCTCCGAGAGACGGATCGATTTGGAGCCGGCTGCCGTAGAAATTGGTGCAAGCCTCGATGTGTTGATATTGACTCCGGTTGCTTTCTCTGTTGGTTCGGATAAAAGAGAACGTCAACCATCAACGCAGATATCTGTGTAAACTCCGAGTCCCCACTGCTTTAATGATCATGTCTTTGGCGGTGGTCATCCCTACAGCCGCCCTCACTGTCCCTCCTGTGTACTCCCTCACCTTCATTCATACCTTGGTCAGATTATGGAGGGTTACTCCTGCATCTTGGGTCAATTTAGTCCCACAGTGCTTGCTGCTGCAAATCTCTGTCCCACGGCTAATATCAACACATTGTATTGGCACCTTTGTGGCTGTCTCTGGTACGCAATACAAAGTACAGAGATTTGGAGATTTGGAGCGACCTCCCTGTACGCATGATGTGCAAACCCAATCACTACTTACACGTCGACGAGTTCTAACTTCTCAGTACACTTTCAGTCCAGATTCAGTCCAGATAGGCAAAGTGCTAGGTGATGTGATATCCCAAAAGCGCACAACTGTGAAGGATGTGAACAATTGTCATTCTATGATCCATTTCGTACCAAGTTTGCACTAGTGTGTAAAATTGAGTGCGTATTGGTCTATGTCATGTGTTCGTACTGCTTGGTGTGCATATACCTACGTGCAGGCTAGCCCAATGTTGCATCAGACCACCACAAAACCTTTATTACTTTATAACGCTCAGTCCGCCTCCCATTCATTGACTGATATACTCGCAAGTCTTGTCTCTTTCATCCCGGGATTCTGCGTGGAGCTGGCTGCATCATAAACTCGTTTTGATTTGGCCACATTATCTCACTGCAGCACAAATCGCAGCACTCACCGCCTGCTCCTGAGGAGAATTGGGATGCTACTTACCACTAGATGTGAGCTCGCATCATAAGGCGTGATACCCAAAAGACGCTACTGGGATAATGGTTGGTCTTGCATGAGAGCTGCGGCCTGAGCAAAGGTTATTGAACCGCCAGTCCAGCTTGAACCCTTTCTACGACGTACTTGGTGGTCGGTGGTATGGGCGCGTGAATGACACGCATCACCAAGCTTAAGAATAAATCCTTTCCCGTCCGGTGCGAAATCCTCGTCCTAGGGGCGGCACTAAAGATGCAATGGAGCAGTTTTCCCTCATGAATCTGCCGTACCTCTTTCAGAAACCTTGTGCGTAGAAGTGGCTCTCCACAACATGGCTTTCTCGGTATCTGTTTTTACGGTTTCGGTGAAGGAGTCAAGGCAGATCACATCATCTTTACAAGCAGCAGGTGAATGAAAAAATGGCCTTGGAGCAACAGATGAATTGCGTGGATTTTTCCAGTGTAACGAGGGGGGAGAGACAATCAATCACGGATGGAAAGGACATGTCTTTATCCGATTTCTAGATCAATCATCTATCAGGTCAATATCGTTCAACAGATGCCGCCATACCATAAAAAGTCGACTTGGATTTGATGCTTCTTATCTTGCTTCTTATAGTGCCTTATGTAGTGCAGTATGTTTATTTGCCGAGTTCTACCGTGATTTTAATTTTTAATATGCGGAAAGAGCAATACGAAGCTTGTGAAGGAGCTTTCATACTATTTATTGACCACTAGCGTTCGAGTTTGAAATATCTGGGCTGGCCTGAACAACTGTGCCAGCCTACTACCGCAACACGTAGGAAAATAGTATGGTAAGATTGCGTTGTATCATCGACCCCCTTACCAGGATCCTGAGGGGAGGTATGCAATCAGGAGATGCATAGTTCCTTGCGCAACGGAAATCATCGGTACTGATGAAGATGTGATTGATAAAGTATAAGACGACTTGGGCTCAGGAAGGTAATCCTACACAAAATGGGCAATTATGCGGCAGGGAAGCTTCAATCGGGTCCTTTGAGATGAAGTGTCCAATGATGGCCGGGGGATTGGTTTTCGGATTTTGACGTTTGAGTATAATGAGATGAACAAACCATCATCTGTCATCGGTAGCCACTAACCTCTTCCGATCCACATGGCTCCGAATTCAAGATCTTTGCACTGAGGCCCTTCGTCTTTCAAGTTGCACTGTTGGTACAGGAATTATTTTAGAGATGCAATTCGCAGTACTGAGATCGTGATGACTTTGGGGAGCGAGTTAGCAATTAAGTATCCATTTCAACCTTGCCATTAAGTATACAACATCATGATCTTTATTGATCTGGGGACATGGGGCCGCAAAGTGAACCTCGAGGTATTGGGACGATATCACAGATCAAGTCTTGCCGGTCTTGCCGCACACATAGACTCTCACTATCTCCCGCGTTTCACCTCACAACAATTTTAGCAGGCAACAAACGAGGAACCATGACTCGTCTATAACAAGCCCGTGTTTTAAATTTTGTTTATCCGTTTTTTAGGTAGGGGGAGAGGAAGTCCATTCGTGGCTTCGCAGACCCGGACAGACTCAGCGACAAAGCGGGACTATATTCCCGTAGTACTTTTTTCTCGGACAACTGATATTCTGTTCCGCCCATTTATGAGCGCTGTTGGACGCACTGAATGCTACTCACTGCTTTCCGTCATAAATCTAATTATATATGCAGAATCTCAATTCACGACTAGGCACTAGGCACGGGTGCTATAAGTTTGAGCTACAAGCCATTTATTTAACTCTAGCTTCACAGATCGTTTGGAACTTGGTTCCCCAACCGCTGTCAGTCGTACAAAGTCACTCCTTTATCTCCTTCTCTTGCTCTCAAGCGTTTCCAAGTTGTAATTTCTACTTCCACAAAAATGATATCTATCACCCCTATGGACCAAACGCTACTTAAGCAGGATATCATCGAGGTTGCGTTTGGAATGGGCGTGTGGGGTGCGTCGATCGACTTCAGGGTGCTATCTGTGCACTGATATTTTCGCTTCTACAGGCATCAATACATCGCTAGTGGCCCTTACAATGTACTCACTCATGTAAGCTTTGTTTCTGTACGGGTTCGGTCCTAAACTCGTTATTGATTATATTTCTAGATCACGAGGCTTAATGGCGTCAAGATCTCGTCAAGTGCTCCTTGCGGTAGTTTTTTGCATGTACTTCGGAGACTGCGTATCCGAGGTCGTCTACATTCTGAAATTCATAGCCGAGATCAACAATCTCGGAGGCCCTCCACTGCCGCCGATTCAACCTGGACCACAATATTTTTGCCTGGACATATTCACCCGGATAAATGTGAGTATCACTCTCTATAGTAGTAAGCAGAACTGCTTCTTAAACTCTCAAACCTAGTTTCTCTTGAGTGATGGAGTAGTATGTTGGAGAGCTTGGGTGTTGTACCCACGAAACAAAAAGGCGCGTGGGCTTCTTGTGTTTTGTATGCTGGGTAGTGTCAGTAAGTATTGGGTCTCTGGTTTTATCCGAACTATCATTGTTCTGATTTTTGGTTGAAGCGGCCATTGTCACCGCCCTTGTCATTCAAACTCAGCAATTGGACAAGGCTAAATCAGGGTCTTTGACAACTATATCCAACCTCACCTACTATGTCCCACTTTTATTCACCAATGTTGTTGCCACAATATTGGTTGGAGCCAGATTCTGGTTGAGATTATCCCTCTTTTTCAAAGTTGTATTGGTTGCTGACTTATGTTGGCATACAGGGAATACCGCACGCAGATTCTTGATCAGGTTTATTCTGGACGGCCGGAGCGGACATCGCCAGTCAATCGGGTCCTAGTACTGCTTACTGAGTCTGGAATAATTTACTGTTTCTTCTGGGTGAGTGGAGTATCCTGCAAGCTGCATGCAAGATATATTCAAATTTGATATTGAATGACCTCTTGAAGATACTGTCTATGCTTAGCAGTGTTGCAATAATGGGCAATTTTGCAGCCGAAATTTTTGAATGTGTGCTCCCTCAGCTCTCGGTACGTGAAAGGCATTCCAACAGATCCAATAAGACTTACCAGTTTGGGCGCGACCTAGTGCATATACCTGTCAACTGTCATCCTCGTCTCCTTACAAAAGTCATTTGATATAAACACTGTGTTTTCTGGGCAGTCAGGATTGGAGGTTGAAACTCATATGAATTTTGCTAAACCACCATCTGATAGTCAGCGCACCGTCGAGATGCCACGGATTGGGGTGAGTTTTTGTGGATAGGGTCAGGAGGGTTTCCAGTTGGAATTCAGTTGTTGTGATCGGTGCGGAATCTACCGATGAAGATACTGATACCACATATTCGGTGAAGACTTGCGAGGCAGTATGAAGAGAGCTTCATCTGATGCCGTCAGGGGTTGCCAGTGCCAAATAACTATTTGGAACTACTTTATGTAAACTATGTAGAGAGTAAGTAAGTAGGCTAGAATAAGTAGGCCAGCTGGAAAGTCGAAATATATGAGCATAGCAAAATTTTTATCGTGGACACCTGAGAGCTGAGAACTCGGTTGTGGTAACCCAAACATTTTAGATCTTAGCAAAGGCTTCAGTAAACCATGGCTTGTCCAAACCGGGATGGACTCTTCTATCTTTGACACCAACACCTACTACCAGGGGAAGCCTGAGGCCTGAGCCTTGAGGGTTCAAGAGAGAGAGAGGACATACACAGTTCATCCATGACCCAAACGCATTGTTTTTTCTCTTCTTGTGGGTGTTTAGTTGATTGTCTTCGGTCGGGTATGAAAACTTGCGGTTAACGTTGAGCGCTATACCAGAAGGTTTTCAGGTGCTTATTGAAACTTTAAATCCATGTTCTGCATTTCAGATACTATATATACACCGTGACTGTCCACAGAAGTTATAACTGCATCGCCAAATTGTACCACCTTCCATCAAGTTTGTATGCATCTTCTTTTGACATGCTTGTTTCCGAACCCAAAATACCAGCTGTCAGTTCTCTTGACACTGCTGTAAAAATCATACTTGACTCGAGTTCTCCAACTCCGACTAATCTCCGCCTCCTCTTTCTTTCCTTCATCGACCGCAGCTCCTTCTCCCGTAATGTCATCCATTGCGCAGACGAGTCATCCGTCAAATACTGGGAATAAACCGAGGCGTTATCAATCTCCGACTCTGCCTGCGGATTCGGGTCCCACATCAACTCCCTTGGCGTCACCGGCTCGTCCAAGCTTAAACAACTGGGGCATCCCAACGACGAAGTCGCCGTCAGCATCGATGCCGGCTGAAAGCGAAACCTCGAAACCACCCGCGATGCTTCTTCCACAACATTGACAATTCCTTCATGAGCCGTCGTATACCGCATCCGATGAGCCCAAACACACTTTATACCAGAGTCTTTCGCTGATTTTACAAAAATGAATTCACCACCGAGGAGAGCTTTGTCTCCCATGTATCTCCAGATTGGCATATGTGTCTTCACGGCGTTTCGAAGGACAAGGGAAATTCCAGAGGCAAGACTTGCATGTTGGACATAGGTCTCGGAACCGAAAGCTTCTGGTACAGAAGATGGATGGAATTTCGGTCCCGGGTCCAGGGTACGCATAGTCATCCCAAGTGCAGTATGCAATGCTGCTGTAGGATCCGTATAGATGGGATATGGTAGTTTGAAGATACCTGTGAATTTACAATGCGTGAGTAGCCGAGAAGTTTTAAACAGTTTCACTACATACGGCGGTAACTTTGGATCATCTCCCATCCTCCATTTCCTACAATCACCAGGCTTATTCCGGCCATCTCGAGTGCTTCCGGGTCTATACTCTGTCCAATGGAATACATGTAATCCTGGCAAAGTGGACAGAGAAAGTGTCGAATGAAGCAGACAATGATTTTGACCGGTCGCTCCCCCACTGGCGAAGATAAATCGGACAGCACGAAGCAAAAGGGATAGACGATCCGTTTTGGGTTAAAACTGGAAGACGCAATGCATCAGCGGTCTCTTCTATGGTTGGAAGCCGGTCGATAGAGAAGGATGACGATGGATACGAGGGGCTAGCCATTGGCTGTGTAGACACAGGTCGTTTGTTGCGTTCAAACTTTTTCCTCGACGTCTTGGAATCCCCTCGAGTATGTCCTTTTTCCCAAAACGCATCAGACGATATCAAAGAATTGGCTCTGAGGCGAGGAAAAGTTTGGAAAGGCATGAATCAACTAGTTATCGGTTTTCCGCTTTATAACCATCTTGAACGAGAGCTTGCTTCAATTTGACATATGTCGGATCGTGCGTCTGAATTTCTTTTGCTTCCTTGATGCTTTTTGCTTGCTTCCTTCCTCGGGACCTTCGAACAACTGACATACCCTCGTCGTGCTTCAACTTGAAGTGCTTATTGTAAACTTACAACCTGAGTGAGGGTAAGTGGATTGTGTGCGGGTATGGAGATATTGACCACTCGTAATTTATTTCTAGAGACAAGTACGCTCAAGAGTGCCGGTACAACTGGTGCTCAATAAGTTCCGCTAAGCATTCTCATAAGCGTACGTCGGCGGATTGTAAGCACGTCCTCCTGGGCCCAGTCTATTCTCTGCAACGTCGACTGATGATATCAACACGCCATTCTTCGGCTCTCTCCAAGTCAGAAGGAAGGAAGGAAGTAAATTGCTACGCACGATCCAAGATCTGAAGGCCGGGGGCAGCCGAAGTCGGAATAGACATAGGCACACCATGGGCCAAGCTTGCTGTCTGCCACTGTCTGCCAAGGTTTGGGATAGGATGATGACAGGTTTGAGTATCGGCGGTATACTGAACAAGCACTTTTTGAATCGATACTATAATCCATGTTCTTCAGCTTTCAGGTAGTGGAGGTAGTGGAACTGGAACTGGTTTAAGAGAAGAACTTGAATGGTATGTCGGACCTGACTCAGTACGTCTTCATGCTTGTCTACAGGACGGATTTACTCGCGGATTTACGCGAGCTGACATGATATACTAGTTATTAGGCTCCCACAAGATTAAGACATCAATCTCA
>JADNRY010000357.1:0-62386 GCA_015501585.1 Rhodocollybia butyracea
ATGGGCAGAAGGGTACGTGTGTACGTGTTCTCTATATGCATGTTTTGCCGTAGTTCCTGGTTAATGTGCTAACGTGTTAGCGACTGGGATAGGTGGTGCTGGTGCTGGTGAGGATCAAACGACAATAAGCCGTAAAAAGCGGACTGTATTCGAAGCGCCTAACTTCGGGCCGTTTGTTGGTTTAAGCGCCGACTTACTATTTTTCGCTCTCTTAAACCCTTCGCCTTTTTGTCGACTTTGGACACACCCTCCAGCCGGCCACTCCATATATGTACACAAGTTACTGCCAAAATTAATGTCATTGTCACAACCGTTGATTGAACCGCTGAACGCTGGAACGCTGGAAGATGAACGAGTTCAAGCATCACATCAGCTGATGTTCCTTTTCCACTCTCAACGTTCTCAACCCTCGCCAGAGGTGTCATCTCTATGGAAGGACAAGAGGGAGGATAGAGGACCGTCATCAGAGTGTATGATAAGTTTTTTTATACCATAGTGGGCGCCGGGGAAGCTCCTTGGACTAAGGTATGTTTCAACACTGCTATTCATCGACTACTCTAATTAGCAGCCTTCCATAGAACACACGCCACTGACTTTCTTAGCTCTGAAATTGAACGGTTGTGCATATTATATTCGTTGGACACCCTAAGTTTCTCATCGGATCACTTCCAAACACTCTATCGGATCCGTTGGAACCTCTAAAAACGCCATGCGCAGACTAGCGATGGCCGCAAAGATCTTGGCTGCGAACGAAGCCAGCTAAAAGTTTGTTTATTGAGAGACCGCAATGCAGTAGCAGCTGAGGTACGTCCGCCACTTATATTTGGATTCCATCACCAATATCATCACCCCAGCTCTGCCACAACTCTTCCAACAAATACCTCTTCGCCTACCCGCCTACTTAACGTTTAACATCAACCAGCCTTCTCCGGCGCCTCCGAGACTTACCAAAATCCCCCGGCAGAGTCAACTCTTGCCTCTCTATTCTTCAGGTGGGTTGTCCCTCATTGTACTCCCCCTTGGTTCTGCGGTCCGCGCGTTAAATTCCCGGCCTTTCTAGCTCTCTGCGCTCAGTCCTGGGTGCGAGATCTCTCTCCGCATCCTCTCTTTCATTTATTCGATGCTATTTTTCAAGTTCAGGACAGCTAAACTCAAGCCCCATATTCTAGGTCGTGCAAATGTATTCCACCCTTGTGAATACCCACCCAAGGATTACATATCGTATCTTCTAGGCACAATCCTGCTGCGGAATACACCATACCCCTCGACCTCGTATCCTAGAAAACTACACAATTCCGGCTGACTTCATAGATCACCCGGCTCCCCTCCTAACGCCTCTTTCGGAAGTCGCTAGGCCTCAGGTACCGGACGCAACGCCTCCTACTACCTGGACCCCAACATCAACTGAAGTCAGCTACCAGCTTTCATCAGCACTTTTCATTCGAAGCGCAAGCTGTTAGGAGCTCATCGCACGTTGTTATCCGGTCCTACGTCTTTTCTGTGCAGTTCTGGACTGGATCTAGGGAGAACAGAGCCCTCCGAGTGTCTAAATCAAGTGCGTATAATTCCTCCCTTTACCTCGCGTGTCCATCCTGACCTCTTCATTTCAAGACCCCGACTTCTCTTGGCTCAGGACATATATTACGATTCTTTTCAAAGCTCTTCGGAACCAGGTAGCCCCTCGTACTTTCCTCATCGGCCTCAGAATCGGAGTTTTGGAATAAGGACCTCAGACCGTTTTGCGTGAGTCCTTTCCGAGCCGGTCCTGGCTACTCACATTTCTTCAACGTGTTCTCATTTCGTTGTTTCCAGTCCCGTTGGTTCTTCCGGGTGCCGGAGTTGTTTTCTGGTCTCTTACTACGACTCCCGTTATTGCCTTCGGGATTCAATTCCACCATATGGGAAAGTCCATCCACGCTAGGGAGGCCAGGGCGTTCAGGCGATGGACGATTGCGGAAGTTATCGTTAGAACTGACGGCTGATCTACGGTTGTTGATTCGGCAACTAAATTAATCCAAGTTTCTCCCATAATGGCCGCCGCTTTGTCTGAGCATTAGTACGAGGCCGCCTTCACCCTTGTAGGAAGGTATGGTCTGTTCGCAGTGGGCTTTGATGTGTTGAACTGAATATACCGCAGCTTTTTCACGATATCGGAGGCATCAGAAGCAATGAAAGGTGAAGCGGGCTTGTGAAGCCCCAGGTGCTATTTTGAAGGTCGGAAGGAAGGAAGGAAGTTTATAATAACTCTCATCTCGGAGCTCAAACTCTGCCGCGCGTCGATTCTGGGCCTCTTCTCTTGCCTCGTATCTTCATGCTCCAAATCTGCTTTACGTTTCGAGTCTGGTAGATGTAGTCTCGACGATCTGCGTCCTAATCTTACGCATCAAATCATACATTCCAATTCTTTCGTGCTTCTCTCTATGTAGCGATCTCTCCAGAACTGCCAGAAACGTCTAGATCATGGCCATTGAGTTGGCTGTTAAATGATAAGTCTCAAAGTTGAAGAAATTCATGAATGACAATGTACATTGGCGACCAGGTCCTGATACAATTGAGATCCTTTCCTCGCGGTATCGAAGTGGCCCAGATATTCCACAAGATGCGTGTTGTCCCTTGGACTGAATAACTTTCTTACACTAAGTATCGTTAACAGTGAGTATGTAAGGTTTGTTATCGCACTCCCTGAAGTTCATTGTGACAAGGAAGCCAATACCATCCCATTCGCGATACTAGGAAGGATAGGTAGCTTACTCCACGGTCGTTTGCTGTGTCGCTTGGAAGTAGTAGACGGCATGGACCACTTGTCAGCTCTCTCGTTTCCAAGGTGGCTTTGAGATCCAAGTTTGCGTTTCAGTCAGTCAAAAAACGTTTCAGGACAAAGAAACAGGTATAGAATCAAGTGCATACAGAATTTATTAATTGTGAGAAGCTAGAACATGCATTGCCATTTACCAGTGTGAGCTAAGAAAAAGATAAGTGGAATTACCAGGGCAGCGCTGCTAAGACTAATTGGATATGCGAACTAGGCGGGTACACATTCGCCGCCTCCGTATGCAACTATCAACACTTCTTCCACCTGTCTACCCAACCTAGCCCTTTGGCCACCATAATTCTTGAACAGTGCTGGTGAAGCTCGAGAGACTCGGCAGCCAGTGAATAATCTCTGCCAATGGAGGACATGTGAGCTTGAGCATCCAATCTAAAGAGTGTGGGGAGTAGAAGAAACGTACCACTGCCAAGTCAGCATTTCCATAGTTTCCATTGGTTGTTCCATATTCAAGCGTGGATCTAGGAGCGTCAAGACTTTAATCATATAAAGGAGAAAGAGACGAATGAACGGAAACTCACGGTATGAGCGTTGTAGCCAGGGAACATTCAACGTCGCAACATGCGCGCGAACGTTTGAATGTGTTGACATGTTGATGTTGGGCCAGGAGCATGTTCCAAGCTTGTTCGAAGCCTGTTCGTTGGATTGCTCTGAGGTTGAGTTAGCTTGTATTCCGATTGAGTGAAAGTCAAACGTATGATATTTTATCATTAATATTTCCAAGCCCCAAAATTCTTCATCCCTTTCAACTTGTACGCGTTTTTCATTGAAAGCCTGTAAGCAATTTTCTGAGAGTTATGGTTCGAGCAGCTGTGGCTCATTATTTTCGAGTTGCCTAGAGTGAGTGTAAGTATACTGTTTGAGATATCAACGATTATATACAACACTGTGCGCAATATGACCGGTGACCATCGAATGTGAACGTTGAACATGAACGTCGAGGACAAGAAGTTTTTGCGATCAATAGACTTCGGCCCAGAAGTGCGCAACCGTGAAAAACTTGAACCGACATCTCCACAATCGATACTGGATATCTAGATGGTCATTTCCTGGAGGAAATCAGCGTTTGACTTCTTCTCGTTTATCCGATACGTTACCCAAGAGGATTTTAAGCCACCAGAAGCAATCAAGGAATGCGCCAGCCACTTCAACGCCTGGTAGCCAGAAGGTGCGTATATTCAATCTTTAGCATTAGCTTTGACGTTCAACGTTCAACGTACGTTGAAGCTTGAGGCATTGGTGAGTAGCTTTATGTACTGGAGTGCCGGCATTTGATAGCATGGAGCGTTAGACGTCTATGGATCACCGTGACTACATTTCATCGAACAAACAAATCGCACTTACTAGAAGAAAAACACCACGGTTAATGGCTATCTCCTGGAATTTGTGATCAGTAAATAGAGTGTTTACTTGCGTTCCGTAATCGATAAAAAGACGAGGTAACACTGCGCGAAGACCAGCGAGGAAACAAGAATAGATTTCGCTAGTAAACGTACACAATGTATACAATCAAATGCAGTGATATCAATAGCAATGGTAGACAGTCGAGAGAGATAGAAGTAGAAATCCCAAAAAAGCATCAGCGACTGGATTGGCTGTGTGAGTTGAAGAAAGGATAGGAGCTTGGAAGGAGCATACCTTTCACTATCGTTGTCTCCTGCTTCCCTTCGTTCCATGGATTTCCCCTCCTGGTTGCGCCCTTCTGCCATTTGCAGCTTCAGTCTCATCAGTTCCTTCTCTTTCATCTCCCCTAACTGTTGCTTCAGCTCGAGCATCTCCTTGACCAGCTTCTCGCCCTCCTTTGCCACCTTCTCACGCTGCTCTGCCAGCTCCACCTTGAATTTCTCCTCCAACAATTGCAACTTTAGTTCCGATACTTCCTTGAATTTCTCCTCCAACAATTGCAACTTTAGTTCCGATACTTCCTTGTTTTTCTCCTCACGCTCCTTCAGAAGCTGTAACTCTAGCTTCGATACTTCCTTGCCCTTCTTCTCTCGCTCCTCCAACAACTGCAGATTTAGTGCAAATACTTCACTGGCCCTTTTCTTGCGTTCCTTCTTACGCTCATCTGCCGCTTTCAGTTTGGTGTCCAACACCTCCTTCCGAAGTTTCTCCAGCTCCTGCTCCAACCCCTGTCTGTTGGGCGGCAAAGACTGATCTTGGAATGAATCTGGATGGAAGGAAATGTGGCGGAATCCGCTGTCAGAGGAGGCAGGTCGGGATTTAGGTTCTGAGTGATGGTCAGAGGAAGAAGCTGAAATCATGCTAAACCTTACTCAGCGATGAATTTCTGATGCCTGAATAAGATTTCGTTAATTCCATGGTAATAGCAGAATGAAGCTATTGACCCGACCATGTTTCTGGGCATCGTCAAGAGATGGGACAATGATGCTGAAGTTGTTGGAGTCCTCGAGAGGACAAAACGCTCTAAATTGGGCCGATGTGAACCCTACTGAGTTGGATGAGGAGTTAATTTCTGAGCTGAAGGACACGTCTGCCAAGGGCGAAGATTTTTGGGACCACTTTACCCGTTGTGATTGATGATGTTGTTTTTTGTTGAAAAGATATGGCGCTCGCTTTCTTAGAGCCTCGCTCATAAAAAAGGAGTGATGGTTGCGGATGAACGAACCTTCACACCGTGTTTGCAGAAAGATCTGCTGGTCAGAAATGTCGACGGAAATGTCACGTGCTTCCATACAGGGCATATCGAAAATCACCTGATATTTCCCACAACCTTACATGGCTTATCGGAAATCACGTGAATATATCAGTGTACGAATCCGACCAGCAGATTTTTTTTTTGTAAACACGGTGTGCTTGTGGCCCATGATCAACGCGTTTATAGAACGGGCGGTAAACATCAGATGATTCGATCGGGCGCTTATCTCCTTTCCTCCAGTAGACGTGCACCTCCCAGTTTTTTAGTACGGTGAGCTATATAAGTCTGACTCGGCAGTTGCGCCATACCTGGCCAGTCTCGATGACCAATTTCTCTGAGGTTGGCCACCTACTTAGGGTTAGGGGTTACGTGTATAGATCTACATGTGGTATAAATATAATAGAGCTTTGCGCTTCGCTCATCATAACCTCAACGACTCGTGAAGTTTGAACGTTTGAACAGTGACTATCAAAAAAAAAAAATTAAATTAAACCAAGTGCGTCAGAGAAGTACTAGAAGACAAATTAGCATGAACAAGCTCACAAAGCGAAACTTGTATTGGGAGACTAAGTCGTCGCCTTCTCTACCCTGGCGCCTCTACTTGGTCTTCGGTGTCTCATGGCAAAGCGCGTGTAACGGCAGGAGGGTCTCGTTCCGCACCTGAGCCGTAGCCATTATCAATGACGCGAGATCGAATTCGCCGCCAGCTACCTCAAGTTCGACGTATTTGCCCTTTGGGCCCATGTCGCAAGTGAGGCCCCCACCCGTCCCGTGACGCAAGCCCGAAACCAGACACTGGAACGATGGAAGAGTAGAGACGCACTCTTATGTCACACCCTGATCCCTACGTCTGAAGGTGAAGGATAAGAGAGAGGCCTGAAGCGAGGAGCATTTATGGGAAAAGAGGCAGAGCGGAATCACTGATGTCTTCGTTGAATGAACATCATTGTGTGATTGAATATTGACGTTGGCAGTTGAGGTTGGGGCGACAACGTCGAAGAACTTGACAGAAGATAAGTTGGTGGAGGGAGGCCATGCGATACAGCTTGAGCGTGATCTGGAAGGTCTGTATCGACATCGACGTTAATGGGTGAGCTACAGGCCTGGCAAGGATATCGAGTTCATTACTCAGTTTAAAGTGCAAAAGAAACTCACGATGTTGATACCGCTACGCAGAATCCTAGATCTACCAGCAGGTGATTTTGGTTTTGGAGGGATCCGCGTTCTGGGTCTGAATGAAGCAGAACAAACAAAAGCTCAGCACAATGTGAGGCGCATCGTGAACACTCACAGTAGGGGCTTTTGATACTTCCTACATCTCTACGTCTACCGCGATTACATCTTCCTTTCGCTCAACGGCTTCCCGGGTTATAAATGTCCATTTCTACCTCCCTCTTTCGACCAGTTCTCCAACTCCGGTTCAAAACTTTCCACCGTTCTTCCCCCTCCCGTTCGACTTCCCCGATAATCCTTTCATTCTTCCCCTGATCAACTTCAAACACTCTCTCCCTCTCCACATTTAACGAATTTTCTGCAAACCCACCGCACACCTTGAATTGTCTGCACAGGAAAAGAGGTAAAAGTGCCCGGGGAATGAAAGGTGTGGTTGATGTAAGGGTCTGAGGATGGGACGAGCAGTTTAGTCTTTCATAGAGAGCCGATGAAAGGCACTTACAAGAATCTGGAATTAACCTGTTCCCAAAGTCAAAGCCCACTTGATTGTTGTGTGTCGTCTCCCGAATCAGGAATCTCAGACTGAAATACCGTTCCCATGCTCTTGACACAACAATCATAGTATCGACCAGATTAGAAGGCGGGATGGGTATGCGACACTGAACGCTGTATATTTGATCCATTAATGGCCACATGTAAATTACAAGAGCCTCACGGTGGGGCCTCACCTATTCATAACAGAGTTCAGGTATAGGGTCTCTCTCTTGTGAGAAATGCGAGAATCCATAGATAAATCCACTGATCCTCGCAAATTGTTTCGCTTAAGATTAAGATTTTCTTGCCACGAATTCGGAGGGCATGGATCCAAGAGCTTGCGTCGAATTGAAGAGAGTTGCAAAATTCGCCGAATGCTCTGAAATGCCACAGATTAGTGGATAGGTTCCTCAGAGCAAGAGAAAACACGGACCTGTTTCCGATTCTTTGCCTAACAGAACAAGCAGGGGTCAGACATCATCTAATACTGGAACTTCATCGAAATATAGTTTACTACAAGAAAAATGCATCAAAACCGAGCTCAGAAAAGCAAGGCCTAAAAATGTCGCTACATAGAAAGAACATCGACCGTTCTTTTCAAAACAAGAAAACGGCGGCTAAACTCCACTACCACGAGCCCTTCATTACAGTTTATTACTGGTGAAAGAAACGCATCAAAACCGAGCCCAAAAAAGCAAGGACTGGAAGTGTCACTACGCACCAACAGCTATTGCCCATATCCACTGCCGTATATTCCCAAAAGTCCCGAATTATCCTACAACCCCATACCAGCCTCTTGCTTTTGCTTTCCTTGTGAACTTTGTGTAAAGTATTTGAGCGCATAAGCTCTGGAGGATTCCACGAAATTTATAGTGATGGAAGATTTGGAATCGTAGTTGTCGGAACATTAGCTGATTTTCTCGATATGTGTACCAAAAAACGCCTAGGTGGTTGAAGGACGAAGATTTCTTGGGAAGGAGGGAGAGAGGGAGAGGGTAAAGATCCTACACCAGAAACGCTGACATCGAGTTCATAGTCAAGCTGAGATTCATCCGAAGCGCTGGTACGGCCCGAAATCCCATCGTCAAGAAAATGGGCGCTCAAGGAAATATTGTCATTTGCGAAGATGAATAGTTTCGCCTCAAGCTAATAGCTTGCCAAGGTACGAGAGGCTGCTTTGAAGTAAGTCCGTCTCTGTAACTCGAGAGCTAACAGATAGGAGCATTAAATTCCTAAGTACAAAAAGTATGTAGTTATAATAGTACTAAAATTATTCTACGAGTGCACATAATTCGTCTATTGTAGAAAACAGGGCAATCGGGTTCAATCGCGGTAGCCTTTGCGGTCATCATCGCCTCGTACCCTTCCGGACCCTCCTCCGCAAACTTGACCTCTATGCGACACCCATTTTGACCCAGCGGAAAATTGCACCGGCTGAGAATTGAGCGAAGGAGTTACGGCGGTCATCGGGGTGAATGATGGTGTTGGAAAGATGCTCCCCGCAAAGTTGGTACGCCATTGACATGCTCGTATTATGCGCATACGTGAGGAGCCCATAGCTGGAATGCAGGCACCTAACAGAGGTGATAAGGAATAATATACAGTAGAACTAGAATAGACCTACGACTTTGGTAAGAGGCTCCTGAATAAGCGATCTCTTGATCTCGGGATTCATAATCACAGGAATCCGCTAACCCATACCCATCGTTGTGCCGCAGTTGTAGGCGGAAAAGTGGCCACATTTCAGAGGCGGATGATCCGACCCCGTAGGCCTGGCCTCGGGTCTCCATTAAATCATACGCGTTCACTGCGCGTTCATGAGGTCATCCAAGTACGCTGGGTCTTCTGGTTGACTAGCAAGAACGGCCAAGATACGACCCAGGCGATCAATAATGGGTGTAGGTGTCCTAGATCGCAACATTAACAATAGAGCGAAAAGAAAAAACAATGAAACACACCCTCCGTCCCATTTGACACGCTCAAAGCCTTGAGCGAGAAGGTCTGCGAGCTGATCGAAATTCCGTTCTTCAACCGTCCCAAGCTGCTTCTTTGTACCGAGTTACTTGTGTGAGCTCCGCGACTGGCTTGAAATGTTTCAACAGCGGTGCCATGGGAGAGGACTTGGCGCAAGGCGTTTTGCTGGCTGCTTGTACGATTCAAAGCCTTGAAAAATCGGCGTTTAGCAGCTCGAACTTTCTGCTTGTGTGATTGGGGCAGGTTTGGTAGCGTGCCCAATAGCACCGGAGGTGAGGGCGGATTAAGAGGATTACTGGGTTGGGAGCATCCTCCAGAATGACTGAACAGTGTTTGCCGGCTAGCATCAACAGGGCAAGGTGAGGGCATTTCCAACGCTGTATACCCGATAAAGTCTGGTCCTAGGTCATCCTCTCGAGCTCCGCGTTCCGATGGTCCTCCAGTGCCTGTTCTACTGCTCTCTGGAAATAAAAACCCGGGTTCGTTAATTTTGGGTCTGCAGTTCCGTGGGTAATCGCAGTCTTGCCGACATGCTGGGGAAGAGTACTTCAGTAGGCGCATGAACTCGGGCATAGGGTTAAACATACCATTGGGAAAAATAGGGCTTGTTACCAGGGCCTTGAACTTCTGGAAAGGACAATCAATAAACGGACTGAAGGTAACTGCGATTCTTTGCCCGTAGATCAGAAAACAGAAGCCGAAAACAACCAGGGCCACACCCTTGGGGTAGAACGTGGACCCAGCAGCGTACAACTTCTGTTCCTCGCTTTAAGCAGAGAATACCGCAGATAGGCTTACAAAAATCGAATATAAGAAAGAAACAGCTGCAATACCTGGCCAAGAGAGACAGCAGTTGAAGAACGAAGAGGAGCACCCCCAAAAACTCGAAAACCGGCTGCAACTTTGGACTAGATGACACCCTTGGGGTAGAACGTAACTAAGCCTTGGAAGAACCGATGTTCGTAGCCTAAGAGAAAAAGGAAACAGGAGAAATTACCTACGCGCTGGCTCAGATTCCGGGAATGGCCTTGGGCAGATGAGGCGGCCAGAGAGCTAGAGTTTGGACGGAGAAGCCAGATCGAAAATGTACTGACGACCCAGAAGGAGAAGGGAAACGAAAGCTAGAATTGTGTTTCTTCATTCACGAGCATGACATATTTATATCGAACACTGCCCATCCCTCGCTTGGAACACAGCTTGCTCTAGCTGAGCTCTATCAACATTCCTAGGGAATTGTCTTGCAACTACCTCGACTCCATCGGGAATTGAATCCCGTACAGCTGCGGGGACGAGTTCGTCAAGACGATCGTCAAGTTCAGTAAGAGCGCGATGCACAGCAAGGATAAGCAAGGACGAATATCCCGGATTTAAACCAATGAGCGAATTTGAGCGAATTTGTCCGAATTTGCCTTGGTAGTTGGAGGTGTAGGGAAGAGGGACGGAGAGCTATGACCCCATCTTTCCCCGCTAGTGCGCAGATGGAAGCCCAGGAGTTGGGTACACCTCTGGAAGACAAGCGTTTCGGTGTCAGTCTTGATGTGAGGTTACCGCTGTGGTCCAAGAGAAAAGCAGAACTCGAGGTGAATTGAGGGCCGCGTACGTCGTTTTATCTTTCGTAGGTGCAGTTGAGATCGGAAGAGACGCCTAGGATGACTGGAATAACGAGGGTCGGAGGAAGAGGTGAATGCGTATCGGAGATGTCGGAAGACGATGAATGGTGGAAAGAAAGTACTGCTTCGCCGAAACGAACGTAGATTACTGGATCGCCTCGTTAACTAGAATGAAAACAGGAGTTAGAAACATTTTTCTTGATTCCTGGACAATACACGACGTACCCGACAAGTACACTTCCCGTTCCTCGCTTCTAACCCAGCGCGCTCCATCTTCCCTCTATTAGCTTCCCCAGGGAATTGCCTCATAATCACTACCTCGACTCCAACTGGAAATCGAATCCGGTACAACTGCGGGAATGAGCTTGCCCACCAATATGGGAGCCTCAGTAAGAACACGGTGCGCGGCGGGCGTAAGCAAGGACGGATGCCCTGAACTAGAGTCAATAACTTCAAGCAGAATTTGTCCGGGTTTGCTGGATTTTGGAGGTGAGGAAATATCGTTATGGGCGGCAGGAGAATTCAGGGGAGAGGGAAAAAAAAAAGATTGCTGAACGAGAATGGAGTCAGCCTTGAGATATATCTTCTTATCGGCTTCCGTCAAGCCTCCACGGCTTGAGCCGTTTCATTACAGAAGAATATACAGACTCAATCCAACACCTATATCTTCGTTCACTGAGAAAACGGGTGAAGATACTCGTGCAAAATGAATTCGTTCCTTCTAAGGAGCATTCTCCGTGGTTTCCTCCATTCCTTTCGCCGATACCAATTCTCCCAACCTTTCTAACACCTCTCTCGGCGATCGTGCAGTGAACGCGCGATTTAGGTGACCAGCAGGCCGACAACCACGGCCATAAGTCGCCATGTCTACCCGCAAAGCACCCTCCCTGACTGCTTGGGAGGAAGACGGGTCAGAAGCTCGAGGACAATAGTACGTGGTCACTGGTGAATAGAAAACCACATAAATCGGGGCATTGAACATTTGAACGTTGATGTTCGCAATCGATATGGAGATATGGATGTGGTTGACACCCGGATCGTCGACTTGCAGAGGAGAGGAATATATGGGATACACAGGAATTCCGGAAGGTGGAAAGGAATAGCGTGGTGAGATTCTTCCGTGGAGCGAGAGCATTTCCGAACGTGTTGTGACCGCTTCATCCAACCGTCAGGCCATCTGCTGTTCTCCATCGCATCTCCTCGCGTGCATTCCCGAACCGAGAATAACGACAGAAGCATCATGCGTCATGCGTCATGTATCGGCTTCAAGCGCAGAAAAAATACATTGTGTAGCTGGATAACCGGACCCGAGGATTAGGAAGCGCGAGGAACTGCAAGCACGTATGTTGTTTGAAAAAGAACCATAATCAAAGGGCTGGTTCGTACCATATGATTATAATGCCCGATAAATCATATACGCTTCATCTTTCGAGGCCTTCCCAAACCAGCCTTATTATGCGAACAATCGAGTATCAAGCTTTCGAGAACGGCGGATGAAAACATCAGAGAAGGTGTCCATGCTTTTGCGTAGCGTAACAGTGAAAGTCATTGTTTCGAGTGTTGAACGTTGAGCGCGAGCGCTTTGAGCCCAGATCAGTAGGCGATACTATTCTTTCTGGTACCATTGGGTTCAATTATTAATGCATTGAGACCTGGCGCAAACTCGACAAAGTTGTACTTGACACAACCCTACAAAACTCTCAAAAACACAACGATAAGAACGAGACACGGAAGGAAAATCTTTTCAACTCACTATTATGCAGCCCTACTAATAGTACTATCCCTACCCATCCTTTTTATCTCTATTAACTTGCCTGCGATACGAGTCCATCCATCGAATAGTAGTAGAAGTGGTGGTAGTTGAAACGAGAAACGATGAACGGTCCGGCTGTGGCGCCGTGGCGCTTGCGACGATTCCCTCAATAATACCAGGCGACGTATCAGGCGATTCGATGACCGCTTGGTCTGAGGCCGAAGGCCAGCCTCTTCCTTCCGCCAAAGAAGCCACCCATTCCAAACGCACTTCTGGCTCTTCTGCACTTGCTTCGCTTGAAAGTAACGCCATTACCGCTTATTGCGTTTGCCTTGAATTCAAGGGACAAGCTACAAACTAAGACTCGGAGCTGGATGTCATTTGTGCGCGTATCCTCGGATATATCATTCTCGAAACTCTTTCTATTCCTGCCCTTGCCGAGATTGTCAAAGTAATCCACTCCTGTAATGCCTAGGCCTCGTATAATGAATTATCTAAACTGGGGCAATCCTTCATGTGGATTATTTGATTCGCGTATGTAAGTTTTACGAACTGTCCATCTTGTGATTCAAACTAGAGGTCCTTGCGCATCTAGTTCGCAAGTTCAAAGGTCAAACACCTGGTACTTCCTCCCGCTCTAGCCGTCCTTCCTTCGATAAAGATAAGGAAGAAGTGAAGACCGAGATTGAACAAGCGAGTACAAGCTGTGCCGACGCGAAAGAAGTCGTGAGTGTCACTGTAGTCACTTGAATATCAGATATTTCCACGTTGTGCTGGCCTTGGGCTGGATGGATGGTGAAGGCATCGATGCTAACATGATGGCACTTTTCGATGCAACGACATTGCATGAAGCGGGTGCTGGCTTTACGGAGTGCATCCATATCGTGCCAGACTTCACATGTCTCTCAGCAACGGTGAGGTTTATCACTGAAATCTATTCCCATTGCATTCGCGCTTACTTGTGCATGCTATTTCTTACCAGAAAGACTACTCGACATCGGTATTGGCGGTCTTGCAACAATTCGGCTATGATGCTAGCAAGATAAATGGGTCAAATGTGCACTCTTTAACATCTTGGCGTTAGACCACCCGGGACATGAGATTTCGACCGTTTGAAGTGCTGGTTCGAAACGACCATACGTCACGCGGAAACAGAGGTATAACTTCTATAGCTCTTAACTCGCTCCTGCACCCAGTATGCAGTATGCCGGAGCAAGTAATATTCAGGTCGGCCGGCCCCGACAATCTTCCCCTTCCTTCTCCTGAACTGCTCTCAGTCCATGCAGCTTGTTCCAAAATTGCACATCTCTCCGGTGCGGCTGAACACGTCGACAAGCTTAACCAAGAGGCCGAAGCTCCACCATGTTGGCAGCCGACGGTGGATAAACATGTACTGTTTATTCTTTAAGGAATCCCACTGTACCGAACTCATCATCGAGTTTCAATGGTGCGGGTCCGCCACACAGATCCCGTATCCCTCGCGAATGCCCTCCGCAATAAATCCATTCCCAGTTTTGTCAAAACGGGATGGGGCTGGCAATAAAAGCATTGGCTTGCTGGAGGTTGGCGTAACTCTGGGAGCAATAACGATTGTGGAGCGCGTCTGAAGGAGGCCGCGGAGCATACCCCAAACTCAACACTCGCCAACCTCAGTTTTTTTGTGTTGTATAACCCGCATCTCCACCAGCTTCTAGTCCAACGCGTTGTCGCATTATCCGCTCTCGCTCGTTGGATTTCAAAGAAAGGACACGCGAGGACTCCTTCCAAAACTCGAAAACATCGACATTGGGGACATATTATACCGGTTGTTAGCTTCCTCTCCGGACCCGAACTCGCAGCTGCACATTTTCCTATTATTCGCATCAATGAAACCACTCTCATATCTGTATTCAAACCTATTCTTTCTTTTCATCCTGACATCGTTCCGCGGTCAATGGCTGTAGTAATGCCGGTGTACTACCATTGCTTTCACCGACACAAAGTACCCTACTCCAGGCATGAGATTGAATGAGGGATTAGAACGAAGGAACGAATCCGAAATCACCGACTTTAACCCTCTCAGATTCTGTTGATGTTTCGTCTGTTGAATTGATGAAATTCGTGGCTGGGGCTACAAGCGTAGCTGCCTGTGCCATTCGAGTTTAGAAGCATCATCCCAAGTCCTAATTCACCAGTGTATCGGTTTTCCCGATGTTCAGCGACGTTTCTCGTTTGGGTTGCTCTCTCAGTCTCATCGGAGACAGGCAATCATACGCGGCGCTATCCCTACTTCCCCGGTAACCCTATCGCAGTCCTTCCTTCAGAAACACCTCAAATTGTTTCATATCATCGTAGACAACCACTCGATAGCGTTCTCTCTTCCCTTCCCTCTCGGCTGCGCACCTCAGTGACTGGGCAATTGCATTTGCCGTGCTGAAGCGATTCGATAATTTAATATCACTCTGCTTTACTGCTTCCAGCAGCCCGTTTCTGCTTGGTGCCCTTGGTTCGGCTCCGGTTCAAACTGAAAGGACACAGCTACTGTAAATCGAATGGCGGATCGGATAGTTATGGATGTTATTGAGTCTCCCCTCGCTGCCCCCTGCGTCGAAGTTAGCAGCTGAGGTATGATCTGGTCCTTTTTTTTTATTTTTTTTACCCTTTCTTCCTTTTGATTTTCCGTTCCGGTTGGCCTCCTGTTCTTTCGATACTTCCCTCACTCTCTCACCTCCATTCTACGGTGAATCACCTGAAAACTTTCTTATAGAGTATTTCATTCGAAGTTGGTGCTAATTGAGTCCTATTAGTATCTACTTATGGTAATAAGGTCTGAAACGTATATAAGATAGCTTGTTACTGTAGGTACAATCGGTTCAGTAGAATCCAGTTACAACGGTTCTGCACCCCCACTTGTGCAATATTCTAGTGTTACAGTGTGGGAATGGTATAAATACAAAATTCGAGGTATGTCTGAGTGCTGTCCGGGAAGCAACTGTCGTCGCCTCCTCCAAGGCCTATTAATAACATCGTCATGCTTGTGCTTCCTGCGCCCAGTCTTCATCCTGACGACGCTATAGCTCCAAGTATCTTGGTTATGATCAGAAGGGCGCTCAGGTGGAGCACATTATGCAGGATATAGGAATGGCGGCTGTACCGGTGGTGGAAGCGGCGAAACTAACTAGCACGCATAATGCCTATGGGAGTCACTAATTCAATACTGACCTGAACCGGTGCATACTATCCCCTGCAGAGGTGATGTTAAATAGGTCCACGGGGATCATATAATGCGCTTTTCGTTGTTTGTTTTTTCCTGTCCTTATTCCCTAGTCAAATCCTCCAGTTACCGTTATAGGTCCATAGACCCTAGGATACAAACAAATAGAAATACAAAATAGAAATACATGCGACTGCCTGAATCAAGAACGTTACAACGATGCAGTACTTGTCTTGGGGTACTACTTCGGAAATAAGTAAGGATAACTATTAGTAGGTCTTCGAAGCCTCAAGGCCTCACAAGCAAAAGAGTCTCTGATTGGGCCACGGGTCGCTATGCGTTGGCCCAGAAGAGGCAGCTTCACTGGAGCTACCCTCTATCGCTTCCCATGACTGGCTATTCAAACCCAAGTGCTCATCCAAGGCTGAATTTTGTCATCGTCGAGTCTGAAGTTCTCGTGCTTCTCGTGCGAAACCCGGTTCGAGAACCGGGTTGATTTCACTACACCGTTCTTATCAACTCCTCCTACATAGCCCAGTGCTGATTGAGTAGCTTGTTCTGACAATGCCAAGTAGCTTAACGCTCACCTTCATATTCAATCAGCCCCCGGATTGCAGAAGCGGCCCGTTTGAGTGATGCAATGTATGTCCCACCATAGTGAAATTCTCTGCATTGATCGTAAACCCGTTTGCGCCATCCAAAAACCTGCCGCAAAATCGAACTGGAATAAGCCGAGCTCCTACCAACATACAACATAGTAACCCTTACCGATTAGGGTTGGAGTTTGTACGACTAATTTGATTCTGAATTGGCAGCTTAGTTTATAAAATCTTCATAGGAAAAAACACAACGTACCGCATTTGACTCCCTTAAAACCATAGCCCTTTGGTTGATTATCACTTCCGAATTCGACACATAATCTTCTTCGTCAGTCTCCCTTGAAGACAATATGGGAGAAGACAATATTGAAACAGTGCCGCTAGTCCGGACGCCCACCAATGAACTCAATTTTCTTGCGCTACGTTTGCAATTCTTTGTGAATGCGGTCTCCCTGCGCTCAAGTTCGGTAAAGCGACGGCGGATCTCTTCCGATCGAGTTTTGAAAGTGGTCTCGAGCTGTGCTTTCCTGTGGTTAATCTTCTCCTCTTCTTTCGACAATCGACTTATGTCCCGATCCAATTCGTCCTCCCTTCGTTTCATCTTCAACTCTCTACTGACTATACACTGCTCCCTGAACCTATTCTTCGCTTCCTCTTGCTGGATCTGGTTCGTTTTCGCCTGGAGATGGGCTTTCTTCCTGCCAAGTTCCAAAAGCTGATTTGAGAGCGACTCCTCGAGCAACTCCATCTCTGTTTGCTTGGATTCGAGATCTGAAATTCGATCCCCAACCGATGCCTCCAAAATCGCTATATCTTTTTCCCTCTGTTCAAGTCCGGTCGTTCTCGCATCAGCTTGCACCATCATCTCCTTCTCTCTATTCTTCAGCTCCGCCTTGAGGAGAATGATATCCGACTGCCGAAGCCTAAGATCTTCCTCTCGCGCCCGTATTTTCTCTTCTCTCTTCAAGACCGCTTCTTCTCTACGCCCATTCTCTTTGTGGTTCTGTTGTGAAAGATCCTTCTCTCGCGTTTCGAGCTCTCTTTCATGCTTCAAGATCTCCATCTCTTTCTCCTGCAGCGTCTGGCGGGATCTCTCCTGTTGAGATTCTTTGACTCGGATACTTTTTTCACGATCCGAAATTGCTGCCTCTCTACGTCGGAACTCCTCGTTCTCTCTTTTGAGAACTTCCAAGTCCTTCTCCGCGTCGACCAACGCTTGCTCGTGCAGTCGGCGATGATCTTCAATATCTTTTTCCCGCTGCTCGACTCTGAGCTCTCGTAACCACACATCTTGCTCTTTTCGAGAGAGCTTGATCTGCTTCTCTTCGATCTCGCTCTCCCTCATTACCATTTGTTCCTGCTGTGTTCGAAGGTGTTCCTCGTTGTGCTGAATGTCTAATTCGCGATTGTCCAGCAGTTCTTCTTGCCGATCAAAGTATGCGATCTGGTATGACAGAGTTCATTTTCACCCCACTTCATCCGGGAAAGATTAGGACGTTTACTGACCACTTCCGATTCATCAAATATACTAGCTTCGCTTGGCGACTCTGATGCCTCGCTGACCAGCGTGCCGTCATCAGATTCACTTTGCTGGTCTTCGAGTATTTCAGTTCCGGAGGTTGTATGATCACTAGCCTCGTTCTGATATGGAAGCTCTGAAAGGTGGGAAATGGATGTGGCGTTCTCAAAAGTGTTTTCGGGATACCACGGCGGGGAATCTACAACGAAAGGTTATAAGGACATTGTTGAGCGTATTCAACCTCTTACAAGAGACCGTGATAATCTGGTGTGGTATCCAATGCGTGCCATCTGGACACTGATGAAGCCTCCGAATCTCCATCTCCGTATACTTTTGATAGTGCCTACGGGCAGTTTCTACTACTTCCGAACGTCTTTGGGCATATTCATTGTGAGCCATGAGGCGCGCTTCTTCACTCTTTGCCCTATCTAAATCATCCTGCCATAAAGCTATCGCGTGGTCCATGTATCGGTATAACTGGGCTTCGATCGTGGGTTTGAGGACTTCTTGTTGCCATATTACGAAACTCTCTGGTAGTGGCAGTGACAGGCGGGAAGGCGAGCCTTGGCTCTGGCTAGTAGGCATGGGTTCAGCAAGTTGACCGCGCTGACTCGGACGTTCGTTGGGTAAAGGGTTAGATGCTATCATAATCACACCTATGGTGGCTTAGCTGGTTAGTCTCCGAGTCGGACCGTGCACTGCCAGTGTTAGAATTGTTTTCTCATCATTGACATTGGAATCGCACGAAACTTGGGTTCACAAGCGCCCATAGTAATAATGCGCATGACCTGACGTGAAGTGGGCTAATTAAACTACACTTTATGATTTTTCATTTGAGCTTTTGAAAATTAATCGAAAAAAATCAAGTTTTTAGATACTTAACTCGTCGGGTTTACCACCGAAAACCAACCTTTAATGTATAAACCAAGATAGTTATCTTAGCATAATTATTCGAAAGATCTGGAGTATCAGAAAGAGTGGAGGCATGGTTCTAAGTCTGCCTGGTTCATATATTCCGCTTTGACCCTCCAAACGGGTATTGCAGTCGATCGTGATCGATTTTGATGATCATGCCTCGCCTCGAGTACAGTATTGGATGATTTTTCCTGGGGCATATCATTTACATTATATTTATCTTCAATTCATGCCTCGTCCTTGGGGACCTTCAACGATTCCGAAGGATGTTCAAACGGCTTTGGACAAACATCCGTAGTGCTAATTCAATAAGTTTGCACATTGCAGTGTGGAGTTTGTTTTTGATTGTTGATTTCGATCTCCCTCAGGCTTGCCACTTGCACATGTTTTGTTCGAATGGAGTTATAAAACAAGTTTCCCGTACCTTGTGTATGTACCACTCGGACCACTTTTACCATAACTCGTATGCCGTCCTGAAACTACGTCAGCCTTACGGTAAGTACGAATTTGAGTCGATCTGAAAATGTGATCACAAATTCAGAGCAGCCGCGGTACGGGAAATACACTTAGGGCACGCGGAAGGGAGCGGAGCTGAGTTCTGAAGTTCTGTTGACGCGTTACTCGAGAGGGAACAGAATGTGAAAGACCGAGATGGGGGTCAGGTGTAGTTTAACAAGACATTCGCGGCTGACCACCGAGGAAGAGAAACATTAAGCAGCTGAAGCCACTGAGTTATCCAAAGTAAGGATCAAAAAAACGTGGGCAATCACAGTATGTAACAATGGTTCAACGCATAAATCCATCTCAAACTATCTCAAGCTTGCACATAGTAGAGTAAGAGATCACGAACTGTTAAAGGAAAAATATGGGCAGGGATTAGGTACTACTGCGGTGCTAAGATCCACGAGGAAATCCGATTCCGATTAGACTGACGGCCGAAAAGATACTCTTGCAAGTACTCTTGAGGTCGGTAGATAAGATCTCGAAAAGTACGTATATAACTATTAGTAAGCCACAAGTCAACTTTGGGCGCCTCTCAGACTCTCAACTTGTCTTCGACAGCGGGTACGGGAACTTCTCTATCCAATGAGTAGCTATTTGCTCTCTTGTTGCCCACCAAACGGATGCTCCTTCTTTTTCCTTGGCTTTCACATACTCCAAAAATTGCCGTAGCCCAGCAATACGCCCAGGGCGACCAATAATTCGACAATGGAGGCCAATGGACATCATTTTAGCATGTCCTGACTCGCCTTCCGCATAAAGCTCATCATAGGTAGCAATAAGGTATCTGGCGAAGTGGTCAGGCGTGATAAATGCCTGGTGTCCCGTATTCTATCATAAAATGTTAGTGGATGCACGGGCGGAGAGGCACAAGACGAAACTTTATTGTCATTGGTATCGAGGGTGTACTGCACCGTGAGAGTCGTGTAAGTCTCATATTTCATTAAACTGTAGAGGACAGTACTGACTGGAACAATCAACAGTCCTTCATCTTTCCTGCCTCCTGGATATGGAATCCAATGCGGCAGATCATCACTGTAATCGTCGCTGTACCAAAGCAACGGTGCACCCTCGTCCTTGAAAACCTGAGCAATGAGCGCCCGAGAACGTACGTTCGCTTCTGTGGCAACCATCCCATAATACCAGCCTCTAGGAGGACGTTTCGATGGAGCCAGCGCCGCGATAGCTGTCGACAGCTTTTTTCATCCGAATTCCTGTCCATGAACAGTTCTGCATACCTCTTAGTGTTTTCCTTGCATTATCCGCTTCCTCCTCCGCTGTCCAGCCACTACGATCTATCCATCTCCATCCATGGCTTCCAATCTCGTGTCCCCTTACTTCCAAAGCGACTGCCACCTCTGGATTCATTTCGAGTGCCTGTCCGACAGCGAACGTTGTGCAGGGAATGTTGTACTGCTCCAGTAGACGAAGAATTCTCCATACCCCTGCACGCGAACCGTACTGCAATGTTTGGAAGGTGTGAAAAGGAATGCATGATCAGCGGTTAAATTGTGTATCTCAGGTGAGCGAAACATACTTCATACAAACTTTCAATGTTGACATTCCTCGTTCCAATCATAGGCTTCACACCAGGACCCAATTCACTCGACAAGACTTCTGTCATGTTGTCCCCGTTGACAGGAGTCACTTCTGAACCTTCCTCATAGTTTAACACGATGTTAATCGCAATCTTGGCGTTCCCGTTTTTACTAGGCCATTGCGGGTCAGGCGTATGTTCTCCGTAACCTTTGAGATCGCGAGGCCCGTAATCGGTACTGTTCGCTGTATGAGCAGACATGATGGAGAGTTGAGAAGATGAGATATAAGTGGGCTGGGAAACGATGGTATTCTGTGTGGGATTATAGTTGCATTTGTGGAGCTGCCGCTTCCGAAGGAAGGAGGTCTATTTTGTCTAAAGGAGCGCCGGGTCAGGGGCATTAGTGACCGAGTCACTGTCCTGGAACTGCCAATCTGAATATCCTATAGTCGACTTGGTGGTCGTTCCTAACTGTCAAATTCTATCGATCGCACTTCTATCTGTATTACGCTGACTATGACTGACAATAATACTTTTTCAGCGGATTAACAGTTTTCAACTACGGAGTGAAGTTTGCAGGTGCCTTCGGCGTCCCTTTGTCTTCTGTACATAGCATTTTGCGTACCTGCCCTGCCTCTGCACAGTCAAGTCTCGACACTGCATATCACTTCTTACAAGGGCTCATGTTACCCCGAAACGTGCTTTTATTATTGTCTTGTACTGGCGTTGCTAAAGGTCTTGTTGCTCTGTTCTTGTATCCACAGATTACCGAGAAGAGATTTACAGATGGCTTGTTCTGGCTATTATCAGGAGCTTTCGGTGTCAAAAGCTGTGCGTCAACACCTGTGGGTCCATTCATGGACAGCATTCTTAAGAATCACAGCCATGCGTAGCAAATGACAGGTATATTGTCTTTTCATGAAGAAAATGTGGCGTATGCGCGTTCATCCCAAGTATAAAGGGCGCGAGGTGCAAGTTTGCGAGATATTCTCAACCGACGCCGCCAACTTCGCCACCATTCGCATCATGAGCACAGACTCAACCTCTACCACACAAAACACCATAGACACAGACTCGGCCCATACTACATCCTCTCCAAACAGCCTCCCTAAAACCGAAGCGCCTCTCACTACTACATCCCATTCGTCCGGGTCTACTCCTGCCAATGGACAGTCGGACAATAGTTCGATTAATATTAGTAGTAACGGAGAAGCCACTTCAGCGCAAAGCGTAAGCTCCGGGGATGACGAAGATGACGGATGGAATTCTGATATAGAGCCTGTAAGACCTAACCATCGGCGTCGATGAGAAGTAAGTGCAGGAATTAAAGATTGTATCATCGCGTCACTGATATGCTTGAATAGCTGTGATCCATTGAATGAAGGGCAGATTCTGTTGTACATCGAAGGTTGTGTGAAAGCTAGGTCAATCTGACGGAGATAACAGAGAATCTCGCCTTTAGAATGAGGTTGGACCTGTGGATCTTGCCTATCCTGTACATGTATCTCGGACTTTTTTTGGAATCGGACCTTTCTACTCATTTGTAGTTGTAGTTGTCACTACAGGTTAAAATTTAAAGTACGCATGACCTTCGGGAAAGTTTTGAGAAGGCATCTATAGCATGACATGACACATTCTGAGCGAAATATTATATAGGAGGATAATGTAGTATCTAGAATAACAAGGAGAAAACGAGATTGAGTCAATCATCTATGCAATCCTCTATGCAGATTGTGGCGGTAAAGTTCATTGAATTAGATCCGCGAGTCGAAGAGCCTGGATGCAAGAGCGTTGCTATACGACGTTACCTGCAACACGAGGAGCAAAGACTATTGACACTGATAGTACGGCCCTTTTGCGATTGTTTCATCCTGAAGACCCGAACTGAGTAGGAATAATGTGGGGAGAGGCGGAACACGTACCACCTCGTGCAATTGCACTGAACGCATGCGCGTCTGTGGCTGTTGCTATATACACAGTTGTCTTTATTGCAGTCAACCTTGAAACGGTCCTTCGTCAGTCAGAGCTATGGGGAAAAGGACTTGGAAGTTGACTGACAACGACACCAGCATCGCTAGGGTACTCGTGGCCACAGGCATATCTTGCATACGTTACGGAGCGGTGGCACATTCTTGTAAGTCTATCTGGTGGCTCGGTCAACAGGACAACCCTCCAAGTACAACAGATGTTGTCGTACCTAGACAAGTCGTAAAAAGTAAGATGTTAGCTACCCTCCTCGAATTCTCCTTCCATTTATATGCTCGAAACTATCGCAAGTAAAGGGTCCAAGGCATTCCAGTGTCCGATCCACAAAGGGGACAGATTAAATTTGACCAGAGGGGTGGAATGGAAAGCAATATTCGACAGGGCAACATATCATGTCAGTTTAGTTCGCTCCTTGGACTATGACTCACCGCACCAAATGTACGGAGAGATCGATAACCAACGCGCTAAAGAGAACAGTTTGAGGTGCATCATCGCACACGGCAAGTCCGGAGCGGGCAGAGACATCACAATCAATATTCAACCCATAGTCTACATTTCCTTGAAGTCGGTGCAGAGGCTTCACCTCGATTGAAGTTTCCGTTTCCGTCGTTTGGCATTTAAGCTTTCCGCTGTCGCACGCTTAAGCTCGCCTTCACCCTGATATACGAGAGGATGACGAAGTGGACACAGATGGACACATCACATCGCAGACACATTGCTATCAAAGATCTACCACCCCTACACTTAATTAGACTAGAAAACGTGTGTTTAGTTCTTAATCGGAGTACGAGCTGATATTACTCACCAGTTACCCTTATGGGAACGATTGCTTCTTCCAAAATAAATGATTCCACCACTCATCGGGAGCTTTGACAGGTTGAATACAGCGTCCGGCCTTGTTGAGAGTTTTGGATACTTGCAGGTACCACAACTCGGAAACGCCTTGACGCCGGAGGTATTCGAGTGAACGATGATAGTTCAATCCAACTGCGTGAGGACCGTGGCTGTCGTCTGACAGAGCCAACTTTCCACCATTTTGTAGGATCACCTGCACATGCGATGCAGCATCGCGTAAAAAGAAAAAATATAGACTCTTACCTTCAAGACATCTTCTGCTGGATATGCGGTGTTCCAATCCTTTCTAAAAGCCGCAGCGTTCACTTCGAACAGAGCTCCGTAAGCGATGGCATACGATATATTACGCCCCAACAGCGTCCATGCACGCGGATAATCTTTAAGTCCTAGGTCTGGATTATACAATCGACAGAGGTCAATATGGCCAATAATTTCAGGGTGAAACCTTTCCAGTAGCTGAAATTGAGCCTCGAAGTAGCTACATAGCAGATTTTCCATTTGCTCGTGCTCCGACTGTCCTGGTTGGTGGGCTAAGGCTTTGTTGAAAGTACCGACATCAAAGTCAATGGGAATACCACTGACATGGTGGATAGAGCCAACAATATACTCAATCCTACCCCGACTGCGCTGGAGCAAGGAGTAGAGTTGATCCAAGTCAATAGCTGTAATGTTGTCTGTTTCGCACCCAACAAGGACAGTGATTTGAGATGCATATCGCACTTTCAGGCGATGAGCTTCATCTAGAAACGCGTCGAACTGATCACTGAGATCTTCCACCTGCACTTCCGCCTTGTACCGTAATGTATGAGTTCCAAAATTATTCGTATTTGGAGTGAATCACCTCTTCCGGATATAAATCTTCCGGTCGATATCTAGGAACGTGTTCAGTAAGGCCATATATCTCGAAGCCTTTCCGGATGGCTTCAAGAACGATGTCTTCGAGTACTCCACTAGCGTGGCGGCAGAATTGACCAGAATGCGAATGATGACTGTAAGGCATGGAATGAGCGCTCATGTAAGCGCCGACAGTCGTAATGGATGCAGTGCATATTTCGATCTTCGATAGTCAATGCCAACATCGGTCGAGAAAATAAACCAGAAGAATGACTCAGTATGCACTACGCCAGCGTCAAATAATAACGGGCGAAATTTTTTCCGAAATTATTGCTGTAATTATTTACCTTTTTCAATAAGAATTTCGGTCGAAATTGGTTCTCTTTTTCATGCGAAAAATAAATTGAAAAACAAACAGAATTTCGCTCGTAAATCTTTGATAATTTCATCTGAAAAATCTATTGTAATTCATTATCTTTTTCGATAAGAATTTCGCCCGTAATCTGTTATCTTTTTCGCCCGAAAAAGACAATGAAATTGTTTATCTTTTTCGCTCGTGATTAATTAAAAATTTCGAGCGATATTTTTACAAGGTAATAACTGGACAATGATTGGGCAGGAACTGGGCAAGAACTGGGCAGTTCGGTCATCTGATGTGATCTGCAGTACTGATATGTGTCTTTGAACCCGACATACACGATACAATGTATTGGAGTGCCAGTCACCACACGAAACTCCAGACAAGAAACCACAGCTTTTAACCACCACACATCTGCCCAGCTCTGCCTTCTGCCTCGATCCTGGCAGTGTGGGAAACTTATTTCCAACCATCCTGGCTTCAAAGCTTCAAGTTTGGATTTCCAGTGTGCGCTTTGTTTGCAGGACAAAGACATCAATGAGTTAGAGAGGGAGGACATGTCTGTGGCTCTACATCTTGAGTGATTTCCGAGTTGATAAGAGTGGTACTAGGCGGTGGCTCAGTATGCCTGACTCTAAAATCCACTTTTTCTCCCATGTTCGGAGTTTCGTTGTGATGAATGGCACGTGATTACTGGCGCTGCCATGAATACCTATCCTGTATGATACTGAAAGTCATGTTAAGACAGATGAAGTCCTGGCAGATGCAGATCACATGACCAAACTGCCCAGTTCTTGCCCAGTTCCTGCCCAATCATTGTCCAGTTGTTGCCTTGTAGAAATATCGCTCGAAATTTTTAACTAATCACGAGCGAAAAAGATAAGCAATTTCATTATCTTTTTCGGACGAAAAAGATAACAGATTACGGGCGAAATTCTTATCGAAAAAGATAATGAATTACAATAGATTTTTCAGATGAAATTATCAAAGATTTACGAGCGAAATTCTGTTTGTTTTTCAATTTATTTTTCACACGAAAAAGAGAACCAATTTCGACCGAAATTCTTATTGAAAAAGGTAAGTAATTACAGCAATAATTTCGGAAAAAATTTCGCCCGTTATTATTTGACGCTTGCGTAGTGATGTCTCATTGACGTCGCTTAACTTACAGTAGCGGCTCTCTGGAAGGTCAAAGCCAAGTGTCAAAACAAAAGGAGTGCCAGACGGGAACTGAGAAAGTTAATTAGGACTTTAGCCTGACCTGCTACTCTACGCCAGCCAAAAAGAAAGACGAGAGTTCAACAATATTCCATGTTTGATACTATTAATCTGGGAATCAAAAAAAGAGTGTTTAATGTATAAGGTCCTTAATCGTACTACAATTGAGATATAGTCCATGATATGCAAAGCAGGTTCAAAGAAAGAAAGAATAAGCGAGTGCGTAAGTGAAACTGATCCAAGTCCAATAACGGAAAGCAAGAGTGAGAGGGAAAGGAATCTATTCTGCAAGTATCGTATCAATAGACTTGTTGAGGAAATCTTTGCGTGAGGTAAGGTCCGCTTTCGGGAATCTGGCCGTCATGGCTTCTCGGGCGGTTCTACGAATAGGATTAGCAAAAAGAAGTTCGGGGAAAGTTGGAAACATACTTCTTGGTGACAGTCATTAGATCTTGAGTACTGAGGTAGTTCCGAAGAGCAGCGAATAGCTCATCATCCGTGGGGTTGGGATTCTGACTAGGCCCAGCGAACGGATTGACAGTGGTGGCCATCGAGAAAGTGGATAACGGTCGTTGTTGGCTGGCAGGCATGGTAGGCGGAGCAAATGCACCAGATTGAGAACCGAAGCTACCGCCAGTCATCATCCCAGGCATCATGTTGGCCCTGGGATCCATCGCGGTAGAAGACATCATAGGGTTCATCCCCATACCCATCGACATGCCATACATGCTCCCAGTGTTTTGTGGCATACCGTACATACTACCCGTGTGTTGAAAACCCATCGGCATAGCAGGGCCCATCGGCACATGTCCATAGTCAGAACCAGCGGCAGAACCTGGCCCACCACCGAAGGGCATGTAAGGGAGCTGAGGTGCGAACTGCTGTGGAGCATGATGCGAAATATTGCTCAGTGACTGTTGACTGCTATTGAAATTAGGATTTGAACGGCTATTCGCTGTCAGGTTGGTATCGCGGTAGTAGTCACCAGCTTGTGAGCCTTGCTGGTAGTTGTAGGGCGATCCGGTTCGCGATATAGGCTGACGTGGTTGAGTATGATGTCCAGTTTCATCTGAATGGCGTGAACCAGTGTCCCAAGCTTCTGCTTCGTATTCTGGATGATAAATCAGAAAAAAAAATGTTGAGAAAAGGGGTAACAGTACGCACCACTGAATTTCTTAAGGGGAATCATAGACTCGTCGAACTTGTCCTCATCATTAATGATGACCTTCTTGTCCTTTCCTTCTCCTATGACTAAACGAGTATTACCCCAACCGAATTCATCCATACACCAGAACGAATAGACCGGAAGGAAGAAACTATAAAGTGGGTACCTGGAAAAGATTTAGGCACCGAAACAATAGTTCTCTTTTCGATACGTACGAGATCAAGTAGACAATCATCCATCCCATAAGCATGAATTCACGCTTCAATAGGAAGATCAACAGCTAGAATGGACAGTATGAGTAGACATCCTTCATGGTTTTGACACGCAAGACTTACCTGCATACCATAGCCAGCGGCAATCATAATGATAGCAATCAGGGGGAATGGCGATTTGCCCAAAGAGACGGTGACGATAAGGTACCCAATCTGAACAAAAACTTTAGTTGAGAACGTATACAACGTCAAAGAAAGGCACGTACATAAACGACAGTCGCGGGCAAGATCTACAGGAAAATTACCACGTTCGTTAGCGAGACGACCATTCTTACAGTCAGAAGGGCCATACCATAGTACTAAGCAGATCGATGAACACAAATATCCGCATCGAGAAACAACAGAACCCAATGAGTTCGGGAAGCATAACCAGCTCGCACAGGTTGTGAACGGTAGAGTTGATCCAACGACGACGCTGGGAGAAGAGTACACGAGTAGAGTCAGGAGCGACAGTATGAGCGACAGCATCGGGGTTAAATTTGGTCTTGAAAGTGGGAAAGTGTTTCATGAGCAACGTCGTCAAGAATCGATCTTCCCCCAAGGAGAAAAGATTCTTCTTATGCAAAGTGTCGACGTTAGGCTCGGCGTACTCGTCGATAACACGATTAGAGATGATGATAGGTCGTCCCTTATCCGCCGTCCGGATACGGTAAAGACTGAAGCACCCAGGAAGACAGGTGACTGAGCCAAATAGACTTTCAAACGCCTTGGTTAAATGATGGGAGATGTAGTACTCGTACACCTGAATCATCGTCCACCACGAGGATTCCTCATTGGCGACCTTGGTCTCTCCACAGATTCCGATGATGTTCGAGTCATTGGCTGAGGACGCGACTAGTCGGTTGAGAGAATCGGGTGTCACAGTCTATCACAGTCATGAGCTACGAGACACAAATGAAATAGCAAAACTCACCGTATCAGCATCAATAGTGAAGATATACTCGTAGAACGCCGGATCGATACCAATTACATTACGCATTTGATGATACAGCTCCAATTCCAGCGGAGTCATGGGTGCGTCAAAGTGTACTCGATTCAGATAATGCATGAGCAAAATCTGACTGTCCCGCTTGCCACGATTACCAGGCTTGGAGCGCTCAGTGGGTTTACCAACTTTTACAACAACCATATAACTACCAACAGTATCAGCTTTGAACGAAGGAAAATCACAACGAACTGGGACGTACGGAACGACGTGACCAGCATATTCATATAGCCCCGAATAAACCTTTCCGTAGTTGAGCGCACGAGCGCCCTCTCCGACAGACTTGAACATCAAAGGCTCAGGGTCAAGCTTGGGATCTACACCGAGGATATCTTGGACAATCCGTGGTGTCGTACGGTCGTTCCCACTTCCAGTAATGTTCCCGTCACAGATGATGAAGATGAGCTTCCGCTTATCGTCATAGTTTAATGCAGCAAGCGAGTCGATTGTCCGACGAAGAGAATCCTCGCCTTCCGTGTAACAAGGGACTTGGCAGAGCACAAACTTGTCTTGTAATTCAGGTGTTCGCTTTGGGGCCAACTGCAACGCGGAAAGGACTGAAGATAGAAAGAGGAGTCAGATAACGGTTTTCATGAGTGGAAAATCCTTACATTTCAAAACCATGGTGGACATCAATAATGCAGAGATGACAATCAAAGTAATATTGGGCGCCTGGCATCTAGGTGTGGTACGGTAGTCAGTCTGACCGATGTAAAAAACGTTGTTCAAACAGTCCAAGTTCTGTGCACGGAAAGTCTCGTTGAGGCCGCCTAAGGCCGCGTTCAGTGGCTGGGTGATATCCTGACCAGATCGGTCTTTGAAAACGTTTTCGACGGTGGGGGCAAGGAAAGAATAGGCGGGAGCGTTTGCGTTTACAGTTTGACTGTTGAAGTAATCTGTCAGATCGTAGAGATTCTTGTTGTATACACCCCAATTCCTAACAAAACACGTTAAGGCGAAACAAGAGAACAACATACTAATAAAAAACTCACCTTGGATCACTATTGTCACTCGAAGTCGAAGCCCCAGACTGAATCGAAGCCAACGAGTAAACCAACGTTCCCTTATGAAACTCCTTGATAGTAGGCTGGAAAATCGTCGTGTACCAGTCCGGCTGAGCGAGTTTGCTCGTTGTCGACTGCGCATACTGGCCAGACGCATGGTTTGCGGTCGGCTCAGTCTGGGTGAGATTCTGAATGGACAGCCTCATGATAGGGTCATTTACAAGACCAGGACATCCAAGAACCAAAGGCACAGGGAAATAGCTCGTCATATCCTGCCCAGCAAGATCCGCAAGCGAAGATGCTGCGTTACTAGGCTCTCCAAGTATGTCACTGTGCTGCCCTTGCACGAAATTCGACACGTCGTACACATTCCCTTGGATAGCAACATAATAATCGTTACTCGCTGTATGTTCCGCAACTTCGTCCACGGTCCACGCGCGATCAAAGTCTGGACAGATAATCCGTCCAAAGCCGACGATGTAGAAGACGACAATAGCGTTGAGCAGAAAGATGAGCCAGAAGATAGTGACCTTTTCCCTCCACGCAAGTCTCACGTCAGGTCGCTTCATACGACCCACATGTCGAAGTAAGAACGAAGGAATCCACCAAGTACAAGCCCACACAGTCCATAGCCAGTACCTCCGGCTACGCGTCGAAGGAACCTCCTCGACAGAATCCGGCGCATCCTTGACGACGAGGCCATCACCTTCCTTCAAAGACGAACCAGCAGGTACAGTACCGATCGATTTGTCCTTATCCCACTCAGATCCCCACGCATCATCCTGTGGGTTGTTGAACCCCGCACCAGGAGTCGCCGACTGCGGAATCGGTAGAGCATCATATGCAGGACCTTCATTCTGAGACCTATGCATCCCAGGACCACCCCTCATCCCCAACCCACCACCCCTCTCCTCAATCGCGCTATCGGGCTCCCCTCTCACACCACCATACCCATACCCTCCACCCTCATGCGTGTAATCCGTGCCATCATCCAGCGCGACACTCCCATCCTCGTCGTCCCTTTCCATCCCAGCATCCTCCAGCGCATGCCTCGCGTCTTTCTCCACCGCTCGTACAGTATCCTCCACCATCTTCCACGCGGGGTACGCAAGCCATATCGACCGATGCCCAACAACATAATCCACGCCCTCGATCCACCCATTCGCGCGCGCACACTGCGTAATCCTCTCACTCTCGGACCCGCGCATAGTAGGCACATACCGATCACAGAACTGACCCAAGTCAAAGTCGGTGATGTACTCCACGCTTTTGCGGGACGTCAAGTCAGGTAAGAGGAGACTGCGAATTTGAGCTTTGACTCGGCGTTTGTCGAAGGAATTCGGGGAGCCAGAGTCGTTCGGGCGGACACAGGAGATGGCCCAAGGACGGGCTTTGGAGATGTTGGTGAAGAGCTGGGAAAGGGTGAAGTTGATCTGAGTGGTGACGGGGTAGGATTTTCCCCGGTCGAGTTCTGGGAGTTCAGAATCCTCGGATGAACGCTCGCCTTCGCCCATCAGAGTAGATGAAACAATAGGCGTGACGGCGCGCAGCGGTCTGGAAGAAACTTGAGCCTGGACGACGATGGACTCATCCTTGTAGTGCTTCTCTGCCGCTAGACTTGGACCAGAGAATAACTTGGCGACGAAGCCATCGCTCGAGTTTCGGAGGAGCGAGACAAAGGCAGGATCCAGGAGATCTGTGTCCTTGTCCACAAAATCGGCTGCATCGTACGCACACGTTCCAGCGTAATGATTGACACCAAACTGCGTACGACTTGGGGTACCAATCGGGCTGGCGACGAAAGAAGCATGGACACTGAATTTGGTCCGCATTTCTTGTACCAGTTCCTCGTTCTTGTTATCGCTGGTGCCTTTACCCTGTTTGAACGACGACGAAGCCTTGTTCATAAGAGATAAAAGGCCTCCAGGCTTACGCTGAGCCTTGTCCGGTAGCTGTCCTCTGAGCATCTCTACGCAGGCGGTGTTGTCCATGGTGGCAACAGCTGGGAGGGAAACGCCGTCGCTGACGACATGACTGCTGTAACCAACGGTGTCTTCAAAAGAGTGGCGTAGGAAATAAGACTGGAGCATCTCGTCGGAAAAGTTTATACAAAACTCGTCGAATCCGTTCTGGCCATAAGCCGAAACGAGAGGAACAGTGCCCGAAAGGGAGCTTGTGCCAGTAGGGCCTCGGGACTGGAACCCAGGTTGGTCAAGCATCACGATCTGAGTGTACGGAGGTGCAGCCTTGGAAGAGGGAGCGACCTTGTGATTGGCAGTCTCGACCACAAAAGCAAAGAGGATCGCATAGAGATCTCGGACGAGCTGATCTCTCTGCAAAGCACTCTGTTGAGCACTGAGTAAAGACGTGTACAGCTCCTTGCGAACATAACTCGTCTTGTTCGTCAGAGCCTGCGAGAGATCTTCGGAGGAGACTCCAAGAAGACGGGATACATGGTCGAGAACCTCGACGTTGGTAACGTGGGCAGAAACATCGTGGAAATCACCTTGGCCGAATTCGAGATTACCAAGAAGAAGGATGGTGATTAGAAGGCTAAAAATCGCCGACACTGCTTTGGGTTTGAAACCAAGGGTACGCATAGCGGCTCGGAGATCACCCATGGCTACGGAATCATCGCTGAACGGGCCAGCGGGGAGACGATAAGTGCCGGATGAGGCCAGAAGGGTATAGTCTGACGGATCTTCGATGTTGAGAGCGTCTCGTTCTGCGGAAGTACATCCTGCAATGAACTGGTAAAAGACATGGAACGAACGCTCTTCTTGGGTGAGGCGGTTGAGACGAGACTTGTCGAGTCCGTATGTAAGAACTTTGGCTCCAGAGATTCGCCCACGCTCGTTAAAGTGCAGTTCGGTGTACCGACTGTGACGCGAAGCGTTTGGGTTGATAATTGTTTTCGAATTACCAAAAGAGTCCAGGACGATACCAAGGGCCTTGACCTGTTCAGCAATCTTGGCTTCCTTGCTCGAATGACTCGAAAGCCTAAGTATCTGGTTCGTGAAGAGACGCAAATTCGAAGTTTTACCAGAGCCGGTGATGCCCCTGGAAATTCGACTAAATAGAATTTTTTAAAAGCCTTGCGGAATACTCACCTGGAAAGCAAGGCCTGTGACTCATTACGCCTCCTCATAACTAGATAAACTCTTGCAGCCAGATCGTAGATATGTGGCTGCAGAGGTTTCGGTGAATCGACCATTGGAAGACTAGTGTCCTTGTAAGAGCGTTCTTCGTATTCCTTTGCACTGGCATTATTGAGAGAAGCGAGAGTTTTGTAGGGATTGACGACGACAAGATTAGTGGCGCCAGCTCTTGTGTAAGGTAGATCAGCTCTGAACCTGGCCTGAAGGACAGCGAGAATGGCGTCGTCGGTGGGGTAAATTGTCGCAGAGCCAGAGGACGAAACAAGATCAACGAGGTCACCGGAAGCTATGGCCTGTACATTGTGGTTCGAGGCCATGGCCGATATTAGAATGAACGAAACAGCAACGCTGCTTGCTCGTCGTTACCAAAGGTGAGGTAGAAGGAAAGAATGAAATTAGTTCCCACGTGGCTCCAGCGCCAAACACAAACACTACATAGCCGCAAGCCCACATGTCAAAGTTATTTATCTGCTACCCGTACACCTACAACTGGCTAGTCTCCTCTAGTCTCTTCAGTAACATGATACGACACATCCTTACCGACAGTAGGATGCGGTATAGGATACTGCGATGAGATGGGATTTTGACGGGGTGAATTCACCGCACAAAGCTCGGGTTCGGAATTACAAGTCGGCGTACAGTACACGACTTTGACAATGCTTCGCCATTTTCCTATCGGCGGCATTTAAACAGCGATGGCTGAGTCCTGTTTTTGCCCTTCCAAAAGGTTGTTGACAACTTGGCACTCGTACTAGATAGACGAACTCAATCAAGATCTCTAATCCTATGGTTAGATTAAGGCCTCAGGAATTTTAATTAACTGGTAACTAGCAACTAGCTATGCCGAATCTCATGTTAGATCCTCGATGAGGAAGATTGTAGCATGTAACTTGCCCTTTGGCGTCCATTTCAATTTATCTTTTACCGCTCTGCACAATTAGTCCCAGTATGATATCCGACCCTAAAGCCTATGAACACAGCACTTCCAAAATCTACTGCTCCATCAATTACCCCTTTCAGCTTTCCCTCCAGCACTCCCACCGAAAAACAGAATCCCTAGACTCACTCTTATCATCGATGAACGTTATGAATGCCAAGAACTGATGTCATGCGGGCCTCGTACGCTTTGAGAGCACGGGGGCAATGGACTCGAACACGTACGCGTGGATTTTGGACAGCGCACTCCTTCGGCATAAGACTAGGTTCTGATATAGTATTCAGAGGTGAAGCTAAGGATGAGTATGATGAAGCGTTCAAGTTTAATTGGAGTGGATGCTCTTCAGACCGTGATAAGGGCAAAGCTACAGCGACATCATCGACCGGTTGCTGTGACAAAAAGGAAGAGGAATTTATAACAGACTATTGTTACATTCTACCCACTTTGGAATAAGGGATAAAAGTTGCTCACCCCGAAACAGCAGGTATTAAGATCCAAGACAACAGCGTTCATCAATATCTCTAACAGACTAGAACTGAACAAGACCAACACGTCTCTCTCTGTTTTCAGCGTTAGAAACGATAAAAGTTGGAGAATACTAGGCTTTAAGAAGGCCCTCCCACTCTCATATTCTTCAACTTTTATCGTGTAGCCAAGGGATTATACTACATAGTTTAACAGAAGCTCCTAGATGAAAGGCAAGTTTTCAATAAAGTGTTATTGACGATCTGGCTGTTCTCTGAACTGTGCTACTGCGCGATCATCATCAGTCTCGTCTTTTTTGTTTTTCAAGAGTATCCATCTCTGCACGATGGTGGCTAAAAATTCCCAGCCAAGTTCCCAGCTCTGTTTTGCGTCTTCAAATGTCCTCTCTCGGATTCATCTGACCATCTGACTAGTAGTTTTTTTTGATTTGAGGAGGATCTATTGCACATCGGATGGTGTGAGTTGACTGCAAGACATCTGAGAATTAATGTAATACCTTGGTCAGAGATAGGCGTGATAGATTCCAACTGCCCCACTGTTGCTTCTACTAGTTGTGGACCAAAGACTCTAGTACGAGTGTGTCTATTGTCGGACGGATGCTCAAGCGCTCACCTCGAGCTACTTGCCCAAGTCAGCACAGCCTGAGTGATCAAAGAGGATTCTCCAACATACACGACTTCAAAAGGACGAAGAACCAGGTGCTAAACTTGCGCTAACTCACCGGCCTTCGAGCTTCCGCCTGGAAACAATAAAGTAGACCAGACAAGAGCCCGTATTCGAGTCCAACGGTGGTCAACGTCTAGACCTCCATTCATCGGCATATGGAAGGCAAGAAGTCGAGAGGGCATTCAACGCCACATCACGGCAGCGTGGGCGCTTTCAGGAGCTTTTCTGGCATTCTATTGTCCGATTTTGGAACAAAGTTTTAACCTCATGAATCACATAGAACGTGACGAAAGGAAACTAAACCTTTTGTAGAATTTCAGCGCTCAGTGTCCAGAGAAACATGTACCTATAACAGTACGTCTCGTTTTCTAGTACCTCCAAAAACCCTGCTTGCTTCAAACAGATATCCCGCTCGGCGTTTTCTGTCCTTCTCTATCCTTTCAAGCTAGCTGTTATCCCAAATGGATATGCGACCCGGACATTCAGGCCTGCATGGCATTAGCTGCTTTCGAATGTCTCCGCTGGTCAATTGTGCATATGAATCGTAAGATAATGATTGAAGCTTGAAGCGCAGAATTTTCGGTCTTTAATTTGAAACGCGTGTTTCGCTATTCGCCTTCCGAAAGCAAGTCAAATCGACGTGACGGATCCGAACACGTTTAGATTGCCATTACACCCCACATGAGGCTAGGAAACCACACGAGTGCCGGTGCGTGCTGGCTTACACTGTTCTTTCCGCATCTCCACCATGTCAGACAGCTTGCGAGCTCTTCCTGGTTTCTACAAGCTGCTTTTCTTGTACTTGGAACCTAGTCAGCGGCTCTTCTGATACGGGGGGTCATCATTCTAAAGCTTTATCATTAGTATCCGCCATTCTACCAGCACCTATGATCTGGTTGTGGCCTGGCGCAGCTTGGTTCCACTACGAACAAATTCCTACGAGCTCAAACTCTTCGTCTCCTGCACCACTGGATCCTCGTACGCTTCTTGCTTTATCACAGCTAGGCAACTGTACGTGCTTTCCGACAACTAAATGAATGATTCCTGATTCGTCCAAAGGTTATATGCTAGTAGGACTCATGGTGTCGTTGGTTTTCAGAGTAGCAAGGGATGCATTCCCTGGAAATCCTATCGCTCAAGAACGAATCATTGGTGGTACTCTTACTGCATTGGCCATCGCTGATGTAAGTCCCTTTTCCCCTGAGCTCTCCTTCCTCATTCCAGGGTTAATCGTACTGTAGGTCTTTCAGTGAGTCTGCTGATATAGTGGAATGTAGCTTGGGCTTGAACTTCTCCATAGTGTTTTGTCCACGTTCATTGGGCTTCCTTCCGATATCCGGTTCAGTCCTATGTCGTGGAATGGCATAACGCATGGGAATATCACTCTCACAACCTTTCTTTTTTGTGTTAGGTGCGCATCGTATACGTGGTTGGTATGGGCTGACTTTGACTGTTGTTTCTAGGATGGCATGGTTCTTGGGAATTGGACGACATCGGTATTACTATGGACCAGAAGCTTCTAGAACCTCAGGGCGCAAGATTCGATAGACGATACCATTACTATGAGATAGCGGATAACGGATATTCCTACTTTGTACCGGAGAGCCAGCATTAGAATTGTGATTATTTATGGACTGGAATGATTAAAGCATCGAAACAGTAGTTCCGCCTTAAGGTGATGTGTGCAGGTTTAGTCGTGGCTTTCAAGGACGGAGTATATCTGAAGCGATTCAATAACACAACGTTGTTGCTCAATTCCCATCGACCGACGGCGTCTACACAGAGCAACGCCACACTCGCCACCATTAGACCACGAGCTAGGAGTGGAGAGTTTATCGTACAAGTGAAAGGGGTGACAGACTGACAGAGACATGAACGGTTCAACTGCCCAAGGCTGTCTCGTTCAAGTAACCAAACCAAGCGATTTTCGAAGGCTTGAGGGGATGTGTTCGCAGTACAATTTAATGTGAACAGAATCTTTTTCTTGTTCTGGCGTCGATTTTTATAGCAATCTGACATCCCCACGCCCATACCTAAGCCAACAACCCCTCGTGCACGAATCTATCTGCCAACTAGGGTACCCCAAGCGCATCAAGTTCATGTGTATTTCCAGCCTCAGCTGTTCGTCATTGATATCACTCTTTGTGGCGTTTGGTAAATACAACTTGTTAAGCATATACGGTTCTAATCATTGCTCAAAGGGCCGGTGTAACCTCTATATATGATTCCATGGACTGGTGTGAAAATAGGCTCATCCACAGTGCTCCGCAACGCTCCGTTCTGCATGGTGCTGGCCATTCCTTTTTACTGCAGGTAGAACTCTGTTCTCCAGATAATCCAACGTAATAAGGCTGAGTGACTCTTACTGGGACATTTCTTATCTTGTTTCTTATAAGTATTCCGATCGGCATACCCGCCACTGCATTTACGCTACAAATGGAAGGATTTGGGAAGGATGATGGAAGCGGTTCGATGTTCGATGACTAGTGTTGGTACTAGGTCTCTTGCTACTAGTAGCTCGGGCAAGAGTGCAGCTCATACGAATACGGTTATGGGTACGGATCCGAACCGGAATAAGTACAGTATTGCAGGTATTTTAATCATTGCATTGCTACCAACCCTCGGCGCGCTCTTTTAGTTTATGTATAGATAGAGACCACGAAATTCAAATTGTAATTTATTTGTGGACAGCGATATAGGCGATGATAGGCCGCAACAAACCGAAAAATCAGAATACTCATGCAGCGTTCTTCTGGTCGGACTTGCTCGGCGCATACATCCATCTACTTACAAAAAACACACCAATACTATAAGGTTCTATCAATCAGCCTCAGTGATTCGACTTCTTCAATTGTTCTTCAAAGCCCCGGGGAAAAAATTGCTCCGCATGCCTATGAATGACTTTGATTGGGAGGTATCGCATTATAGTATTAGCAATGTGGATTCATGGTTCACCGGAAGCCCTAAGTTGGGCATGCATTCAAGATGAAGTGGAGAAGAAAATCATGGGCCAGGAAAACTCATCTACAATGATAGGGCTACTGCAAGTGGAGTCTATGTCAACGGGGATAATGCGGCAAGGCTGGTGGATCTCCTTGGAGTATCCCAATTTCTAGGTCAAGCTTTCTGTATATCTGTAACAGGAATCCTTGTTGAAATAGTTTTCCTTAAATCCAGAGTCGGGATATCATCCACATCTTCTGGAATACAATGGGCCAGATGCTTGGCTACAGACACCCTCTGGTATCTATGCCCTACGGGAACAAGCCAAGAAGAAGCGGTGGTTCTCAACGGGTTCTCAATTGAGCCAGTCGGAACATCGAAGGCTATTGCCCGCATCAATACATATGATGCAGCTGATGCTAGTATTCTTTACCATCCCAGTACTAGCCAAGGTACTAGCATTTTCTTGGCATAACTTTACTTATTATTTTCATATCCTTTTGACTTGGAATTCTGAATTCTGGCCACTGTGCTAACACCATTGTCATATGCTAAGCTGATACGAACAAGATATGAACGTTTTGCTGGTCAGAGGTGCATTTGGATAGTACTACATACTGATACAATAGCTATCCTCAGTTCTCAAATCGATATTGCTTGGAGATTGGACTTTGCGCGAGAGCCCGTTGTACCTTACGACAACAAATCGGTGATCCAGTTTTTCTGCAACCCAAACGTCAGGCCCTGTTTGGGAACCTGGGTGGGTGATGGGTAGGGTTCAGTAGGGTTATTAAGGCTGTTAGCACTCACCACCATTATATGAAGGTGGTCCAGACCTTTGAATATGGGTTTCCAACGGTAAAATATTATGAGCCGGCTCGTTCCAGAAAATTCAAAAATTAGCGATCAAGAAGTAAGTTGAACGGGTAACCACAGTCGCAGCACTTGCCAAGGTGATTGTATATGGAGGAAGATAAAGTACAGTATGAGAACCGTATGAAGTAGAAAAATCCAATGGCTATCAATCAGACCTTGCCTTTCATCAGTCCAAGTTGAATTGCGATTCAGGCCTCACTGCCTCAGGCCTCAGCTGTTATGTTATTTGTATGTTATCTCTCCGGAATTACTTGGGAATTACTCAATCGCTCAGTGGTAAATTGTTTCTTGGAACTTACTCCCGGGATACCAAGTTACTGCAATGCTACGCGTCTTATCAATTTCTTCGGCTTTGTGAGTACAAGTATAAAACTAAAGGGAAGAAAAAACGTCAGGCCATTGTACTAAGCCCGCTCAGGCTGCGAGTTACCACATCCGACGTCTCTCTAACGCCCAGGATCATTACTACTATAGTACATCACGCGTTACTATAAATTACACACTCTCGCAACACTCTCGTATATCTGCTTCTTCCTTCTTGACTTCCACCTTGCTTCCACCACCCCCCTGATAGCTACTATCATCTCGAAATACAACGCCTTGTGAATATCAGTTTGAGTGACTGTGAGTTTCGACTTCTCTTTTTCTTCTAGAAGTGTTGCCTGTTACGCAGGCTTCCAGCCATTCTTCCACGCTACTATAGCAGACTCACAGCAGTGCTTCACGTTGGCTTATTAGTATAATGCAAGTATGACGCCAGCAGAGCAAGAACAAATTTTTATCATGGGATGGTATTGCTATATCAATGTGATGTTTTCTCTGGTTGCTACAGCTACTTCTGGTGGGTGCTTGAGCACGGTTTGAGACCCAGTTGAGACCTTCAGATACTGACTGATGATATTTTAATCAGGAATCGCTACACTAGGGATACTGATTGCCATAGACCTGCTACCGTATGTAATTTCTAATGCTCATTGTGACTAATATTTAGTCAGTGGCCATATTAAACTCTGATTTTGCTCTGATTAGCCTCAAATCCTGGAAAGAACCTAAAGCAATGCAGCTTCTGTGCTGTATGGTAATTTGGCTTTTCTGGATAGGGCAAACTATCCTTGGATACATTATAAACTTTGGTCAAATAAAATTAGGCATGGTAGAGGCGAACCCAGCATTCACTTCCCCCTTGGGTTTGATCATTATTGGTGACATTCAAACTTCTTTATCTCAAGTAATGGTGAGAGTTGGCATGCTTGTTGACTAAGTAGTAGTAAGTGATTTAATTGGTTTGCAGATTTTGGCTGGTGACCTTGTTGTCTGCTGGAGAGCCTGGGTTTTGTTACCCCATGACAGATTTTGGAGGTCTGTGCTCGCGATACTTATGAGTTGCAACATAGGTATGTGTTTGATATAATTTACAATTCTTGTTGTGCCATTTGAAATTTAAAATTTCATACACAGCTCTCAATATTGCCTATATAATTCTTAATTCGCTTGGTGAAAATGCCAATGTTCTTGCTGGTGTTCTGGAATGGATTTCCAATGGGTTTTCATTCCTAGTGAACATGGCAGCAACATCATTAATTGGCTGGAAAGCTTGGTAACGTCATTTAATATCAGCTTGCAACTTGTGTATTAACCTCCGATATCATCTTAGGGCCCATTACAGAACAGTAAGAGAAGTGCCAGTCTGGAAGAAAAGTCGTATTCAAAAGATTCTACTTTTTTTTGTGGAATCTGGGGCAATTTTTCTGGTCATTCAATTGTTTGCATTGATTGGATCAATTTTGGTTACAGTTCCAGCATTGGAAAATTTAGATGCCATTTTATTTGTTGTGGATGCTGGTCAGGAAGTGTGGCAGGGTTCAGCAGTAAGTATTTATTTCCTACAATTCAGGAACCTTAGTAATTGTCTTTCAGGCACTTTATCCCATTGCCGTGATTATCATAGTTCGCTCGGAAAACTCACCCATTGCGGAAACACTTCATCTAACAGCTCAACTCCCAACTATTGAAGTTGAGCCCATATAGAGACCACAAAGTCAACTGGGAATGCCTTATTATGCGTTGATTTCTTCTGTAAACCTTGTCTCTCTACCAACTCTCTACGAGTCTCCAGTAGATGAAGGAAGATAACTCGCTGTCAGCTTTGATCAGTCTGAACAATAAGCGTTAACGGCCATCAGTCGCAAGGAATCCGTTTGTGCCCCTAACACGATTAAGCTTGTCCGATGTTTTTTGTTTTTGTTTCAGCCGAGCCAGAGCATGACAATGACCACATTGTGATCATCTCAATTTAACCTGACAGCTTGCTAGCTTCTGCTCAGAAAAGTGTTTTGACGATACCTAGTTAATCAAATAATGCGGCTCAAGAAAGCAAAAACAGAACACTAGTAAACCCGAATCCGAGTTTACCTCCTCTAAAGGTAAGGGATGCAAGCTCATTGGTTCCTTGCGCATTATAGTGCTAGCTTGTTTTCAATGTTTGATAATCCTTCATCGTACCAAAAGCGCATTGCGCCAACCCCTTTCAGCAAGAGAACATCGAGTAAGTACGCGCCATTATGGACCCTGGAGTCTGCAATTGCCTCGAGAATAATCGATACTAGACCTGTTTATATCTAGATTTGTACGGTTCAGTTACGATTCAGTACGACATCTCGCTGGATTTCCGGGTTGAGGATCGGGTAACACAGTTGTAGATTCAAGAACTTCTCCCGTAGTAGTAGGTGCCGAATCCCCACATTGCTTAGTCCACCAGGCTTACTTACACCAGAAAAAGAATGAAATGAACTAGCCCCATCCAGTTCCATCAAAATAAGTCCTAGTAGAGGTTTCAGTCAAGCATGGTGCTAACGGCGTAGTCAGTCAAGCCGCGATGTAATTTACTTGTCCGGCAATGAGTTTGCCATTATTCAACAGTCCACGCCGTACACATCCCATCATTCAAGTTAACGGTTTATCCTTTTTGCTCTGAACTCATGGTATGCTTCATTCGTTTTAACTTTATTGAGAACTTTGATCCTTAATCCTGCATTGGAATTTAGGATAAGGGCGATTACGTCGCCAAGTCCCCAGTCTTTCTACCAGGTGGATATGTTCTTCTGGATCTCGCATCCAATGAAAATCCCCATGATTATCACCTTGAACTGTATCACCTATCTTGCAACACTAAAGGCGGTATTCCCCTTACGCCAACCCATCGAGGCAAGTATCGATACCTTTTACCCCGCAGAGAAGACTTCTATCTACTATCCTCGAATATCTCCACCTGGCAACGGCCGCTCTGAATTGACTGGTCTCATCTGGCTCTGTATACGCATGCCAACTTATACGCTAAAGCCACTACACGTTACAGTACACCCAGATGGGAACATGACTTGTTCGAAGCTCGGCCGTGTCGATTTGCCATGGACTAATATTCAATTGACGGTGCAGCCTGGAGGAAAGGCTCGAGGTACAGTGACCACCTCTTGGAGCAGAAACGGTGTGTACTGTGGCATATTTCTATGGAGGCGGAAGAGCTTCTCCTTAGCCCTGGTGCCAAAGTCGAGATGCCATCTGGCCGTTATCCTCTTGTGGATGTTTTTCTAGGCTTCTTGGCCTCTGAAAGGCCCGGGAAAATAGATATTATGAATTTGGTCAAGTCGGTTCCTTGGGCTCATTGATAAGATGATTGTTAACCATTCTGTACTAATAATTTGTTGGATTTAAAGTTAAGAGTTTACAAAAATCCAATCAACGAGGTAAGTGTTCTCAGATTATGCAGCACTCCACTTCGAGTCACCGATGACAGTGTACGCTCTCCGTGTACCTATGTAAGACCCCGCCTTCGAACTCATGCCCCGGCACTTCCAATTCATTTGATCTCTCATTACTCCTATCTCTCCCTAATTATTTATCCTCCTGTAGTCTCAAGTTTTATCCATTGTCTAACTTGGCTGTGGATACTCGTAGTTACTTATAAGCCATTTCGGTGTATTCGGCGCGAATCCTCCTCCTGCACCTATTTTCTTTATCTTATCACGAACATACAAACAATGTCGGCGTACCAAGGTAACCCTGCTCCGTAGTATTCACTCAGGGAGCCGTTGCTGTCTTCAGGACGACTCCATTCTGTACTATGTCTGTATCCAGTCCGATCTGTAAATCTGAGGTCGACGGCGTATGAAATCTCAATTTACCAGTATTGGTATCAAGCCAAAAAAAAACCGCTGTTCCGAGTAATCCAAATCCGGTAAGCGTACGGCAGCTTTGACCTCGTGAAACAACTCCAATCGGCCGTCTCGTTGCCGAGCCGGTATTTGAACCATCTACTATGAACCACTTTCTTTCCTTGCGTCTTCGCCAGAGTCCCGCCTTAACTCAACCAAACCATCTTGATAAAACTTTCCATGTCTTCGAAAAGAAAACCAACTTCATCTAACCGAATTATCCCCGTTGGCTCGCGCAACTTTTTGGGTTATCATTCCTCCCGCCAGCCCGAAGACAAGGGAAAACGACAGAAGAAACCTACTGTCCCCAAGTCTAGTGAAGGAAATTTAGCGGTTCTGACTAAAGAGTCAAGAAGGCAAGTATAGAATAACTTATCCTTTGTTCAACAGCACACTAAACTTTTCGTATAGATGTCTGCGGAATCTGGCGGCGTATAGACCCTCGAAAGAGTCATTTCCTCAGCCTTGGCTGCCTTTTCCGCGCTCACGACGCGCCGCGGTCCTGGTGGCTTTATTTGTTGGGCGGAAAGGCGATTTGTATGTCTTACTGAGCAAGTAAGTGGTCGCTTGCTATTGTAAATTGATACGTTGCTTACACCTTGGCTAGACGAGCTTCTACGCTTCGTTCGTTTGCTGGCGACACTTCTCTTCCCGGAGGAAAAATGGATCCTGAAGATGAGACGATAGAGGATACTGCTGTACGTTGCATCCAACTGTCCTAGGGGGAGAAGTATTTACTCGATGCGTACGATAGAGACGAGAAGCTTTTGAAGAAGTGAACCTCTTTTGTTCTACTGTGGGCAGAGAATTGATTTGTTTTCAGATCGGTCTCGTAGCAGATCCAAGTAAAGCGCCGCTTCTGTGTTTTCTTGAGCCGTTCTATGTGGAAAAGCAACTATTGGTCACTCCGTGCGTTTGCCTCGTATTCTTTCACTATCTATTTCCTGACTATTGTCACCCACACAACAGTGTCGTCGTTCTCATTCTCGATAATACACTTCAAGTAAGGTTCTTCCACACTCCCAGCTTCGCCATCCCGCTCAAACGATTTCTAGCCCATACTCAACTCGACAGAAGTAACGGCTCTTTTCTCCCATCCCCTCTCGTCGTTTCTATCTTCTACACCACCCGCCAGTATAACACGCTCCGAACCCGAATTAGTCGAACTTGGAGGAGGAGAGGATTCCAATTACCGCTATCACGCATCTCATGACTACGACTGGGATGGGCCCCCTGCCAGGATTTCCTCATCAGTGGAGACTGGAGTCGTAACTGCAGGTCGAGTAGGGCGAAGACAGATACGTGCGCGCCAGAGATCTGAGCGAGCATCGTCGAAATTGGATCGTGGTACCTCGATGAACGACAGAACATCTCAACCAATGACTCAGAAGCGCAAGGTTCGTATGCATCGCTTCCTCACGGGAAGAGAAGCAGGAGGGATAAAGCCCGTATATGGCTTAACCGCGTACGTTCACTTCTTGGCTTTGTGATGCTCCGTCCTTTACTCATCCCTCCTCATGCCATCCTTATACTCGTTCTTCCCTTTACCTCTCTCTATGCCGCCATCTCACGTCCACAGCGCAGTCCTAATCCGAACCGCCCGAATTGGATACTCTCCCTCCCCACTCGCCCTCGCCTCCCCCGATTTCGCAGTTAACGCTCCATACGAGCCTACCTCGTCAATGCGCATCGCATGGGCTTTCTGTCGTCCTTCGATGCCGAATAGGGCTAATCTCTTACGAGAGGCGTTGGAGGAGGAGGGGTTACTAGGCAGGGTTGATTGGGCGAGGGTGAGGGGTGTTTGTGGTGAGAGCGGGAGGGCGGATGGGAATGGTGTTGACGGTGCTGAACGTGGACGTGGACGACTGGGGCTATACCATCGTGGATTAAGTGTTGTGCGTAGCAAGCTGTGATGTGATGGGAGGTGATGTTTGATTATAGTTGTTCGAGGAGTTTGTGAGATGTCTTGCTCGTGAAGGACGGAAAGTATTATATCATATGCAAGGACGCGTATGTAGTGGGAGTTCGGTTTATAAAACACTGTATAGTATACTAACTATAGGTGACTATAGGTTGGTAAGACCCGTCGATTGGAGAGGTTCATGAACGAGATACTGTCAAACACGATCTCAGTAAGATCTCCGACTGTATGTTTGCTACAGTAGATTTCCAGGTGACATTTGAACGTTGAACGTTGATCGTTTGAACTTGAAAATTGAATATTGAATGCTGCAGAACGCATTTTTAACGAGTTGCGTTGCATGAACGCCACACCAGCGCTTAACCTTCTTTTACTCTTCCATGATGTGTTTCGACACGCAAATCCAGTAAGTCAAGCTCTGACCATCGCGATCTCTTACCTCTCCGAAGGTTCTCATGATGGCTCTTAGAAAGACCTGATGAACCTCACGCTTTCAGAACTTGAGGGGCAGACTTGTAATCTTCCAACCGAGATGGCTGTCCGCGCGCTTTCAGTCAAGAAGAGGAAGTCAGATGCGCACCCTCTTAAATCAGCTCGAGTCCGAAAATTCTGACCAATTCTACAACATAGACATCGATAAACTTGGAGCTGTATTCAGCAATGCTTCTCGTAACTTCGTGGGTTCAAAACCCGCTTCACTTGTGGCCTCGCCATCGGCCAAAGAACAAATTCATTATTCAGGGCTATATCAGTATCTAAACCGACGTGTGGGAGATTGCATGCTACTGCCCTTTATGAATACGAACAACACCGGCCTGTCTTTCTTCGCGATCTCAAGTTCTTCCCGTGAGACAAAAATATGGAGGATAGGATCGATGAAGCTGAAACCCACCTTGCGGGCTTGTTCTGTAACGTGGTGCCCGGTGAACTACACTGGAGTCCGCCATTTGGAGGCACGCAGATGAAGATCCCATTAGAGGTCAAAGCTAAAGAGGTTCATGGTCGACACTGGTTCTTCAGGCGGCAACACATACACATGCTCGTTGCCTATTCAGTGCCGTTCCGCTCCGCCAATATGCCGTCTTTCATTTTCTTGTTTTCAACAGCGGTGGACTCACTGCATCCATGCCGCTCAACCTCGATCAGGAGAGCGATCAGAAAGATCCCGTCTCCCTTTTTCTATCCACTCTTACATGGAAGGATCACGGAGACGTTGGTCTTCCTAGATGGTGTGATGAAACTCTTCGCGCTCAAGCTTATCTCCCTGGTCATCATGCATCAGGATGTCGGACCTTTCATTGTCAATATCAAACGACACCTGCATCGTAGCACATGTGTCCGTGGTCGTTCTTCTCGTGTGTTTGAGCTTCGAACTCTCTGGCTGAAAAAGGCGCGTAATTTTTGCGTTCAGGTTCGAATTCCCCCTTCAACTAATACTAACCAGCAGCTGAACCCCTCACGATCGCTCCCAAACACGCCGCAGGTGATAGCGTGGAACCCCCTCCACTCACGGTCGACTGGGCTCCATCCCAACATCCTCTTGTCTTTAAAGTTAAATCCGGCGTATTGGCGGTTATGAAAAGTCCTTGGGTCTCCGTGTTGGGCGCAGTTCTTGAACCAATGGCGCGTCGTGACTGCAGTGGGATGTTTCGCTTGCCAAAGCATTCGCATTTGTTTGGGCATTCCATACGGATGGCTGCCCCACTGCAAACCACCTCCTCCTTCCGTCTTCTGATCTCGACATAGATGCTATGAACGAATACCGATGGTCTGTGTTAAGAGAGATGCCGAACGCCCAGATTATTGTGCGCTATTGACACAAGTGATCCAGGACGCGGGATCCAGCCTTGTATCTGCTCCGAATCTGGAATCGCTAATCACGGCAATTACTCACGCACAAATAGGTTCGTGCTTCATCTTCATAGAAATACACGGAGTTGGCGGGTAACTGCTCGCCGCCTCTGTATTCAGCTAGCTTCTGGACCATCTTCTGTACAAGATTCGCGGCCACCTATCCCTCCATTTTGTAGTTCTCTACCAGAACTTATTTTTCACTCTAAACTTTGTTGATTAAGAGGCGAGCGGAGTGTAATCAACAAGTGTTGTGGTGGGTTCCTATCTATATTACACCCCAGGCAGTAGGGGACGCTGCATCCAGTACCTGAGACCTAGCGACTTCCGAAAGGGAGGGGGTTAGTTGGGGAGCCAGGTGATCTATGAAGTTGGCCGGAATTGTGTGATACGAGGTAAGTAGTAGGTCGGATTCCGCAGCAGAATTGGGCATAGAAGGTATAATATATAATCCTTTGGGTGGGTATTTGCAACGGTTGAATACCTCTGCATGGCCTAGTATGCGCTTGAGTTTGGCTGGCATGAGCTTGAAAAATAGCACCAAATAAATGAAGGAGAAGATGCGAAGAAAGATGTATAGTACAGGGCAGTCCGGCTTGAGTGATCAAGTATTAAAGATATTGCACCGGGACTGAGCGCAGATAGGTAGAAAGGAGAAAGGCGGTGAGTTTAACGCACAGCAAAGAGGGTAAAACACTCCATTCAAAAACAGAGCATGCCCAGAAGATGTATGTCTACCCACAGTATTACACCCTATCTGGCCCAGAGGCTGAGCGTGGATTCATCAGATCCTTGATATTAACAGCATGAGTACTTATATTACTGGATTGCTACTCTTGACGACGGTTTCACCCAAGCTTTCATCCCACTCGTGGTATCGTCACTCCATACTGAAAATCGTGTTATGCCGAATCCAAAACATTACTCGGCCGATGCCATTTCAATTCTGCCTCCCTCTCCGATGAAAAAACCGATAACCTCCATCGCTGCTTGGATAGCCTCATCTTCATTTTCTAGGACTGATTTCATCTTCTTTGGAAAGTTGTTGCTGCAGAGGTATACGATAACGTAGGGGTAGTCCCAGAGTATGCTTGTTGGAGCCGAGAGAGCTCTAGGATAATATTAGATAATGACGTGAAAGAAGTAGACGAAAAACGCACTCTAAAGCAGGATACTTTGACTGGACCTCTGGCCACCTCTGTGAAAGAATCATACTAGCAACATGGGAGATTGTATTTCTGCGACGCGGTCCATTATTGAATAGGGCTGTTGCCTCAGACAGACGGATTACCCAGCCCAAGAGATACTGTGGCGTACGAAATCCTTGGTGCACGTCGTTCCTAGTAGGAGGGGGAGATTTAAGTGGGAGAGTTGGCGGAAATACATCGGAAAACCTAGAAGTTAGATAGTGTTAGCAATGATACACCAGAAGGAAAACGAAACTTCAACTTACTTCGAGGACATGATAGTAATTGAGAACAACTAGCGAGTCACATGGTCTTTTTGGCGCTTATTATATATTATTGAGCGCTTTTATTCACCCCATCATGGACTCGTCTACCTTTCTTATAGGAATCGTCTTTTCGCTCGCACTGATCGCCTCGATCAGATTCAACCGTCGACGCACGGAGGACAGCACACACCCAACGTGGACCTTGATTGTCATCAGACTTTGTGGCAAACATCTAGGTCGTTTGCAGCCAACGCCACAATATCGTCTGTACTATTCTGCAGCAGACCTTGCTTCGGCCACAGACCCAAATCGTACACTGTCTGGTGCTGATGTAGAAGTGATTCCTGACCTTTGTATATTACTGCAAAGAGCTACTGTGGCCCTTTCTGCCACTCAACAATCCATGTCTACTCTTCTTAGCACAATCACCAGCTTAAATCTGCGCCACCACGCTATATGTATCACCGCCTCTTTCTTGCCTCTTCTTTTGGAACTGAAGAGGCCAGTTAGTCGCCATCCAGCTGATATCGAGGAATTCATGGATAATCTCTCGATGTCCGTGCATCATGCTCAACAACAAGTCCTAGCTCAGGTAGTGTTTTATTTGCTGATCACCTCGAAGTGCTAATATGGCCCAGGCACACTGTTTATTTTCAATCCCTGTATACCGACGACAGGAGCATGTTGTTGCGGTTGCAGCTGTTGGTGAATGGTGGTCCTTTCAGAAGCTAGATCGTTCTAGTTTCTCTGATCAAGGAGTCTTTAATCGAGAACGCTACATGGATCTCCAAGATCGTGACAGAACCACATGGGCATCTGCTAATCAAGAAGAGGATGAAATTGACCTTGTAGATCCCATTGACACCAACCAGATGAAGGAAGTCCTCCGGAAAGAATCTTTGGAAGATAAACGTGCTCGGCAAACAGAAGAGCGAGATGCCAGAGCAAAGAGGAGGGCGGATCAAAAGGACTCACGCGATCTTCTTTTTGAGCAGTGGACAAAATACGTAAATGACACTCAGCCTGATGATATACTGGGGTACAGCGATGACCAGATTAACAACTACAATCGTCTACGAGCAGCCTGTGATAGTGAATGGGGTGCCGTTTGGGGCAACCTGGACTTTCTTGAATCTGACACAGCATTTCCAGACGATATTGAACTTGGTGGGTGGTCCAACGTTATGCGTCTTGGCTCTCTAGCCTCCGAGCACTATCTCCAGCAGATCGAAATGTATTTGGATGGTTGGGTAGAAGGAAATCCGCCTGCTGATGATTTTGAAACGTGAAATCGTGCGGATTCTAGCTTTCAATGGTTGGCATCGCTGATGCGCTCCCGGTTAGGACTCGGGCCTTGTTACACAGATTGAATAGGTGCGCTCATTACTACATATTCCAGGAGATCTCATTATAACCCTATGTTCTAGTGCTCACATCTTGTGTATCAGAGGGCACAATGATTTCTATGAAAGTTTACTACATGATACATACATGCCACTGTTCTCTTGTATTATCCAATCACTGTTTTTTTCTTCGCACTGTACCTCATCCAAAGGAGTGAACTTTAATTCCGCTTGGTTTATCCCAATTTTTCGTGACATGGTGGTAAAACTTATGGATGCAGCCCAGCTCTGTTACAACTCTTTGATAAATCCTTCCTTCCTTCCTCCACAGTCTCCAAAATCTTACCAAAAGCCTTCCATGCAGGATCGGTCGGTTGTTTCTCATTTTACTCCCTTTTTGTTCTGCTCTGCTGTCCGCATATTAAATTCTCTGCCTTTCTATCTCTCTGTGCCTAGTCCTGGGTGTGAGCTCTTTAGTACGATACTATTTTTCAAGCTCAGGCGAGCTAACTCTTGTCACTTACGGGCCCGGCGAACTTAGTTGCATACGGAGGCGGCCAATTGTACCCGCCTAGTTCGCATATCTAATTAGTCTTAGCAGCGCTGCCCTGGTAATTCCACTTATCTTTTTCTTAGCTCACACTGGTAAATGGCAATGCATGTTCTAGCTTCTCACAATTAATAAATTCTGTATGCACTTGATTCTATACCTGTTTCTTTGTCCTGAAACGTTCTTTGACTGGCTGAAAACGCAAACTTGGATCTCAAAGCCACCTTGGAAACGAGAGAGCTGACAAGTGGTCCACGCCTTCTACTACTTCCAAGCGACACAGCAAACGACCGTGGAGTAAGCTACCTATCCTTCCTAGTATCGCGAATGGGATGGTATTGGCTTCCTTGTCACAATGAACTTCAGGGAGTGCGATAACAAACCTTACATACTCACTGTTAACGATACTTAGTGTAAGAAAGTTGTTCAGTCCAAGGGACAACGCGCATCTTGTAAAATATCTGGGCCACTTCGATACCGCGAGGAAAGGATCTCGATTGTATCAGGACCTGGTCACCAATGTACATTGTCATTCATGAATTTCTTCAACTTTGAGACTTATCATTTAACAGCCAACTCAATGGCCATGGTCTAGACGTTTCTGGCAGTTCTGGAGAGATCGCTACATAGAGAGAAGCACGAAAGAATTGGAACGTATGATTTGATGCGTAAGATTAGGACGCAGATCGTCGAGACTACATCTACCAGACTCGAAACGTAAAGCAGATTTGGAGCATGAAGATACGAGGCAAGAGAAGAGGCCCAGAATCGACGCGCGGCAGAGTTTGAGCTCCGAGATGAGAGTTATTATAAACTTCCTTCCTTCCTTCCGACCTTCAAAATAGCACCTGGGGCTTCACAAGCCCGCTTCACCTTTCAATGCTTCTGATGCCTCCGATATCGTGAAAAAGCTGCGGTACATTCAGTTCAACACATCAAAGCCCACTGCGAACAGACCATACTTTCCTACAAGGGTGAAGGCGGCCTCGTACTAATGCTCAGACAAAGCGGCGGCCATTATGGGAGAAACCTTGGATTAATTTAGTTGCCGAATCAACAACCGTAGATCAGCCGTCAGTTCTAACGATAACTTCCGCAATCGTCCATCGCCTGAACGCCCTGGCCTCCCTAGCATGGATGGACTTTCCCATATGGTGGAATTGAATCCCGAAGGCAATAACGGGAGTCGTAGTAAGAGACCAGAAAACAACTCCGGCACCCGGAAGAACCAACGGGACTGGAAACAACGAAATGAGAACGCATTGAAGAAATGTGAGTAGCCAGGACCGGCTCGGAAAGGACTCACGCAAAACGGTCTGAGGTCCTTATTCCAAAACTCCGATTCTGAGGCCGATGAGGAAAGTACGAGGGGCTACCTGGTTCCGAAGAGCTTTGAAAAGAATCGTAATATATGTCCTGAGCCAAGAGAAGTCGGGGCCTTGAAATGAAGAGGTCAGGATGGACGCGCGAGGTAAAGGGAGGAATTATACGCACTTGATTTAGACACTCGGAGGGCTCTGTTCTCCCTAGATCCAGTCCAGAACTGCACAGAAAAGACGTAGGACCGGATAACAACGTGCGATGAGCTCCTAACAGCTTGCGCTTCGAATGAAAAGTGCTGATGAAAGCTGGTAGCTGACTTCAGTTGATGTTGGGGTCCAGGTAGTAGGAGGCATTGCGTCCGGTACCTGAGGCCTAGCGACTTCCGAAAGAGGCGTTAGGAGGGGAGCCGGGTGATCTATGAAGCCAGCCGGAATTGCGTAGTTTTCTAGGATACGAGGTCGAGGGGTATGGTGTATTCCGCAGCAGGATTGTGCCTAGAAGATACGATATGTAATCCTTGGGTGGGTATTCACAAGGGTGGAATACATTTGCACGACCTAGAATATGGGGCTTGAGTTTAGCTGTCCTGAACTTGAAAAATAGCATCGAATAAATGAAAGAGAGGATGCGGAGAGAGATCTCGCACCCAGGACTGAGCGCAGAGAGCTAGAAAGGCCGGGAATTTAACGCGCGGACCGCAGAACCAAGGGGGAGTACAATGAGGGACAACCCACCTGAAGAATAGAGAGGCAAGAGTTGACTCTGCCGGGGGATTTTGGTAAGTCTCGGAGGCGCCGGAGAAGGCTGGTTGATGTTAAACGTTAAGTAGGCGGGTAGGCGAAGAGGTATTTGTTGGAAGAGTTGTGGCAGAGCTGGGGTGATGATATTGGTGATGGAATCCAAATATAAGTGGCGGACGTACCTCAGCTGCTACTGCATTGCGGTCTCTCAATAAACAAACTTTTAGCTGGCTTCGTTCGCAGCCAAGATCTTTGCGGCCATCGCTAGTCTGCGCATGGCGTTTTTAGAGGTTCCAACGGATCCGATAGAGTGTTTGGAAGTGATCCGATGAGAAACTTAGGGTGTCCAACGAATATAATATGCACAACCGTTCAATTTCAGAGCTAAGAAAGTCAGTGGCGTGTGTTCTATGGGAAGGCTGCTAATTAGAGTAGTCGATGAATAGCAGTGTTGAAACATACCTTAGTCCAAGGAGCTTCCCCGGCGCCCACTATGGTATAAAAAACTTATCATACACTCTGATGACGGTCCTCTATCCTCCCTCTTGTCCTTCCATAGAGATGACACCTCTGGCGAGGGTTGAGAACGTTGAGAGTGGAAAAGGAACATCAGCTGATGTGATGCTTGAACTCGTTCATCTTCCAGCGTTCCAGCGTTCAGCGGTTCAATCAACGGTTGTGACAATGACATTAATTTTGGCAGTAACTTGTGTACATATATGGAGTGGCCGGCTGGAGGGTGTGTCCAAAGTCGACAAAAAGGCGAAGGGTTTAAGAGAGCGAAAAATAGTAAGTCGGCGCTTAAACCAACAAACGGCCCGAAGTTAGGCGCTTCGAATACAGTCCGCTTTTTACGGCTTATTGTCGTTTGATCCTCACCAGCACCAGCACCACCTATCCCAGTCGCTAACACGTTAGCACATTAACCAGGAACTACGGCAAAACATGCATATAGAGAACACGTACACACGTACCCTTCTGCCCATGATGAGAAACAAGAGGCAAGACAGACAGTGCACAAAAGATCTGGTGGTATTTTGTGATCAATAATCTGCGTCTGAACCCAGACATTGTGAGACGGACAAGGCAGGGACGGAATCAGATCACTGGTGAGTAGTTAAATATTTATTGTTTCATCTCATCCATGCTGATAAGTACTCTCAAGTAGTTTACTACGGATTATTCACTATCGACAAGGTCGAAACGAAAACCCGGCTAGTGGCTAGTAGCCGGTAGCCCCTAGGTTCCGATTTTGAGATGGGCTTCCCTCCTGCATTTTGATATGGCCGGCTTAGAATTCAAGTTGTCCGCATCCTTACTACTCGGAAGGGAGGACGAGTTGAGAATTATCTTCCAAGCCACTAAGTAAATCACTCAAAAATCACTAATCACAAAATATCTATCCAGAAAACCGCCGCAAGAGTATACTTATTCGGTTGTTAATGCCAAAGACCTTTTTTTCCTGACCCGTCTTGAAGGGAGACGTTCAAGGCGATTTAGCGCCCGTACATTAATGGACGCGTGCACGTGAGTTTTGTTAATTTGGTAACTTGTCTTTCTACCGCCACTAGCAATTCCCTCAAGAATCGCGGACCTGTTTTACAGTAGGTCTTACTTTCCGCTTTGGCTTCCGTTATAAATTTAGGTTGTTGGCATCTCTCTCCATTAGTAATTGAAAATCCACCAGATAGTCTTGGGTAAGTCGGACGAGTTCGGGTGCTACCGTTATCTAAGTTTGCCTGCAGCTGCCCAGGAACCTGCCGCGCCCCCACCTCTTGTCCTTCGACCGTCTTTCAGTCTTTAGGCTACAGGCAATCTACTATTTTTCCCAGTGGCTTGCTCATCGGCAATGGCCACCCAGATTCATAATCTCACGCCAGACCAGCTCGGTCTACTTCCGCAGCTCAGAGCATCTTATCTTCCGCCTTCTCTTTCCACTCAACCTCGCCAGACCTTTGAGGAGTTATCTCAAGGTTTGAAGAATGGATCCACCGACTGCCTTGTCAACGCAGAGTACACATTCGAAGGTTCCGATGGCCACACGCGCACTCTCCGTATCACAGCTGTGCTGTTTCGCTCAGAAGGAATCGTTGATCGGATGTCGGTTGTTCTCGAGGTCATCTGTATTTGCAGCGACGCTGAAAAATGTGGCTGGCACGGCCGATCTTTGGTCCTGAAAGTTAGCTTTCCAGGTGTAAACCGAGAACCCGAAGACAAACTCATCGCCAAAGCTCAAAACACTGCCCAGCAGAAATCTGCACATTGGGCTCTCAATCATCTTCCCAATCTCCTCGATTCTATCACCTTGGTTTACAAGGATGACACTCCTCAGGTGAAACTCAGAGAGCATTCCAAGGCAGAGGGAATTACTGGCTACGAAGAACGCGCGGTACACGTAGCAATCCTAGAGAAGTTGGAAACGCTTAATACGCTGACAAGCATGAAGGGCTATGCTCAGATATTTTATGATATTCTTCAAAGTACGTCTTGTTGTTTATCTCTTTATTTTCCATCTAATCCTGGCTCTAGTACACCGTTGGCTGTATGAAGAGGCCAAAATCCTACATCGCGATCTGAGCCCTGGCAACATCATGCTCCGGCGCATTGAGGACAAGATATATGGCGTCCTAAATGACTTTGACCTAGCTTCATCCATTCCACGAACTGGGGGCGCGACTTCGAACCAGTGTACTGGTACCAGGCCGTATATGGCTCTTGATTTGCTTGACGACGACGGCTGGTATTTTGGCCATATGTATCGTCATGACTTAGAATCATTGTTCTACATCATTCTTTGCTTTGCTTGCCGTTATGAAGCCCCAGGAAAACATTGTCGTGACCCGCCGTTTAGCAAGTGGTTTACCGGAACGGATGCGGATGTTCTGAACGCCAAAAACAAATTCATCACTCGAGGTCAAGTGTCTGCAATCCCGATCCAGCGTCACTTTCGCTTCTTTGAACTATGGCTGGAGGGAATGTTTTTAATTATCCGGCGTGGCTACCGCAACCAAGCTGACTATCAGGATAATCAGAAACAGGGTGTTGAGTTTGACCAGGAGACGTTGGGCGGTGAGTTGACATACCAGAAAGTGAAGACACTGATGTCTTCATACAATGGGGAGGCTCTTGAGACGCGATGGACATAGTGGCGGTTTTGCAGAGCAAGCTTACTTCTCTTTTGTAGTTTCAAGTTTATATCTTTGTATGTCATCGTCTTATTGTTTTTAGTATCCTGTATATTTCTATCTTAGAGCAAAATTGGACCCCTTGGTATCACGGAATTTTCCCGATACGCTCTGAAAATTGGGTGTTTAACTCTTCTCTCTTATCCATCTAGTATCCGGTCAAGAGGCAGTCGGAGACACTTGATAAAAGACACGAAAGCCTTTTCTTTTTTTTCTTTTAGCGTTGAACCAGCATTCAAGTTCAAATACGGTTTGGTATTAACTTGAAGTAATATTCAGGTTTCTGAGCAAAACGGCATAATGAGTTGTACATAATTGAAAAAGTATAAGTACCTGAGCAGCTGGCGCTCCAGCTCAAATGGGTGCTTAGCCTTAGCGCCCAGGGCTCATCGATGACCACCACCATCCCGGAATGGGTTTTTTTGGCAAACGAACCTTCCAAAGTCGATTGTGCGCCTCTTGTTGACATATTCCACTACAAGACTCAGCACCGTTTTCTCGTGCTTCATGCTCGCAAATATCCCATCGAAGGAGGTGGCCTTTCGGGCGTATTGGGAATTCCAGTAGCTCTTATGACCGATGCTTGTCGTATTCTGACTGGTTTGTACCAGTCACAGTATTCTTTTAACTTTTACAGGAAAAGCGACGATGTCCGTATCAATGACAACCTGTTGCAGCCAAATCAATATGTCTTGCGGGTCGAGGAAGCTGGCAAGCCGTTCGACTACCTTCTCTACAAGAATTTTCACACTTGGAGACCACCCACGCGCAAGGAAGTTCCCAGCCACTGGTTTCATGCAAAATCACCTCAGAACTTTCCTACTAGTTACTCTCCATCTTACGCGTCCCGCTTGAAGCCAGCGACACTGCTTGGTATGCAGTCCCTTATGAGCGATATGACGAAAACCCACGATGAGTACCGGTGTGCGGTTACTCGGGTAGAAAGCGTTATCACTGTAGAAGGGGCTCACGGGGTGCCACTAAGCGAAAAAACCTTTGTGAGTCTAAGAAACCTATTCAACGAGATTGTTGCCCTAATGAACACAGTATGCGGAACGTGGTATCTCCGAACAACTATGTCCGTCGGGTGCTCTTCCACTAGGTCTTCATGGCTCCGAGCTTGTTAATGACTTTCGCAATTATCTCACCCTCGACTGTCAACCTCATCGCTTATGGGAAGAATTCGTGTTGGTCTTCTACCCTCTGTCCCCAGGTGAATACATCACCTATTTCCTCGGTATGCCAGACGGCCACACCCCTGCCTATCATTTCAAGAGGCTGACTGTTACTGAACGCAATGATTCATATATCTTCTTTGTTCGCTTTGCACACACCATCTTCCACTATAAGCAATACCTCCCCAACCTTCCTCAACCTCATGATGCTCTCGCAGAACTTGTGCCTGCTACGAATACGAAGGGGCAGCAGAAGTCAAAAAAGAGGCCACGAACAGAAAACACAGCAGGTGATGGGGCTCGTGAAGATGCTGAGGAACGGATGGAAGGCACCTCAAGGGGTGATGTCAAGGAGCATTTGGATCTTAGGGAGTGTGAAGATGAGGATGGTGAAAATGAAGAAGGTCCGATAGCGTTCAAGATGCTATTCGAAGAAGCTGAAGGTGTGTGTCAAAGTGTCAACTAAAGTAAATTATTCTGACCATGTTTTAGCAGAAGGAATGGAATTATCCGAAGAAATGGAGAGTCTTGTTGGCTCGTATCACCCTGACAGGAAACGCATCGCCCAGACCGCTTCTGAGTATCTCGAACGCAATCCCGCCGTCGGCCTTCAGCCAAACTCGGTTTTGTCATATCCTGTATTGCGGATCTCATAAAGCTAGTCGCTAGTCGTTTTCTTCGCCTTACATGTATTTTTGTGTACTGGATGTTTTTCTTGTTCCTGTTCGGTTGTGCGGTGGATGTTCCAAGTAGTGTATGATAATGGGCTCACTGTGGCATTAATGTTTTACATCTGAACAATATCGGGCTTCTCTAGTCTTTTACTTAGTTTCCGCGTTGTTCTGTAATAAGTATTTATGTACACGCTTTTGGTAATACAATTTTAGATTCGACGCCTTCCCAATCTCAGTTCTACTCTGAACAGCCGTTATCTTCACTAGCAGCAGCAGGGGAAATCGACCCTATACAGAGTATGTAAAGCCACCAAAACCAACAACGCGTTCTTGCGGTATGATGACTAACCAGTTAAGAGGATCTTCTGGAAGGTCTGAAGGTAAGGAACAAGGTCTGTATGACCGTGTCATTTGTAGACTTTCAAAAGTCCAGCCGCTGTCGGGTCCTCCAAATGATTGATATTTAATCTCCATCTTACCGTCGTTTTTGGTTTCTGCCGTTGGCCGAGGCCAAGAAGAAGAAAAAAAGCAGTCTTGGAGAGGCAAAGTGATAGGAGCAACGCTTGGGGTAAAAGCTGAAACAGTGACCACTACCACCACCACCACTTACTACTCCTACTCATGTTTATGAAAATTTATTGAGATCGTATAATACATTTGCTCCAGGTGCTACGTGTGTAGCATGAGGAGAGGACTCTTATCATGTTCCCTTGCCTGATAAGAAAATCTGACAGTGAGTTTGCCTTTCGTTCGTCGTCCCAGCAAAAGTGAGCGACTATTTTTGCTATCCCACCGGGTAGTGATTGGTATCTCATGCGGTCAAGCCTACAATGCGCAGAATCCTGCCGCATCGTTAAATACCTCCCAGACATCCCGAATGCCTCTTGCTTCACGGTGGCCTTCTACCCCACCGAAAGCGGTGAACATGATCTATATACCTGCTTGCTCATATTGTTGCAGCGTACTCTGTCGATCGGAATTACTGAGTTGTTCCCATTTCCCAGCAGCGTCAGAATCCTGCCCAGAGCTGAGCAGGTTTAAAATATTGAATCCCTTTGTCTATACGTATCATTAGATAACAAGGGATGCTATCAGGTATCACGAACCTTGATATCCTTAGGATCGGGGTTTTTCCCTAAACCTCCTTGCTCACACAAACTTAAATAAAATTATATGCCCATTCTGAGTATGCCAATCGACTCAGATAGGACGTATGCGGGGTGGGCGGGCATATGTTCGCCGCCTCCGTATGCAGCTAGGCCTCCTCCGATGGAACTCCTCCGGAGATTTCTTCTGTGCAGGCTCTTGCTCTGCCTAGGTTAATCAAGGTTGCCCTTCGTTTTAGTCGATCCCGATATGCACTGTTGACTTCTTGTCCGATATCGAGCGCGACTTCGGATTCTTCATTCTGCAGGGCCAGATTTACAATGACCTTCATCCGATCTGTAACCAAACTCATGCTCAAACCGGCTATCTTGATTCCACCTGAACTGCTGTCTTTGTTTACACATAGTCAAGCACCAACAAAGATTCCTCGTCCTCAATGTCTATCAGCACCAGATTTATCCGAAGGAGACATCGCCGAGCGAGAAAAGCACAGTTCCACCCTTGGGCTCCCACTTTTACATCTTCTAGTGTTCGGGTCACGGTGACTCCGACTCATTTCAACGTCCATGTCTGTCGAGGATCGATAAGTAGAGGATGGTACTAAGACCTCACCGGCCAAAAGCGCCACCGCCTTGACAGGTTTGTATTCTTCATCACCGACAAGGCAATAAAACGCAGTAATGGAGGCAATAGATACGGTTCCTGCAACGAGACGGGGTGCTTACTAATTGAACCAACAAAGTAGTTAGTTTTGTCATTTGCGAATTCCAGGTTGGCGACGAGCGGAGGATCCGGGACCGGTTTCACCCGCATGGGGAGACCAGGTGTTGTCCGGGCTTTAAATTTTCGTACCGCTGTTGAAAAATGTTCCACTAACGTGTTGCATTTCTCGTAAGACGCAGGGAGCACTGGGTTTGTAGGCACGGAGCAACTGAGTAATTATCTATCATTTACCAATTCTGCTCGGTAAAAATTTGTCCACTTTTGGAGTGCTGGTTACTGTAAAGACGATAGGTTCTCAGAATCATACAGTTACATCGGTTCTCTTGCACCTACTTGAAATCCCCCACTCTTTGTGTGATACTACCGTGATTCGTCACTCTAGTGTTACATTGTCCAAGTCGAGCGTACACGAATTGGCTCTACAAATAACAGTCCAGGTAGATGAAGCGCCGGATAGTCTTTCAAAAATCAACTTCCCCTTTTTCGGCCAGCTTTACAAACAAAGTTTAACGTTTTGTGAGATGGCCTTCCGGTGAGTGTCTGTTGTTACCAAAATCTTATACAATTACTTGGGACTGAAAAAATAGAGCCTACATAAATTGTCAACAAAAAACACTAGCCATACACATCCCATGTCACCTCTGCCATACCAAGCCCTTTGATTGTGATCTTGAGAGCTTGCTCCACGCGTCGCAGAAGAACGGCACGGTAGTTGGGCTCCTCCAAGGCTTTACTGGTGGGCTCGGTTTCAAAATAAAAATCTACAACACGCCAGTCCCAGTCTTTCCAAGCTCGACAATAAGCACCATCTTTTTTAAATCGGGCGAGGTGGTCAGCTCGTTTGTCCCCTTCACGCATCAACTCAATAAACCAACGTCTAGTCATGCACAGATAGTCAACCCGCCCCTCTCCGAGCCCATCTTTCATCGCTGTTGGAACCTGCGGTAATAGGAAGTAGGAGCAGGCAAAGTCAGCAGTAGCGCGCGAGAACTCCTGGCTGTACAAGGCCTCGTTTGGGTTTGTCTTAGTGGGGTTGATCACAGATGCATGAAATCTGCGAATCACCCGGACCAAGAATTCATCGAATGAGATTGTTTTAACCTCTTCAGGGATGGGTTTCGGTCTGATGAAGGCCGCCAAATATTCATAATGCCACTGTGTAGGTAGTCGCAAAGAAATTTTATGCTCTTTGACGGGGTCCTGCACAAGCCAACCCATTCGTCGTGCATCATGGGCAGCTTGGTCATACTCGGAGATTGGGCTGGAATCAATGCAGTCACGGACCGAATATGGGCAAGAGAGTGAACTGTCTGACACTTGTCCCAATATGACTTTTTGAATGCGATCCCTAGGGGTGGCAGCGATGAGGTCACGATTCAAGTATTTAACAATGATCTGGAACTCGGAAGTCGTTGAGTCCTCTGTAGTGGGAACTGGTATGGAGTGCTCTTGAGCAAGTGAAGATAGCGTGACTACTGTAGGGACATTGTGGTTCACAAACACAACTGGTCGGATCGTCGAGTCAATGGAGGAACCAGTACGGTTTGGTCGTCTAAAATTTTTGAGAATACCTGAAGCAGCGGGCCAGGGAGGCCACGGAGATGAACAGGGTTTCGTGGTACGCATCGTCCCAATGAGAATGAGGTTGCTACACCGGATATTAACATATCCCTGAACTTTCCAATGGCCTCTTGCCAATCAAGAGGGGGGAGAATGAAGGCTGTTGAACATGATTTGGAGCTGGATGACTCGCACACAGAAGGACACGCACCTTTCCAATAGTATTAGTAATGAACTTGGTAAGCTCTACAGCTACTCCAGGATGTATAAATCTCTCCCACGTAGGATCGGGAGAACTTGGGGAGGCGTAAGCGATAATTTCTCTCCGCGGAATGAGGTCTTTGTCAATGGGGCAACACTGATCTACAAAGCTGTGGAACTCATCCTCGGTAAAAGCAATTCCGGGAGCAACGACGGAATCAACCTCCAAGGGAAATAAATTCATGCGGTTCCACACCGGAATACATTGTTTTGGCGGGTAACTTGAGTAAGAGCGACTACCGTACGTGCCAGCGGTGACAAAGTAGAACTTTGCATCCACATAGAGGGATTGAAAATTTTGCCAAAACTTTTCGTTATCGTACAGCACTTGCGCTTCATCGATAAAGAGCCAAAACTCGAGTTTCGGCGAAGACGCTAGTATCTCCTGCAAAAGCTTTAAAAAGCCGTTCTGGTCGTCAACTTTATTGAGCGCCGATTGATAATCGGGTGGTAAGTCTTCTGAGAAACGCCATCTTGTGGTTTTCCACTGTGGGGTAGCCGTCGCTGGTGAACCGACGCTTTGCGAATGTCTTTGGATAAACCCGAACACGTAACAAGGTGATCGGCGCACGGTACTTGCAATGTCCACCAATAGGATGGTCTTTCCTGTGCAAGGCGGTGCCTCAATCTACATAAGTCAATATCAAACACACGATACGATCAGCTGATCAAAATTACTCACCAGGAGGAGTTTGTCACGTTTCACCCGCTCGATAATTGTCTGGACCAGATGAGGTCGGCGAAGCAAGGGCATAATCGCGGAAACGGAAGTAAAAAGGTCGTAGTTTAGATCGTCCGGAGGAGAGTTGTCAATAACGCGATTGACCGGAGAAGAGTTGTCAGTAGTCTGGCGGAGATATTGGTCAAAATAACATTGGTTTTGAAGGTGCATTCCGCCGCATGTCTGACACTCTGGGGACTCGAACAGGAAAGGCAAGGTCATTATGCCCGGAATCTCGACTTTCACCTCCTTCCCAACATTATTCTCAACCCACGTGGCACAATATTCTCTGGTTGCACGACAATATAGGTCAAGAACGTTATCGGCTCTTGCTTCAAATTTGAACGTAACATCACGAGGTGCGTCTTGGATCCTGACAAAGTGTTTGAACGTGGTGCATCGGTCGCGGGTCAGATAGCCAAGGTAAAAGTAGCTATCGCCGTTTTCTATAGAGTCGTACAGGGAAAGCCGAGTAAAGATGAATGTGTGAGACTGGTGGTGAATCCACGCCGCTGCGGATTTTACATTGCTAGGAGTAGTTGGTATGAGTATGAAACCGGAGGATAGGTCAATTTTAGAGACGCAGGTTGAATATTTATCTTCAAAGAACGCGGGGAACGTCGAAGCAGGGTCTTTGTTAGTGGATATGGAGTAGGCAAAAGGGAATTTGGAATCCATCTCATCCCCGCATAGAAATCTGTGTAGAGATCTCCATGCACCTGGGATTGGGATTGGCGCAGCATCCAATTGTGTAAATGTCTATAAAAGCGAAAAGGGATATAAGCCAGCGAGATCACTAGCACTAGCAGGTCTTGTACACACGTCACCGTGGTCTGGAAGACTGTAAACGTGACTTGCAGCATCAAGCTCAACGTATGCGGTCATTGTGGAGGAAGACAAGTAAGTCGGGTAACACTGTGGGAGTTGAAGCTTGAAGACAAAGCACGCAGGACACGTCAGGCGTGGGATATCAATATATCAATCTCAATCCCACGACTATCAATATAACTATATAAGGCAATCAATTTTTTTAAGTTTTTCAAACTCGTGC
>JADNRY010000358.1:0-62179 GCA_015501585.1 Rhodocollybia butyracea
ACGTCTACGACGTGCACTGCGTACTATATGACTTGTGCAGCACATCAAGTAAGGTGGTACACTGGCATGGATATTTAGATGAGTGGGAGTGATGGTGTACACCGCACACATCGTGGATGTGCTGAGGTGTAAGGAAAACTCAAGTTCAAATGGGTGGAAGTGATAGAGTACACCGTGCGCGTTGTGGACGTCCACGCATTATGTGGATGTAAGGTCTGTCAGACATCAGGGCACGTCCATGACGTGCACTATGTACTTTACCACTTGCACAAATTCACACATCCATACTTGTTCACTTTGCCACATGAGGTGCAGAATTGATAGAGTACGCAGTGTACACTACAGAGAAAGTGGGTGATACTCAGCGTGGATGTGTGAAAGAAGCAATTGGGTACACCGCGCACGTCGTGGACGTGCATGGATGCCCTGAGTACAAGAGAAGGTTTAATGAGCAGATGGAGTGGCAGTGGGAAAGACAAATTACCATTGCTGACAGGTTTGTTGTATGAATGCCAGTGTACAAACTTACCTTGATGTGCACTGTGTACTTTATCGCTTTTGTGTACTGTATGACTTGCACAAATCATAGAGTACACAGTGCATACACCTCCAGGCACGTCCACGACGTGCGGGTGTGTACCACCTTACCTTGATGTGCACTGTGCACTTGATCACTTGGACAAATTCATGGATGTGGATGTATCGGGGGTCATAGTGTACACCATGCACGTCATGGACGTGCATAGATGTGTGGAAGTCATAGAGTATACGAAAGTGATCAAGTACACAGTGCACATCAAGGTAAGGTGGTACACCGTGCACGTCATGGACGTGTCTGGAGGTGTATACACTGTGTACTCTATGATTTGCACAGATTCATGGATTACATGAATTTGTGCAAGTCATACAGTACACAGTGCACATCAAGGTAAGTTTGTACACTGGCATTGATAGGGTACACCGCACACGTCGTGGACGTGCACAAACGTGTAAAACACAATGGAGAACCAAAAAAAAATCATTGGCCAGAGAGGGAATCGAACCCCGCCTACTTGATAGAAGTGTACTGGAGCTCACAGGCTATTCTACCAAGTCGTCATTTACCACTAGACTATCTGGCCATGACTACATCCCACGTTAAATTGTGCAAGTCATAGATTACACAGTGGATACACCTCCAGGCACGTCCACGACGTGCACGGTGTATCCTATCAATGCCAGTGTACCGCCTTACCTTGATGTGCACTGTATACTTGATAACTTTTGTGTACTCTATGACTTCCACACATCCAAGCACGTCTATGACGTGCATGGTGTACACTATGACCCCCGATACATCCACATCCATGAATTTGTCCAAGTGATCAAGTGCACAGTGCACATCAAGGTAAGGTGGTACACACCTGCACGTCGTGGACGTGCCTGGAGGTGTATGCACTGTGTATTGATAAAGTACACAGTGCACATCAAGGCTGGCATTGATAGCGTACACCGCATACGTTGTGGACGTGCACAAACGTGTAAAACACAATGAAGAACCAAAAAAAATCATTGGCCAGAGAGGGAATCGAACCCCCGCCTACTTGATAGAAGTGTACTGGAGCTCACAGGTTATTCTACCAAGTCGTCATTTACCACTAGACTATCTGGCCATGACTACATCCCACGTTAAATTGTGCAAGTCATAGAGTACACAGTGCATACACCTCCAGGCACGTCCACGACGTGCACGGTGTACCGTATCAATGCCAGTGTACCGCCTTACCTTGATGTGCACTGTATACTTGATAACTTTTTGTGTACTCTATGACTTCCACATATCCAAGCACGTCTATGACGTGCACTGTGTACTTTACCACTTGGACAAATTCATGGATGTGGATGTATCGGGGGGTCATAGTGTACACCATGCACGTCATGGACGTGCCTGGATGTGTGGGAGTCATAGAGTACACAAAATTGATCAAGTACAGAGTGCACATCATGGTAAGGTGGCACACCGTACACGTCATGGACGTGCCTGGAGGTGTATGCACTGTGTATTGATAAAGTACACAGTGCACGTCATAGACGTGCCTGGATATGTGGAAGTCATAGAGTACACAGTGCACATCAAGGTAAGGTGGTATAACTAGCATTGATAGGGTACACCACGCACGTCGTGGACGTGCTGGAGGTGTATGCACTGTGTACTCTATGATTTGTGCAAGTCATAGAGTATGGCTTGTGTATGCTAATAAGTTCCAGTTTTTACGCATATGAAGTAGGCGGGGGTTCGATTCCCTCTCTGGCCAGTGATTTTTTGGTTCTTCATTGTGTTTTACACATTCGTGCACGTCCACGACGTGTGCGGTGTATGCTACCAACGCCAGCCTGATGCGCACCGCGCACTCCACCACCCGGACAAATCCATGGACGTGGACGTACCAGGCGTGATAATGTACACCACGCACGTCGTGGACGTGCCTGGATGTGTGGGAGTCATAGAGTACACAAAATTGATCAAGTACAGAGTGCACATCATGGTAAGGTGGCACACCGTACACGTCGTGGACGTGCCTGGAGGTATATACACTGTGTACTCTATGACTTACTGAATTTGTGCAAGTACACAGTGCACGTCGCAGACGTCTCCTGATGTGGGCAAGTCATAGAGTCCACAGAGTACACCGCACATCTCCTGGAGGTGGGTGGATGTGTGAAAATATATACTCTATGTTATACAGCATACAGCCCAAGCCCCATAAACCTCTAATATCAGCACCCTGCCCACACTACAGTCCCTCCCCCAGCGCACCAAGTCCAAACCCTACGCTCCTCCAAAGCCAGAATGTCCAGGGGCCGTGCAGACCCTAGGCCACTCCTAAGCCACCGCTAGGCCCTCCCTAGGGTTGAGAAAACCCTAGATGGATCCTACATGCCTCTAATAACAATATTAGATGATGTGAAAGAAACAGACAAAAAACGCACTCAGAGTGTTGCTTCAAAGCAGCATACTTGGACTGAGCCTCTGGCCACCTCCGAGCAAGGATCCCACAAGCAACAAGAGAAATTGGATTGCCGCGACGTGGTCCATCGTTGAATAGGGCTGCTGCCTCGGACGCACGAATTACCCAGCCTAAGATATATTGTGGCGTACGAAATCCTTGGTGCGAGCTGTTTTGAAAAGGAGGTGGGGATTTAAACGGGAGAGCTGGTGGAAATACATCGGAAAACCTGGAAATCAGATGGCACTAGCAATAATATGCCAGAAAAAACCAAACTTACGTCGAGGACATGATAGTAGTTAGCAACAACGAGCAGGCCACATGGTCTTTGGCGCTTATGATATTATTATAGTAACGCGAGCGCTTTTATTGGGGAATTGTCTTTTCGCTCACTCTGATCGCCACGATCAGATTCAACCATCGACGCATAGAAGATATTACACATCACCTCTCAATCAGTATTACCTCCCCATTCTATGTGCCGCCTCGATTGTGGGTAGAGTTAGTCCTGGGTATTGGGAGGTTCGTTCTTTCTATCTATCATATAAAACTTGTCGATAATGCTCAGAATTAGCGGCCAGGTTTAACCTTTTATGGATGTCAACGTTCCTTCCCACTGTACTCATATTCGCATTATGGTATACCTCATTTACCGAAGCAAGCCTTGTTACCTTCGTAGTGCTTTACAGCATTGCTGCTGGATCGTTCTTCAGCCTTATTCTCGTACGTTTGTCCTTCTCCTCCCTTCCCCATCTCTCTCCTAATCCTCTCTCTTCTCGTGCCGCATTCCCACTCTCACTCCAGTGAGCGCGCAAAGAAACCAAGACTACACCGAAAGTTTTGGCACTTGGAGTCCGTTCACACGGGCCGATTGATCAGCGGCTCTTGTTCTCGGCCACCACAATGATTATCGAAGGTCTATCCCCAGGTCTTCTGCCTCCTCCGAAAGTCATAGAACTTGAGCACTGCGCGCGACGTGCAATGGATGCAAGTCACTCCAAATGTAAGACTCATGATACTCTCAGAAAATTATCCACGCTGATTATCTTGGCTAGTACCAAGTACAACTTGGACTTTGGACCGCGTAAAAACAGCGATATCTCGAGGAACAGAAATCAACAGCGTCTGCTATGGTGTGGATGTTGTGGATATCGGCGATGGGTGCATAGTAAAATTCGGGACATTTGTCAGGGCACGAGAAGCCGAGGCAACTGAATTTGTTGCTGCGCGTACATCGATCCCCGTGGCTCGAATTCATGCAACCCTATACGATGAAGTGACCTCTACAACCTACATTGTTCAGGATAGAATTCACGGCGAACGCCTGGACAAGCTACTTCCAACTCTTGATGCCGAAAAGCTACAAGTAATTGAGAAGGAGCTCCAGCTTATCTTCTCTCAGCTCTCCTCGTTAGACACGCATGGGCCCATGGGAATGGTAGGGAAACCCACATACTTCCTCGACTTCCATCCTTTTCCAGTGGATTATATTGGTTCTTGGAAAGCCACCACTGCTCTCGAATTTGTCGCTTGGATTATCGACGCTACTAATACGGCCACTGATGTGACTGTTTTCAAGCCGCTTGATAGCAATATCTTCGATGACAAAATGCCTCATGTTTTTTCGCATGGAGACCTTGTACCAGAAAACATACTTGTTCATGATGGGCATATTTCCGGTATCATTGATTGGGAATATGCTGGATGGTATCCTTACTTCTGGAATCCCTACATTGCGCTGCGACGGCCATTTTTAGACAGTCGGTGGACGAAAATCATTCGCAATAACATGATGACTTATAATAGGGAATGTCACGTATTTTCTGGTGTGTACGAAACAGCCCGTTTATGGATTGGAACTTGACCTAATCATAGTCAATAACTATTACCTTCTGATAACTAAGGAACTGGAAAGGAAGATTGCTCACAACTCCTAAGCAGATGTACATATCGACTGAAGCAACGCCGCAAATTCAGGTATGCAATTCAGAATGATAATGCGTTTTTTATCCATCGATTACAGGGTTAACCCTGCGTAACCCTTTGTGAAGTTTTGAATAAATCATTGATTTGGGCAAGATAAAACACCTGATGACCAGGTTTTGAACACGCCTGATGGCTACGCAGGACCCACCCACAGATCTTAATCAAAGGTTCGTTGTTGGTTCGTTGGCCACTTGGTTTCTGTTTCTGCGCTCACTAACAATATTATCTCAAAGTGTAGGCTTCTTCTCCTTGAGGCCTATGCTAACGATATACACTCGCTCAATAGGCGTTATCATGAAGGTCCTGAGGGTTGAGCACACAATACGATCGTTATTGCTTGGAACGGTATCCAGATAACGACGAGGACAAAACGATCTCAATCATTGTGGATAAAACAGGTCACTGGGCTATCACCTGGTCAGTCTATGCACCCTGGCCTGTGCTCTCTCCAAATCAAAGACCAGTTGGTTATAAAACAATGGATGTACTTTTCCCACCAGGTGAAACACAATTTAACTACCGAATTAATGTCCGTCGTGCAGAAGGGGAGGGGTTGAGTATCGCAAGTTGGCGTTTTTTCCCAGTGGGGGGTTTTAACACTAGAATATCAAAATGGGTTGGTGGAACTTGGGCAAAACGACGAAGTCTATCTTGAGGGTAACGGAAACTGTAGGGACTGTGTCCAACGCATGATGCGCCTTTTTGTTGCACGGGTGAGTGCTCAAATTTCGTCGATGTTTTCTGGATTAAATTTGTTACTCTGAACTAGCCCGGAGAGAGTTGGATTCAACGAGAGGGACGTAGAGAACGCTATCAAGGATGCCTTGGAGTATGACAATAATCTGGCTGTTGACAATAATCCGGTTGTGCGTGGATACCAGTGAAGATATGTAACAGTGTTCGTCCAAATTGTGATCTTAGAGGAAGATAATTGAAAGGTGGCGCAGTTTCATCGCATCATCCTGGAGTGTTTTGAATCGTAGGCCTCACGTAGGAACATCTACTGGCATCATGTATGTTGAAGAAACGCTATCAAGGATTTACAGAGACGTGGACGACAGCTGCGTCGCCCGTTGTAGATTGGCTTTAGTAAAAAAATTCGATGGCTCCGACTCGCTCAATTCGTCCATCTTTCTTATCGGAATTGTCTGTTCGCTATGTCACAATAGAGTATCTCACCTGCTCCATAGCAGGCTCCAGCGGCATTCATTTCATACACTAACCATATCCTCCTCTGACTCTCTCATTTCCCAATTATCTACAGATACCTTTTTGTTCTACCGCCCCCGTCTGATTTTCTTATCATTAATTTCGGCAGGCGGTCAGGACACCTTCCAAAGTTTACGACCAGTTAACATACAGCGTTGATGTTTTTTTCTGCCCCGCTGATTTCGCCTCTGCCTCCGCGGAAGCGTATTGTTAGCGAACAAGCAATCCAAGTACCTGTGTGTTTTCCTTAATGTACTGAGGTGCTCACAGTGCGGCTCCGCCTGTACGTCATGCAACGGCCAACAGCGTTAAGAATTTCATGGTGGGAGCCCTGGGTAGGTAGCCAGCCTTGAGGATCCAAAGGGTTGATTATACGTTGGTTATAATGGAATCATTCGAATACCATGGGCAGGAGGTTTCGTCGAAAACTTGAGGATTGTAAAATGGGGGCAAAGCGGACCACGAATGATACGGCCTTTACTTACCTTGTGGATCATATCGATCAATTCTATCTTCAGTTTTGGAGGGGTCGGCGAATAAATCAGGGTGAGGGGTGAGCTCATGTACAAACGCCAAGTTTTGGTTTCTCGGTTGGCTTTTCAGGCTTCTTCGGAATCGAGAATATGTGCTACATAATGGGTACGTGGCGCAACTGCCCGCTTCTTAGATTCAAGTGTAGCGCAACATCATTAGTGCTCCTCCTATAGTACGACTAGGATCGCCTGACACAACCTGACACATGAGCCCGCTGAGGGCCCCCATCGTTATTTTGGGGGGCGCATACTCATCAACTATCGGCAGATTTCGGAAACGATTGTACCTTGAAATCTCGGTATATGTATACTTGGAAGGATCGGTGCCAGGTAGGTACCGAGATGCACTCTAACGGCAGTCAGCGCAAAGAGTTGAAAGACCACAGTGCGCGTGCCGCTCCACGCATGCTGGGTAATTCATATCTATCCTTCCATCTCTATCACCATCTCCATCTAGTATCTCATGCTACTTATGGGCCTGGAAAAGACTCCGAAGATTGGATGGAGATACTAAGCGGAACACTTCTTATTCAGGACCATGACGGTTTTTCACCGCAGATCCTCGTTTTCTGGGGACGGAATAAGTTGTATTCCGAGTGCATTCATTGCGCATGAGATCCCCTCATCGCTTACTACCGGGTGTTGAACGCCTGTGCACCAAATGTCGGTCCCAGCTTGTTCCCATCGCCTCGTTCACAGGGAGCGTCAACATAAAAGGATCTACCGGCATTCACATAGAAATAATAATATACCTCTTGAAAGGGCTACTCGGTTCGTACAGCACTAGACGTAGAAAGAGCGGATCCGTCCATTTCAAGCACTGACCTTAATCATCCATATCAACCAATATTGTCTTTCTCTCGACTACGAAACTCTCCATGAGCTTCACCAAAGCTTTATTACCTCCCAACCTCTCGATCTCCGCCAAAGCCTGCTCATGTAGCTTCTCCAAAACATCCAACGTATAATGGAAAGATTTCGTGTGGTTTTTCAAGTATGAGATGGCGTAGCTCTTGAGTGTCGGCGTCGTAGGTCTTTTTTGCAAGACATTGAGAACTTGGCGGTTTGAAGTGTCTGCATGGATGCTGTGAACAACGGGGAATGAGAATTTGCCTTCAGTCAAGTCTTCGGCGAAACCTTTGTTGCTTGTATACTGCGGTGTGATTAAGCGTTAGAATTCAGATGGTAAATGTGAACGCGAACCTCTGCGCTTTGAAGATTCATAAGGTCGTCTCGGATCTGAAAGTACACCCCGATGAGATTGACAAGTGGTACATAGTTCCTACGGGTAGCAATGTAGAACAATACCTAAGGCGAGGGTAGAAGGTGATGACACGTACGTATGGGAGTTGTTCATCGAACACGCCATCATAAGCTTGATACCTATTCGGAGAAGCCCACCAGTTTCTGGGCATGATGAGTACCCAGGAAGTATGTAGCGAGAATAGTAAACGCACTGTTATTTACCATGTCGACGTATTCCTCTTCGGTAGGACATGTTAGAGAGTCACGCCATAGGATCTCCAGTCCCTGGCCACGATGAAGCGATAATAGTTCGGCTGAACCATAATGAATAACGGATGATAGTCGAACCATAAAAGGTTACCATTAACTATCGCATGGAGATCACGATCCTCCGAGCGAGGTAATGATTCGTTGAGAGTGAAGAGCTCTTGAAAAGCCAGAAAGTAGACATAGTTGGCTGTGTTGATGGTCTGTGGGACTCCGTACACTTTATGAGCAACTTGATAAAATAGTATTTTTGTGAACACAAGTCATAGCGCAAGAAGAAGATACTGACCAGGTCTTCCTCTTCTTAGTTGGGAATCATCTTCGATATCGTCTACCCTGAGAGTACAGCTAACGAGAGAAGCCAGAATAGTATGTAACTACGTACATTAAGCTGGCAGCATGTAGCATGTTCACAATATGTGCAATCGTCGTAGTTTTATCTTGAGGAACATCAAGCCATACATTAAATGCTTCGATAAGCCGTCCGCGCATGTCCTTTCCTGGATTTGAAGTTACGAATTTGAATGGTTCCAGGACATCCTGTTTCCAAGTTGTTCAGTGGTTCAAACAAATGAGATGGTTCCTACCCTTTCATTTTTCTCCGTCCAGTGAGATTCTAAGGACAGACGAGTGAGAATGTTATCGTAGATGGACGACATGGTGAGAAAGACAGACGCCTGCAGCGGACCGCTTACCGTTTTATTTTATTTCATATCTTCTCTTGAACTGTCAATTATCCTGATTAATTGCTTGTGTCCGAGCTATTCTGTGCACTACAAGAGGGGGGGATGCTAGCTCGGTGGTTTTGGTCAGGTCGAACAAAAAGCACGTCGAGGTTCGAAATCTAATCAATTTGGTGCGTGTTTCGTTCATTTCCCCTTCCCTTCGTAATAACGGTGCCTTTCCCTCGTTTTTGTCTGGGCAGAAAGCCACGCAACATTACGTCCCAAAATCGTTGCATACCTGCAGTTCCGAGTCCAAACCTATGCTGCCTCCCAGCATGTGGCGTTGTATCTTTGATGCCCCGGACTAGCTTCAACTCTTATAGGCGCAGTGACTCGACCATTCTTTACTCGGGGATTTGTAGTGTCGATCCTTAATATTTTAATAGCCGAGAACGGGCGGTCAATGCATTTCCTTATCATCGTGTTTGCTACCCGGAATATGTGGTGCCCGCTCATACGTGAAGCCACGCATTTACCATGCATCTTGCGTTACTTAAATCCTACCAGCTGAAGCAAGGCGTAGTTTGGGTTCAATAAACCCAGTCTTCGACATCGAGTCTATCACCACGCTCCAAAGTCTACCCCTACAGACACCGAGAGCTCTACTATATAGCCCAATGTCCAGCCCCATAGGATCTTCACAACCCTCCTCGACATCTCCCAAGATGCGCTCGAACTTCGACAACACCCTTTTCTTTTCTCACCTATCCATTACATGCCTCTTTATCCTCTCCTTCTGCGCCTCGGTCATGCGTAGTTCGCCAGTTTATGCGACCGACTTTGTCGCCGACTCGCAGGTACTCGGTGCCATCGTCATTGCGCGAAACGGTGATCGCGTGGAGTACTACCAGAACCCGGACACATACGAAGGTAGCCCTACTGAGACCACCGCTCTAGGAGAGGTTAGTTCACCCCATTCGTTCCAATACAACTACTCAAATCTTCTTCCTAGGTCGAATCTCACCAACTCGGTGCCGCCCTCCGCTCGGAATACCTCACGCCCACCTCTCCGTCTTACATTGACGGAATGCGCACCGACCTTGTGGACAACAGTGAGATCAAGATCCGCGTCAAGAATGGTGGCGAAGGGACTGTGATTTTCGATTCTGCCATCGCTCTTCTTCAGGGCCTTTTTCCACCCAACCCCAAGAACAAAATCATTTTGGCCAACGACACTGAAGTAGTTGCTCCGCTCGGCGGGTACCAGTATGTCCCCGTTGAGACCGTGGAACCTAGCAACGACAGGAGCTTGGAGAGCTGGACGGACTGTCCTGTGAGTGGCCGCACGTACCTCTAATACGATATTCTGACTCGCGATGAACGTGTTAGGCATTTGAAGAACACATCAGGGAATTCTACGCCTCCGACGAATTCAAGAAGATGGAGGAAGATGCCCAGCCATTCTTCAAGTCTGTAAAGGACTTCGTCTTTGGAAGGCCCACTACCCTAGTTAACGCAGTACGTGGCGTTCTTACCTTCCAATAACCCATGAATCTAATCGCACTTTTCTCTTTTTCAATCAGTGGAACGCAAGTGTCTCGATTCTGCGTAAAACGTCAGGAAATGCTAATTAAACCTTGTTCACAGCTTTACGACTTCATGAACTCCCAGCTCGTCCACAACAAAACCTACGCTTACCGTCTCCCTCCCTCACTCCATGAAACTGCCCGCGGATTGGCGAACTACCATGAGAACGGTGTATTCTCGGACAAGGAGAGCGGTGGAATCGGAAACAGTAAATCTATTTTCTTCCTTTCATAATGGAGTTACTAACTTCATTGCAGTTGCTGGACGAACGATGCTTCAGCCCATCCTTGAGTCTTTGGAGCGTGTCGCCTTCAACGGTGACCCCTTGCAGTTCATGCTCATCGAGACCGGATACCAGGCTTTCATCTCATTGTTCCATGAGTTGGACATCGTGAAGGAGAACCCTGACATGCAGGCTATCCGTGAGTTTTTGTGCGACTTTAGACAATTCTATCTCTCATTTCTTTCGACCTTCCCTTTCCCTCAGCCGACTATGCCTCTGCATTCGTCATTGAGCTTCGCCGAGGTTCCCCACCCGATGTTCGCGACTTCCTCCGCTTCAGGTTCAAAAATGGTACCCGTAACAGCTTCAAGACCGTCTATGTTTATGGAACCCACGCGGATATCCCCTTGACTGAATTCATCTACAAAGCTAAGGTAACTCCTGTCCCCGTCCTTGACCTTTACCTCGTCTAACTGACAACGATCCCAGGGAGGTGTCATCTCCGGCAACAAGCAATGGGCTCAAGTCTGCGGAACCAGCTCTTTCTCGGAGTCACACAGCCTGACGGACAAAATTACATACGCCGTCAAACATCAAACCATCTCTAGTATCACTTTGGCTTTGGTCATGTTCGTCGGTTTATACATTCTTCGCAACGTTCTGGTCAGAGTTGGAAAGACCGCCGGTCAAAAAATCAAGAACCTCCGAGGGCGTAAAGTTCAACTCGAGGGCGAGGAGGTCAGTCATGTCGATCTATCTATCCATCACTTTTCAGGGATGCTGATCACTTGCATATCGTATGTAGGTCCTCAATGTCGAAGCGATGTCTGCCCGTGTTCTCCCTGACGAGAAGATCACTCGGATTTAGATGCATCGATGTTGTGTATGTATAGGACTCGAAATGCCCGCGGCACGAGTACAGGTGTGGTACGAAATGGACCTCAGGTAGTCTCGCATTATTGATAGTGACAGACAGTCAGTTACTTTTGCATAAACAAGGACGTGCATCCCTATTCCTCTCAATACATATTTATATCCACCGGAACGCGAGATGCTTTTAAGTTGTCGGCGCCTTCCATCTTTTGGACCACGCGGAAAGTGACCGCCCTCTTCCCACCAATTGCAAGTATGAGTTTCAATAGGTGTCAGGTGATACGTCTCTTGACCGCTGGGGCCGAGATATCCGTGCTCGCCAGTGGCCACTCTTGGTGTTGATAAATGTGAATCCCTGTGAGCGTACAAACCACAAATGGCTTCTCTGTCTGCTGCGTCCACTGTCACTGAGGGAACGATTCCCTTCGTTGTTCCCTCCCTCCCAGAAAAACCTTGCCAGACTTACTACAAAATCTTCGGCACTCTAAGCAAAGGTGTTACGCCTCTCATCGCTCTGCATGGAGGTCCAGGTGTGGGCCACGAATATCTCCTCGCCCTTGAGGACCTGGGAGTGCCCTTGATTCTATATGATCAGATGGGTTGCGGGAAATCGACTCACTACCCCGAGAAAATGGGGGATACTTCCTTCTGGACGGAACAGCTTTTCCTGGACGAACTGAACACAGTAATCCATTATCTTGGAGTACAAGACGACTACAACTTGGCTGGACATTCGTGGGGCGGAATGCTCGCGTCTCGCCACGCCGCACTCCAGCCTCAAGGCTTAAAACGCCTTGTCTTGATGAGCTGTCCCGCAGATATGAAAATGTGGGTTGAAGCGCAGAATAGACTCCGCCAGCGCTTGCCGAAAGAAGTCCAGGATATAATGGAAAAGCACGAAGTAAACAAAACGACCGACTCGGAGGGGTATCAAGAGGTTATGGAGATTTTTTATGAACAATTTCTGTGCTTGCTAAAACCGATGCCCGAGCCAATTATGCATAGCTTAAAGGAGATAGAAAGAGACCCAACAGTTTACTTGACGATGTAAGTCATATCCGGAGATTTTTTCTTGCCGGCTCCAGAGTCATAACCTCAGCCTCCTTGTATGTAGGAACGGCCCTTCTGAATTTCATGTTATTGGTCCATTGGCAGATTGGAGTATAATCGAAGATGTGCACAAGATCAGTGTACCGACTTTGATCACCAACGGCCGTTTCGATGAAGCTCAAGATGAGGTAGTTGCGCCTTTCTTCGAAAAGATTTCCCGTGTTAAATGGGTGAGATTTGACAATTCGGTGAGTCAAAAGCTGTCGGAAATAGCATGTACTAACAGGAGGTTCAGAGCCATATGCCCCACCATGAAGAAAGGGACAGGTACATGAAGGAGGTGAAGGCGTTTTTGGCGTATTAACCAATGTCATGTCATGGTAAGGGCGCAGGATTTGCGGCGTCTAGTAGATATCAGAAGGACATAACCCTCATACGCTCTCACTCATCGGCCTTCACCAAGCTCCGTCTACTGAACGGCCGCTTGTTGTACTCTACAAGTAATACCAACAAGATTCGTTGAAGCGCGGGCACGTGATTTCCACGTGCAAAGTTAAAAGAGCTCCTAGAAAATTTAAAAGTTGTCTCCCACTGATCCTTGAGGGATATGTTAAAAATCCTGCCACGATTAGCCATCTGTCCATGAATATGAAGCTATATAGGAGGGTTGAGCCTTGATCGTTCAAGCTTACTGATTACCTACCTACAGTAGTACCTACTAGTACCATTTTAGTAATATCGCTGTATCACCAGAAGTTGATAAAAATCACACACGGGCATCGTGTGATACCTTGCACATGTGTGATAACCTTGTAAATATGTATGACTTCATCAACAGATTTGACCGAACAACGATGATCAGTTATCTGCGCAGCACTGACATCTACTGACATCTGTAGATGATGTTGATCAGCAGGTGGCGTTAGGTGGACTTGTAAGGTCTTCCTTGAGTGGCGTTAGGTGGAATCGAGTTTTCCTTTAGAATGTTAAGAGTCGTCGGTGGGTAATACAGTCCAATACATGGAATCCTAGTTGTGCAAGGAATATCCGCGGTTTGCAATACTTATTTGGCTTTCCCGACGATCCTGCGACTATCATATTCTATATGATGAGGTCGTATCGCTGAAATTCACTATGCCAATTCGCCTTGAGTTACTGCATATCTGTTTGGCCTAATTCGGTATCAAGGATCTGCAAATGTATTCTGCTGGTGTGAGACGAAGAATACAAGCACAATCCGAGGTTCCGAATGGATGGTGAGGCAACGAGGATGGATGCAAACTTGATGCAAACTGCCGTATGTTTTTGCTGAGTGTGCACATAATCGGCAGAATCGATGGAATATATTTGCTGTATCAAGGTAGACTGCCAGGGCTGTCCCAGAAGATCGATAGAACAAAGACTTCCTGCTTAAGAAAAATTAAAACATTGGGGAGACAAGGTTTGTCCGGGCCTGTGAGAAGGGCCGAGCGGCCATGTACTGAAAGTTTCTTTTTTTGAGGTGATACACCAGGCTCACTGAGAATGAATGTAATTTTTTTACTTAGTTCAGAATAGACCACTTACACCAGGCCTTAAGTTAAGTTTCATAAACATGATTGTGAAGTGGATAAATACATCGTATACGAGAGGAGATCTTACTTTCCGAAGAATATGAGTCACTCGACAGCTCATTTCTGAAGATCAGTACTACTTTCCGAATAACTCGACGTTGGAATAATTAGTTCAGTTTGAGACTGCGTAGTTAAGCTTAAGCGCTGTGCACAAGCACCAGCCCAACAAAGTTCAAAGTTGCTCTAGCGATATCGTAGTACAGGTACTTGCACGACCATCACTCTTCGCTGTGTAGCCACCGACGCCACCTACTACGGTATCAGAGTCGCAGTCTTCAGGAGGGCGCGGTGATTGTGCGTTGCATGTAGTCGTACATATGTGCACGCCCACCGGCACCAGCACCACTCGCTGCAAGACAAAATAGCGTCTATTCGCTTCAACCAGGAATTTCAGTTTTTAGGTTTGCAATTTACCTTTTCAGTCGAACCCCCTTTAGGACTTGACTTCTGATGTGGTCTCTTCATAGACGGCTTTCTCTCTGGACACTTGTGCTCTCAGCTGGTCGTGATTTGCCGTTATCAGATCTTCTCCGACGTCATATTTGGTTTTCTTTTCCTCCGTGCTATTGTATTTTTGCTGAACTGTCCATTATCGGCAGCCATAAATTGCAGTCGCGTAATTAATGGCATTTAAGAACGGGAGGTGAACACTAGGATATTCAGTTGGGGTATAACAATTAAGCAGTTCACATCGCGCTCTTCTTCTGCTAATATTCTTGTAACATTTCTCGGGATGGCATTCGGATTTTCGTATTCAAGCTCCAGCGATGCAGTGGAGCCCTAGTAAAGGTCGGACCACAAGCTCTGATCTCTTTGAGGGAGTCTTGATAAGGACTAATTAACGGAAGTCGAACGAGGTCTGTTTTTTTTTTTTTTTTTTTCATTTTTGAACACAAAAAACCCGTCAAGTCCACTCCGCCGACTACGCTTTCAAGCTCAAACATCATGATCAGTGACTCAGAGAACAGTGATGATGAACCTCACCTTCACCACAGGTACCATCCCGTTGATGTCGGTGGGCGCCTGTACTCTAGATCTACTCTAACTGCACGACAACTCCACGTTGTAACGAAGCTTCTTCTGTTAATAGCAATAGACCTCAGCGCCAATATAAAGCGCGTACTTTTCAGCTCCGAGCGATCCGCCCACGTCGCAGAAAATCAATACTGTATGAGGCATGCAAGCGCTCCATGGATGGCGCCACAAGTAGCCGGAGATCGTTGATTAGAACAGATACCAAGGAATTCCATATCCTACTTCAAGATGTAAAGAATCAACGCCAATCTAATGCGAGGCGTCTGTCAGTATCACGATATGAATTATAGCTGTGAAAATGTTTGCCTAAACGAGGCAGTGACTAGTCCAATTTCAAGCTGATTCCATCGCTGACGCTTGGTGTTCAACGCATTGGCTTGAGCATCCTTCCGGTGCCAAACAAATGTCTTTCGAGTAATGTGAGAGTTTGCAGCTAGTCTATGGACGCCCCCGCTAATAATATAGTTATATTTATACACCTCGGGAAGATAGTTTTTGTAATTCTCAGCGTGTCAACCTGTTTGGGAATGCATAGAGTGAGCGAGTGCTCATACTGTACTAGTCAAGAATGCATAAATCAAATATTGGAATATGTGCAGGAGGTTCACAAGTAGTAGCAGCGAAGGAGGATGAAAATATGGAATGGGATAAAAATACAAGTTGGAAGGAAATATCGGCCAATTCTAGCCGTACCATCATGATCCCGTGACTATGTGGGCTCACGGCACACGCTGTTCTCACGTTCCGTTTCTCCTTTGTACGTCCACTCCCTGTCGTGGTAGAGCTTTTTTGAAGATGGAGGGCGATAATGACCGCTATGTAGGTGAATCAGGGCTAGGCATGCCACTTTCAGCTGGTGAAGGAGACAGATTTCTGGAGCAGCCGAGAGCGTCTTTTTTGGATTCAAATGCAGGCAATTCGGTGCAGTCATCACCCAATAACTCTTCACCACTTTTGGTTGGAAACAAACCTGAAGCTGATAGCTCAGTACCACCAACACCACCGCCAACATCCCGTTCACGTAGACGGCGGCCAATATTTCTTGCCCTTGGTGGATTCATTATTTTAGCAGTCGTGGTTCTTGCCGTGATTCTGCCGGTTTTTTTCAAAGTCATAAAGCCCAAGCAAGACAAATCCAGTGCCGACCGTGTGGGCAGTGAAGGCAGTGGAAGCAATGGAAGCAGCGGAAATGCTCCAGGAAAAAATCCTGGAAGCCCGAGTGGTGCTATATCGGGTGGTAATGGATCTCAAGTCATAACTGAAGATGGCACCACCTTTACTTACATCAACCCATTCGGTGGATACTGTAAGCTTCTTGATTTGCGTTGCTCAAATCCCGATTAACTCTGCGTTCCAGGGGTGTCGGATCCTTCGAACCCGTTCAACAATGATGCGCGACCAAACTTTTGGACACCGCCGTTGAATACAAGCTGGGACTGGACTAACGATGTAATCTATGGGTATGATGTTCTACTTTGCTTTATGTGCTACTGTAAATTCTTTTTCCAGTGTCAATCTAGGCGGTCTTTTCGTTATCGAGCCATTTATCACGCCTTCTTTTTTCGAAAAGTACCCAACCGCCGTCGATGAATGGACATTGAGTGAAGCTATGACTGCTGATACCAGCCCAGGCGGTGGTCTTAACCAGCTCGAAGACCATTACAACACGTTTGTCGTGCGTATCTCGCATGCAGTGGAGGCGTTTCACTGATAAATGATTTCATGCTGCTTGTCTGCAGACAGAGCAAGATATAGCTGAGATCGCCGGTGCGGGCCTCAATTGGATCAGGCTCCCCATTCCCTACTGGGCAATCGATGTCTGGCCAGGTGAACCTTTTTTAGCCCGAACCAGTTGGAAGTAAGCGCGTCAAAAGCGGTCCTCGTTTTTTCTATCTGATCATCTTTCAGGTACATTCTTCGTGTTCTTGGTTGGGCACGAAAATATGGTCTCCGCGTCAACCTCGATTTGCATACGATTCCTGGCTCTCAGAATGGTAAGAAGTCTTTTTTTTCCATGTCAACCAGATTCCTGATGCTATCTTCATCGTAGGTTTCAATCACTCTGGCAAACTTGGTTCAGTCAACTTCCTGAATGGAGTAATGGGTATCGCTAACGCACAGCGCGCACTGAACTACATCAGAATTCTAACTGAGTTCATTACTCAGGAAGAGTTTCTTGACGTTGTCCCAGTTTTTGGAATCGTTAACGAGGCGCTGTTGACTACCATTGGCATGAACCAGTTGTCTGAATTGTAAGCTCGCTCGTCCGATATCTTGACAACAGCACTAATGCAAGATTCTCGTAGCTACCTTGAGGCGCACGACATGATCCGAGGCATCACTGGTTTGGGTGAAGGCCACGGTCCTTTCATTTCTATTCACGATGGGTTTATCGGCGTCGACTCGTGGAACGGCTTTCTCCCTGGCTCCGATCGCATCATCCTTGACACTCATCGTCAGTGATTCGTGTAGCTTCAGGGTCTAGCGCAAACTGAAACTAAACTCACAGCTTATTTCGCCTTTGATGGAGCACCCAATGTAGCACCCATCGCTACTGGTACTGGACCAAATGCAGGGTAAGTTTTTTCTTCCTGGTCTCTGCTGGTCTGTTGATGTTCACCTTTATAGTGGAGTCTGGCCGTCACAAGCCTGCAATGCTTGGGGACCTGTCATGAACATCAGGTATCATCTCGTTTTCAGTTGTCAGATTCCAACTGACAGTTTCTTCGCAGTCGCAATACCTTTGGAGTGACCATCGCTGGAGAATTTTCTGGAGGCTACAACGACTGTGGTCTTTTCTTATTGGGCATAAATACACCACCGACCTTTGGTGGTGATTGCAGTATTTGGCAAGATGCTTCGACCTGGAACGAGACCGTCATAGCTGGTGTCAAGGCTTTTGTCCTCGCTAGCATGGACGCAAACCAGAACTGGTTCTACTGGACGTGGAAGATTGGCAACTCGACGGCGAACAACCGAGTCGAGTCCCCTCTTTGGTCATATCAACTTGGTCTTCAGGGAGGGTGGATTCCTACGGACCCCCGAGAAGCGGCTGGGACTTGCGCTGCCTTAAGCGTAAGTTCCCCGTGGAAGGGAACTTTCCTGCCTTGGCAGACTGGCGGAACAGGTGCAGGGACTATTGCTGCCACTGCTACCGCTGAATTTGGTGTCTATCCTCCCGCCCAGATATCGAACGTTCCAGCAGCTGAGATGCCCTTCCTCCCCACCTATCTCCCAACCGGCTCCATAGAGACCCTTCCGCCACCAACGCTGACTGGAACCACTACAAGCATCAGTGAAGGAAACGGATGGTTCGATTCGTCCGATACTACTGGCGCTCCTACATCTATCGTTGGATGCTCCTACCCCTCCGCCTGGGACGCTGTCGATGCCGTTGTCCCTGATACTGTCTGTGGGCGGCAGCTGGCGCTACTGCTGTTGCCACTTCAACGGCCCTTCCCGCAGCTTTGACTGCTACTGTGTCTTAAGTTCTACGCTTGCTTCAGTTATGGATAATTGGATATTTTTTATTCCAGGCTAGCTCCACGGCGTTGTCCAAAGGAGACGCTAGAGCTAATGCCAAAATCTGGTGCTCGGGATTAGGTCATTCATCTACGTTCTCCTGCATCTACGTAGGATCGTATGGCGCCCGTTATTTTTATCGCTCCTGTCTGTTTTATCGGACTCTTCCATTATACCACTAGCGCACACTCGTTTACCGCTGTTAAGGCTCGTATATCTTTGCTTAAGGAACTTTCGGTAATGAATAAGAACTTGTTATATTAATCCTAAAAGTTATATCGCAATGAGGTCTCCAAAGCGCCTGGGAAGGTCCGTATCTTTCGTCTCGATGCTGCTGCGATAAGCGAAAAACGATCATCCGCTCCCCCACTCGTGTTGGAACATTGTATTTGTGGAGATCACGATGTACCAGCGTCTCCAAAACATTGGAACAAATCTTAGAGAGATCGTGGTTTCGGACTTCAGCACGTTTATCAACCAATCGGAGCAAAAAATGATTTATCACAAACACGATTTACTTGGGAGGTGAATTACTTTTACAGAGCCCTAATATTGTGATCAATTTGAAGACTCTTGCCTCGCTGCGTACTGCTATAACCTGCTTTTCAGTCGCGTGAAAGAAACCGGTAGCCGGACCTCAAGGTCTACGGAAGCTAGATGGCCCCGGTCACACTGCTAATTGTGAAGGCATGCCGGGGCTCGTCTTTGAATTGCAAAAACACTCCCCACAGCGAGTGCTACAAAGGTACACTGAGCTAGACTGACCCCAGGAACCAACCAGTCAGGTCCGTGTCCTCGATTGTTCTCAAAAGCTATGCATCTGGGTGAGTCTTTCGAGTGAATTGAGTTAGTTACAATCTATCCGAGTCCTTGTCTTCGCCCTCAGTTTACATAAATCGGGAACAAAGGTAATGTGTGACCGAGGCGGCGATATTACTTGTTCAGCATCCAGGGATAGGATGGAGCCTAGGGTAAGAAGGAAGTCGCATTGCCCTAAGCTTGCAGTGACAGCAACTCCTATCAAGTTTGCCAGCTTCCGTACCACGTGCCTCGTAATGCGTACCAAAATGCACCTCCAACCCCCACCCCCATCACATCTTTCCATTTCCTGGTAAGCCCAACGACAACCCAACCACGAATACACTCTCTGTGTCTCTAGCTTGCTTGCGGCTCTCCTCCGAACGATTTGTGTTGGCGTAGCTTTGAACTAGTTGAACAACGCATGTCCTCCCCGCCAATCACTGCAATGAGGACGGAGCTTTGTACATATTCTGAGCGAAACATTTACTAGAATCTTCAATCTCTTTTCCAACTCCGCTTGTTATCCACGCGCCTGGCTCTATTTGTTGATTGGCCAATCACTATGTTTCTCCGATCTCAATGGAAACATCAAAAATCTTGAACTTTATCTCCTTCCACGCCCAACCCTAATACCATTGGCGCTCAACCCTATGTACTTGTACAACTGATCATTTTTATGACGTCTGATTTAGTTCGTGTCAGGCTTCAGCATTCTTGAAGTTGATGCTGCTCGTTCAGTTTGCAGTACAACCAAAAGCTATCATAGAGCTTGTCGATTTGCAGATCATAGCGACTTCTGTCCAATTCTGAAGAAGGCACTGTGGCCTCCGAAGCAAGCCAACTCTCCGCCGAGCTCTCCTTCCGGTCGGCCAATCTTCACCCCGACGTGTGGCTTTATGACACTGGCATGAGAACTTTGAAGTAGGTACAGACAAATATGATATCTGCAGTTCGGAATATATATTCGGACGGCCGGATTAAGTCGATTTGCTTATTGTCGAAATCATCGTAGGAAAACTCAGGTGGGTTCATTCTTGTCTAAAGACATGGGCTCGCATCGCCTATTTTGGTTTTCATTATATTTTAGAAGACTTTCCGATGGAAGTTCCGATTTTAAACGATAACATACTCATGTCGAGGTTACTCATCGCTGTGTATGTTTATTACGAGAGATGCAATCTCAAACGGAGGTAATTTTTTCATTTATCTGGTTCTGCCGAACAAGGCTTTTAGCGATAATCCTTTATACAGGCTCATCAACAAACAACTCGGTCTCGTTTATTTAAAGGATCGCCTGTCGAATCCCTGTTTTCCGCTAAGCCACTGTCTTCTTTCCTCCATGGCGTACTTTCCTAGTCTTTCTAACTCGCAGCATACATCTGACAGTGATGCATCGAGTACTTCATCGTCTTCACCTACACTTGATAGCCGTTCACTAAGTTGTACTACCTCGTATAACGCAGGCACCCCGGAAACCGATGATGTTTTCCGAGCCGTCGTCAAATGCCGGAAAAGTTGGAAAACCCTGAAAGGGGGTAAAGTAGTGTGGCCCCTACACTTGGAGGCCGCGTTACTCGAAGGTTAGAACAATCAGGTCGCGTCTTGAGGTGTACTAAATGTTATGTCTAGGTCTTTCTCTTTATCAGCCCGATAACTCTCGAGAAACTCTACTTTTGGGCCGGTATGTATCTTTACCACACTGGAACCAGTATATTGTTGAACCCATATTTTACAGGTTCCCCATGCGCAATAGATTCATCTCTGAGCATATTTTACGAACCACAGGAGAGGTCCGGACCGCAAAACAGGTCGGAAGTCGTTTACAGCAACTCCGGGATACCTGTGGAGGAGGGAGAAAGCGTACGTTGCATTTATTACCCGTTATAACTCAAACGCTTATTCCCACTAGTCCAGAAACTACTTTCGCCCGTCTTGAACTCTGGCACCCCAGTCTCTAACCGATCGCACTACTCACTTCGTCGTTATGGATCTCGCTCATCCATGCACAGTTCTTCATCTGGCCCAGGTTCTCCGGTATCCACAGACGAGGTCGACTCGCCCTGGAACCTGGCCTCTTCGTCATCGAACGTATTCTACATTGATATTCTGCCTGAGAGCACTAGCACCTCCATTGTTTCTGATCTCGATTACACCGAACCACTTGAAGGCGGTATCTTGTCCAAGGCGCATGGACCTCGGCCTATACGAGCCATCAAGCCCTGCCTAGCCTTCACATCGAACAGCGACTCCTCCTTGAATGCAATCTCAGAGTTCACCGTATCCAATGGCGAAGTCGAGTACAGGGATCAATCTCCGTTATCCGTTGACCCGACCACACCGACACCTGAAGGCTCAGTAGCGCTCTACACATGTCATTTGGTCCCAAATTTCTGGGAGATGATCTGCCATAGCCCAGGTGAGTCCTCTTCGTCCCACTGAAATTATACGTATGTTCTAAACGCTTTGTAGATCCCACTCAGTTCACCATCTACCATACTGTCGAACGAGGTCATTCTCTCGACTCGGAAATTCCGCTGTTTTCTGCGACATATAAATTCCGCTATATGCCGCCACAAAGACTACGCTCTCCGCCCTCTTCTTTCGCAGCCCTAACTTCGGGTATCAACACATCCCAGGACGTTCATGCTGTCGGAAGGGAGTGGTTCCAAATCGGAAATATCCAAGAACTGCCGACCAACGATTATAAAAATTGGCAAGATTGTGTACCTATGAACCAACATCGAGGATACGATTCTATGCCCGCTAGCCCAGGTTGGGATGATTACCGCACTCTTGATAGCAATTCTTCTTCGCCAACAACGCCGAACTTTCCTAGCCAATCTCAACTTGTGAGTAAACCTCTATCTACGATCTAAGACTATACTTATCTGGGATTCTCTAGTACTTGTCGCACTAAATGTAGTTAATACGGCGGACGAGCGTATTCGAACTCTAGCCCTTCGTATAATTTATTTGTTATATATTACTGTACGTTTTTGCAGCTTTCTACTTGGGGCTTTCCAACTCATTTTAAAAGAAGTACCTGTATATAGTAGTTACAACGTACATACATAGGCGCTTTGTCTCTCTGAACACTTATAAGTACATATGTAATGCGAATTAAAACAAGTGTCAAGTTCTAGACAGTATGTTGTACTACTTTACACCAGGTGGATCAATTCAAATCAACTTTGAACTCAACATCGCCTCGGCTTGTCTAGTTTGCTCGCTTCCCGCGCCGTAGATCTTAGGAAAAACTAGTCATTGGATAATTAGCCCCCTGTGCGGAGAAGAACCATGTAAAGAATAAACTTACGACTCTTCAGACAGGATATGATTTGAATCTTAGCAGTGAATTCCCGGGTCATCAGAGAATAGTCTGTATTCTGGTTCAACCCTCTCACAATCCCCCTTCCAATTGTTTCCTTCTTTGTGCTCGGAGGAATACTCGCATACACATTTCCGAGGTTATCCACCCAAGTACGCATCGCCATTCCCCCACCGAGAGCTTCCCATTTGCTCATTTCCAGAATCATATTCGTCACTCCACCTACTACGACGGCAACCTCCACTTCCGTCTGCCCTAACGATTCCAGGCCAATTTTAGCATTGGGGAAGTGTTTCTGGATCGTGTTCAGCACAGAAGTGTACGATACGCCATCTCCAGCCTGACCAAGGCCTCCGTTAATCCAAGCTTTGAATTGGTCGATAGCAGTGTAGATGTCGGACCTCAACGAAGGAGAGATCGACTTTTTGTCTGCTGTGGTCCCTGCCAGTTGTGTTAGTCCTCGAAACATGTCAAGGTCTGTAGTCGAAAATATGAAGCTTATCGATGGGAGGACGAACAAAGATGTGGGCGATGGTGTTTACTTATTGACTCATGGCTACCTCGAGGCAATGATGGTTCCGGAAACGGACCGCAAAAAGCTGTCGTATACATACTACCGACAAACACACTACATATAGCTATTCATGCACTCATGCGCGATGTACTCGTGCAGCATTCAATTATCAAGGACAAGGCTAAGAGTGAAAAGTGTTCATTTTTAAGACACCGTAAAGTTGGAAGATTGTCCAGTAAAGGAAGTAATATCTCCAATGAGAGGTTTCGCATCACCGAAGTAACGGAAGCGGTAGGTCCCGGCTAGACAATCGAAAGTATGAGTAAAGGCGGATGGATGGTCAACGCTGATACTCACAGGCCGTGCCGTCTTCGATTGTCCTATAAACAGAGTAATGAGTAGCATACTCTAGTAGTCAAGCATTGTGGCATACCAGGTAAGGTTTACTTGGCTAGTACCAAGGATCTGAAAACATACCCTCAGTGAATCGTTTTATGATTGTGGCGGGAACTCACCGTGTTGGTCTGAACCCAATTGTACGTGGTCGAGGGATGCGAATCTGTTCTGAATATCTGCCACTCTCCAGAGACGAGCTGGTCAACGGTTAGGAAGGTACCTTCCAAACGGAGATTGTTCTAAAATCCAGGGGTTAAAGCCTCTCAACGAAACACTATGATTGGCGCTCACCCTGGGGTTAGCACCGACAAAGGCAGCGAAGACAGTTTGGCCTGCCTGGTACGGTGTACTGCTGACATCTACCTGGACATCCCCGAAACTTGAAAAAAGCGGAGGAGCGTCGAAAACGACCGGGGACTAGAATAAAGGGGATAGATAAAAATAAGAGCGCGCAAGCGACGAGTGAAGTTTATTAAGGGACCTGAAGGGATATAGCTGCCGACGTTAATTCAGGAGGAGCAGCGTCTGACGCCGGAGTACCCGTCACTGTGTCTGCGATGAAGGGGACAAGACTTGTATATTTGTCAATGTAGGCGTCGAGAGTGTCTATATATGAAGGACCTTTAGCGATTCGCTCGTCCCTCATCTCATCAACAGAACTTACATTGTCCATAAATCGTGGAGGCCCCTTCGTATCTCTGCACACTGTATTCCTCAAGAGTAGCGATATAGTGAGAGTAAGTGTTGGCCGGGCCAGCAACCACGACATAGGCATCTTCGCCGATAACTCCCGAGGAGATCAGTTCTGCGCGCACGGCTTCTCTGAGAATATGAAAATAAGATAATACAAAGAAAGGCAGATCTCGTGAGCTCCTACATCTCCGTCGAAAATTAACGGAACAGACCTCAGTCTACGGCCCGACATAGTGGTAAGTTCGCCGGGAACAATGAGCATGACTATAAAGTATAAAGGATCAGCAAGGCCGTTCCGGCCATTTAGTTTTTGTCTAGCCACTAACCAAATTGTCCTACGCGAAGCATTTGAATGTCTACGGTGCTTGGGGACCACTGATAAGGTAAATCCGCATATCCCTACAACACAAAATTACCGCCGGAAGGAGAGATAAAAGCGGGAAAATAACACACGGTATTGAGAAGTATAGGCTTGGGAAATTGGCATGCTACCTGAACAGCGGAGGGCGCAGGAGTTATAAAGACTGTACGTACCAAGGGATTACCAAGGGATTAGCACGTCATTTGGGAGCTGGTTGAAAAAGGAAACGCGCCTTTCACGATCTCCCAGAAGGGATTTCTGCCGTTTGGAACGGTAATAAATTCAGAAATTCAGTAATGTGGGATAGGGGCGGTAAGGCTCACTGAGGCATGGAAGCATTATCACCCTGAATGAAGTCGAACGCACCAGGGCCGTCGCTGACAATGTATCAAGTGAGCTTCTAAGTTGTGGAACAAGGAATATATTCTGACGTAGTACCACCTGCGAACGAGAAACCTACATACAGAAAAAAAAAGGAGGTCAGAATTGTTCTTCAGGGATACGGAGGGCGGTATCTGACCCATAGCAGCGGGGCACGTTTGCACCGAAGTACCATTCGGCAAGGTGAATGTGTGGTTTGCCCTAGCCGAAAATGGGTTCAATGAGTATTTAAACATATGAATGTCTGAATTTCCGAATAGTGATCCACTGTTTAATTAAAGAAGCTCACATTTCTAGATAAACGTGTACGCTCCGCACAGAACCACTGATCGTAGAGCGGTTATTCGCGTTCATGACTGTCTGAGCTCCATCCACTTGAAGTTGGCCGATAATTTGGTTTGAAGCAAAGTCTGAAATTCGGAAGCCAGGACCACTAAAGAGGATATGAATATTCCAAACGATCTTCTGTGGAGAAAGCCTACCGTCCGTGACAGTCCTCGACAGTCCCACCGCATGTTGACGTGTTGAAGTCGCAAGGCATCCCATCGAACGGTTGACCGGGGCTCTCACAAAACGCTCCGAGGCTGGAGAAGCATAGTCAGAAATTATATTTGATATACGAAACACAACTCGCGTATTAGGGCTGGTATCCCCAACGTTGGCTACAGCGGCACGAGATTAAATCAGAATGGACCCAGCACTATTCAAGGCTCTCACCTTGAGTGAATCCAGCGATGAAGGTGTTGTTCCCCGGCAAGGAATTCGGTTCAACCATAGCTAAAGGCAATCAGTACGTTAGGGCACTTCAGTAGTACGGCTGATGCAGCTCACATTCATAGAGGTATGCAGCCATGCCTTTATTGTCTCCACTAATTAACGTGTTATTCTGTACTCAGGAATGGTCTTCGTTAAGATATGTAACGGCAGATAATATACCGACAACATACCTCATAAAGACTTGTACCATGGACAGCGAAAAAGCTGAGGAAACCGCGAGCGTTGCCGTTGGTGTCGTCAAATCTCAACAAGGTGAGATCCTTGTCTTGATCAAACTCATACATGGCGCGTTCTTCAGCAGGATTTGCCAAATAAGCGGATGGAGATCGGTTGGTGTTCGCATTTAGAACGGTAGTGTTTCCCAAAGACAAATTGCCAGGAGCGAGACTATCATGCGCTCGTTGGACGGCGAGGACAGTGCCTTGGACGATAGCATTTGCGGTCTCGGCGACGTAGCCTAGAGAGGTTAGCTGAGGAAGCAGATTTTCCAGATACCCTCCAACGCCCGAGTGTGCATGGGTGCCTACGAACGCGATGTTGTCGTTGGTATAGATTCCAGGGAACAATGCAGTCAGGTTGGCCACGATTGAACGTCGAACGCCGGTATCACCCATCGCGATATCTGTTCAAGATAAGAAGTCAACTACGCGCGTCATAAACTACGTCGACCATGATAAACATCGCCTTATTGCCCCGAAACTCAACGAAGAGAGTAACTCACCAGCGTTGATGAAGACAATACGGTTTGCAGGTGTATCTTCTTCGCCGATAATGAAGGCGCGAGTCCGCTGACGCATATGCAGACCGGTATCTGTCTGCGCTAAACTAGCATATCCCTGCGAGAGAGAGCTTCAGGTCAAGATACGAGCATCAGCTGATAAGAGCGCACCATCATATTTGTCTCTACAACTGGGCTGAATGGCACAATCAGTTCGATGTCTGGTGGCTTGGAACTCGTACAAAGTTACCCAGTGATATCAGCAATACCTATGGTTGATCTGAGACAATATTCAGGAAAATAGACGATATGAAACTCACCCAGTCCGAGAAGATACTGCCCAGCAACTCCTTGAATCCCCACGTTGCTAGGAGCCACAGCACTCGAGGCCAAGAAAGCAGTCAAATAATATAGCATGAAACCCGTCATCGTATCCAGAGTACCGCGGATAAACTCCAGAAAGCCCACAGGCAGAGAGTCCGGGAAAAGAATAGGCATCTGATTGGGCTGAAATGCGCCCTTTTATGAGCTCAGTAACGCGAAAGCAAAAATATTCCAGGATCTGTAGCCGATGATTCATTCATCATATTGAGCACATGTGCTTGGAATCACAAGCAATTCCCGAAGCACAGTGTAGAGCTCACATAAATCCCGAGTTTGGTGTTTGTCTATACTAAAAGTTTCTGTGCAGAGTCAGATGCTGATGATGGAGGTAGTTGAGGAAGAGTGACGACCGCGTGGAAGAAAGCCTCGTGATCCCGCCCGAATTAGCGCTTAAAGGACGATCGGCTGGCTATATTCATCCAAAATTTCAAAGAGATAGGAAATTGCTGTATCGGTGTCGAAGAAATCAGTACTTTAAGATTCTCACTCGATCAGTAACCCAAGCCTCTATTAGTATTAACTAGAACTATTAATAGTGCTAGTAGTAGGAGCAACTCGTCTCGAAAGTTTCGGAACAGACTCAGAACTGAACATCTCCTAACCTAGTAGGAACAAGCACCCAGGCGCCTGGCGCCCAGGTCTTGGGCTGCGAAAAGTTATTCGACTTTGGTATCTTCTTTCAGGGCTTGAACCCTATGAGATCTTAGGAGCATGAGAACCGAACTATTCTTTGTACCCTCAAATATCCTGACAAGGCTCGGAGACAGTAACAGCCACTTGCTAAGAGAATTCCTGATTTAGGAACATGCGTGTGCGAACACTCTTTCGGCTATGGGTTATCAATGATATTGCTATTGCGGGGTATTGTACGCCCGCCCAAGCAAACCAACTTTGTCCGAGAACACTGCAATTAGCTGTGCACCAGAGTTTCCACAGCACCGACTTCACTAAGCACCCGATCGTTCCAAACTCCGAGAAAGGGCACGGCAGAGAAAGGAGAATTGTATCTCTTCAACAAATAACGGGGTACGAAAATGACTTTAGAGTCAGTTATAGGCTGAAAAAAGACAAGAAATAAGCATCAGATTTACAAAAACATTCATAGAAGAAAGCAAAATCAGAGGTGCAACTGTTTGGCTATGTGCTCGGCCATTCGTCAAAGCTACAAGCTACGACTGGGGCGGCAACGAAAATCATCATCGAAAAAACAAAACTTGATAAATACCTTTTATCGATAGATGACCCATCGAGTAGTGTGACCTCTAACCGAAGACATGGCTCGAGATTGTTGAGCTAAAGAGAAGAGAAGACAGTGGTGGGCATCAGGTAAGAGCAAAAAAAAATTAAGAAATAGACATACGGATCTTCACGGGCCGTGGTTCCGGTGAAGGCCGTAATATCCGTGATATCCGTCCTCTGCTTTATACATCTAACATTCCTTTCTAACCGTTCGAACTCAATCCACAGCAGGTTCACAGCAAGCTCTGAAATTTGGAAGTTGAGATCATGCTCTCTCACATTCGCAGCAATTAATACTCATACAGTGATAAACGCCTACGAATTCCCTTGTCATCCGTATTCAATAAGCAATCGGTTAGCATTCCGAAGGTAATAACATAAAAGCGCTTGAGGGACAACGAACGAACTCACCGTACGCCATGTCTCAGAGCGTGGGCCCGTCAACTCTAGCAACCCAAGCTATACAACCCCACGATGCTGCAAGCGCCGAAGCCAAACAAACTAGCGTTCCCTCTCAGCTAACAGATCAGACTAATCTCCTCCCTCACCGACAAATCAGGATCGTCATGTTTGCACTCTCCTTATGCAATCTCGTTACGACACTCGACCAGGTCGTGGTCTCCGCCGCTCTTTCAACCGTTGCATCAGCCTTCAACGCGGGTTCAGTGTCTGCATGGATTCCTGCCGCATACCTCATGACTAGGTAGGTACCGCAGGACTTTTTCCGCGTTCTTTCTGCATTTCTCAAGAAAATCCATGATCTAGTACCGCTTTCCAACCATTATATGGCCGCCTTTCCGATATTTTTGGACGCAAGGCGGCTATTGCGCTCGCGATGGGGATTTATATCGTCGGGAACCTAATTGCTGGGTTTTCGAGGTCTATCATTCAGCTCATTGTATTCCGAGCTATTGCAGGTATTGGGGATGGAGGTGCGACGAGCATGGTGCAGATCGTGATATCTGATGTCGTTTCTTTGAGAGACAGGTATGAATTCGGTTTGCATTTTGCATTGGACGGCTCCGTTTTGTTGATACTCTCTTTAGAGGAAAATTTATCGGATACGCAGCTGGTGTAACTGCTCTTGGTTATGCGATGTAGGTGTAAACTGTCTACCTCGAGGTTCTCAGCTCATCTGGATGTTCGATAGTGGACCGATCATAGGTGGTTCATTGGCTCAACATGTCAGCTGGCGTGTAAGTACCAAGTGGGCTTCCTTCCTGGTTTTCAACTCACTCGGATGTTCGATAGTGGACCTTTTGGATTACCCTTCCAATAAGTTTCTTTGCGGCGGTTGGCGTCGTTTTCCTCCTCCCTTTGAAACCCGTACATGGGAACATGCGAAGGTGTTGGATGTCCGTTTTCAATTCCGCTTTAGCTAACTTGAACATCGTTACTAGCAAACTACTCATGATAGACTACATTGGTGTCGCTCTAACCCTCGCAGCATGTACAATGATCATGCTCCCACTGATATGGGCAAGCACAGCTAATATTATCTATGATCAACTCGAGCTTACTATCATTTAGGGAGGAACCACGTTCCCTTGGGATTCTGCCGTCGTTCTAGGACCTCTTTGTGCTGGTGTAGTCTGTGTTGGCATATTTTGCATATGGGAAATCAAAGGAGCTAGGCTTCCCCTGATCCCGAGTACGCTTTCAGCTATTTTGTACGTTGCCTCACTGCTGACCAGCTTTCTGCAAAGTGTACATCTTCAAGCATATGACCGTTGTCGGTGTATATATCTGCATGTTTGTCAAGTGAGTCAAAATTTATCCCTCTTCGGAAAATGTTTCAACTACGGTTTCCCTTTATAGTGGATTCGTATTCTTCTCTATGCTCTTCTACCTCCCCCAGTTCTTCCAAGTAATACTTGGCTTTTCACCTACTCGTTCTGGTATATCTTCGTATCATTGACTTTCCAAAATGTTGATTAATGGTTCCGCCTTCTTAGGTATCTTCATCATTCCTTTTGTTTTAGGCCAGGTTTTCGCTGCCGTGGGCTCTGTAAGCTCTTCGTAGTAAATGGCATCTCACATGCTAACTTTCCTCATCAGGGCCTCTGGGTCAGTCGTACAGGAAAATATCGCGTAAGCCCCTCGTCGAAATGACAGTGCCTCATTTACAGACTCTCCACAACAGTTCGTCGTTTATTCAGGATTTGCATTATTCTCTATCGCTTGTGGATGTATATCCATATTCAACGCTCAAACGAGTCAGGGAGTGATGATTGTTCTTATGCTTCTTGCGGGACTAGGGGGAGGATCGGTGCCTCTGATTCTCCAGTATTTCACCAGCTTCTCATTTTTTCCCTTATAGACACTGCAGACTACAACCGTCGCCGCTCAAGCTAGTGTAGAAAGAAAAGATATGGCGGTAGTTTCCGCGGTGCGAAATGTGAGTACCATAGGTTAAACTGAGATCCTCGTTAACCCTGGTTTCTTCAGTTCCTTCGAAGCCTGGGCGGAGCGCTTGCCCTTCCATCATCCGCCGCTCTCCTGTGAGTCTCCTGCTGGGCCCCAATATATCCATTCACATTGTCTGATCTAACTCTAGAAATAACGCCTTGCGCGCATCTATGAGTTCGCTCTCCTTATCTTCCAACACGATCACCGCAATTATCAACGACCCTTCCGTTCTCCGGAACTCTCCACCCCCGCTCGGAATTTCCCCCTTACAAGCACAGATCATCATGAGCACCGGGTACAACAAAGGTTTCAAAGACGTGTTCTATCTCAACGCTGCCCTCGCCACATTAGCGTTTGTGTCTAGCGTTGTGTTGATCAAGCACAAGGAACTGTTGCGAGGCGATGAGGAACGGCTGAAGATGGAAGCCAAGGAGGCGCTGCGTGCGAAAGCAAGGGTAGATACCGTTGACGCGAAGCCAGCGGATGCGGCCGACATCGAGATGGAGCCAGTGCTCCCGCAGAGTTCGCAACAATGATGATCGCTCTATGGAGGGAATGAAAACGGCAAGTGGGATGGTGGTACCTACTTCCACTTTGAAGTCGGGAAAGATGGGAATTTCAAACTTATTGTATAGATTTTACACCGCGGGTGTACGTTTTCCTGCCCGTCTGAATGTCTTTTTTGGTTGCCAATGATATCTTAGTTTCCAGTTTTATCCGTGTCGGACGTGACAACGGCTACGGCATTCCCCGTACTGCTACGGTCTACTGCAGCAAGCAACTTTCGCGGGCGTCGTTCTGTTTCGCTGGTGTGCTCAAATTCACTAGTAGTCGGCTATGCATTGTCCCTTGAACGTTCAAATTCAGTAGTTATTGCTGTGAGCACAGCCATACTTGTTCGCTTTGCAAGCTTTCAGGCTTTTCAGGCTTTTCTGCTTTTTTTCAAATCAAAAATGTGAATAGTACTGCTTTCCAACATTGTGTTTCGAATATTTTGGGGCTCAAGGCAGCTATGTATTGCGTTCGCGATGAGAATTTATTGCAATGTTTTCGAGGTCCGTAACTCAACTCATTCAGTCATTGTAAGTATTGGGGATCATGGAGATGCTATGAGTAAGCTAGTACAGATCGCGCAATCTGATATTCGCTCATTGAGAGACCTGCATGAAATCGCGCTGCAATGGACGGTTTGTTTTTGTTGAAAGATATTTAGAGGAAATTTATACAATATGCACTCGTTGAAGTTCGTGTACGTCTCCGCGAAATCGATTTCTCAAGTGTTAAATAGTGGCTCCATTTTATCTTCAGTCCACTTGTTTGGTGACAAATTTTCGCTGCTTCAGGCCCGTAATAACATATGATGGTAAATTATGCTCTCTTTCCTGACCAGCGCTCTACTAGGCTAGTCGTACAAGTAAATATCGAGTATGTCCCTCGTTAGATCTATAATTCCTATAATTTTACCATCCATATTTCGTCTTTCCGTGCTTGTAGATGTCCAATTTTCCTGGGTAATTCTTGTGCTCGCGCTTCTTGTAAGAGCCTAAGAGGTTGTTAAGCGTCATCATTGAGAACCTCACCAGTTTCTCTTTCCCCTCCTGCTCTACTGTAAGTCCGCCTTCCAGGCCCTACTCTCATTCAGAAGTAACGCCATGTGTGCATTCGAGTTCGCTCTCCTTATTCTTCAACACGATCACCTAAATTATTTACGACCCATCGGAAACTCCCCACCCCATTCGAGATTTTCGCCTCTCGAGCACAGATTATCATGAGCGCCGGGTACAACAAAGTTTCGAGGAAATGTATACCCATGTTGGTGTCACAGTTCGTGTCTAATGTTGTGTAGATCAAGCACAAGTGTCGAGAGGTGATGAGCGACCATAGATGAAATCCAAGGAGGCGCTGCATGTGAAAGTGGATAGTACATTAACACGAAGCCAACGGATGCAGGCGACATTGAGATGGAGCCAGTGATACCGTATAGTTACCGTAGAGTCCGCAACAGTGATGATCGCTTTATGGAAGGAACGAAAAGCACCGTACCTACTACCATTTATTATATGGGCTCTACACCTCGGGTGTAACGTACCCTCGCTGTTGTGTCTGTGATTCTTTCTTTTCTGCTTGCCAATGCTATTTTAGTTAGAGTTTCTGTTTCGTCCGTTTCACGACAACTACGGCATTCCCAACAGTGATGCATTTCACTCCAGCAACTTCGGTGCAGCCATATTGTTTCGCTGGGTTGTACTCAAACTCACTCTGCGGTCAGTTGTGCATGTCCTGTCCCAATTTTTAAACTGATACTATCATTGACTCCAGTGATACTGCTGTGAACAGTGAGGATGGGCCAAGTCAGCAGATGCAAACCTGTACAATTGTTCATTTGCGTTTGCTCTCACCTTGATGCCCGGTCTTTTGAAGCAGCATTTAGCTTGATAAACAAAGATCTAGTTTAGGACGCCGTTAGTAATACAACGCTTGAACCTTCAACCTGTAATTACATGGAAAATTATACAAACCGCGCAGGCCTCGCAATACTTGATGGTCGATGCTTTCATGTAAATTTAATTTGCATTCCCCTCAACTGTGCTAGAATGGTTTTCTTGTAGCCTGGTCCCACACTGGAGCAAAAAAATAAAAAACGAAGCTTGCGAATCGGTGACTGGCCCATGGCCTATTACAACTTATCAAGATGTAGATGCTCGTAGCTTGGCTGGGATGTTACTGCGGTTTCGATTAGTTACATGTCCCGAAGTGAGGTAATGAGAGTTCATAAAGGAAAAATGAGCGCAGTGAGTCGTAATCTTGGCGAGTGAAAATAATGCCTTACATATCGCTTTTGAAGACAGAAATAATTTAACATCAATGACAATAGAGGTCGGGTTCCGTACTCTTCGAGTTCGCCGTTTAAGCTGCTTTCTATAATGGTCAACTATGAGTCTCCAAAACACTAACGAGCTTTGAATGAGTCAAGAATCGTCAAAACAGGTCATTGCTGTGCAGCACGTATATTCATAGACAAAATGCGCGTTTACCCGAAGTGACCCGTGCCTGAAAACTTTGTACCCAGCGGTGCGCATTTCCGCGCGCACACTTCTTTACAGCTAAGACTCTTTCCGCATGCACCCAAGCTGTAAAGAGAAAAAAGTTTGAATAGATGTGGGAGTTGCCGACGCTCAACACCAGCTCAACACCATTGGTCTCCCTCAAAGCAGTCAAATTTGACAGGAAGGTGAAAAAGTTTTGCTTTTTCGAGATGGAAGGTTCTACAGTGACTGACCTGAACAGCACCGAGAGCACAGAGAGCGTCAGCCCTCCGGCACAAGCACATTTTATTCAGCAACATTTTGTGGCCTAAAAGCTGTAATCCGATCCCCGCCTTTCGAAAGTGCTCTGTTCAAACACAATAATATCAGGAGACCAAAAGAACGAACGAAAGATGACTGATATAAAGCGGGTAAGCTGTTTATCACGAGCAATCACTACAGAATGGAGTGGTAAAACAAGAACAGGGAAAATCAAGGACGCAACTGGGGGACAAAGTTGGAAAGCGTAATGAAGATATGACGGATAACGACAAGACAAGTGATACGAACAAGGATCTTAGCAAATCTGCCAGTGAACGAGTAAGTTGAAGTTAACCCTCGGCTTGCTTGGGCTAATATAGGCAAGCTGTCTCGCCGGGAGAAATAGGGAATAACGCATTCCTAACCATGTGTCAAGAATAGAGCCTCTAAACCAGGTCCAATTAGGATATATGGGTATATTTGGAAGATACGATTCCCAAAATCAGTACCTTGGAGCAATACCAGAGAGAGGGGAAAGTCGATCAAAAATGAAAGGCACAAGTGATACAACCCAAGTACGTTACACAGTGTACCATCTGGCCACTGAAAGATCAAACTATCGTATCCGCCCAACTGGAAGTTCGCGAATCGAAAACAAGAGGCAGGTCGAGATGACAGGATATAAGTGAGAACAGGATGACAGAATGCCATCTGAACAATCAGCGGCATCGTATATAGCCATTATTGCGATTTGAGCTGGGGAAACTTTATTGGGGGGGGGGACGTAATGCGTATGACAAACGAATCTTCTGTATGCGTTTAAAAAGAGCACAGTAGAAATTGAACTGGATTGACACACTGTTACTCCCTACTCCCTTTACCAGCAACTATCGTCACCGATCGCAACAGACGTCCTCGTTCCAGTAACCTTCGTCTCCATAGTGTTGCGAATCTCTCCTCTCGCCTCAGTTTTCCGGCTTCAACTTGATTGACCGGCGATTACAGGTACCTTTCATATATAGGTGAGTATTGTAACAAACCTGAAACACTGTCCTCGACATAGACTCACAGAAAGTCTGAGTATCCTCGCACCATGCCTTTCGAATTCAGGCTCAATAATCTTCCACCACATAACGACCGCCGCCGCCCGCACGAAAGACGACGATATGCCGCGAGCGATACCGAACTGGTAAGTGTGATAGTCCAGTTGATGCGAATCAAGGATTGAAGGAATATCACCACTAGAGTTTGCCTTCTGTGCGTCTTCGCAGATCGGAGGTTTTCGTGGCATATCCATCTTCGTTACCGTCCGCCTCTACTGGCGTACATCATGCATCAAGACACAGTATCACCGTCACCGCACCGCCGTTCTTAACACGAACATACAATCATATGCCACTGCCATCTGCGCCGCCAGCATTACATTATTCTGTCTCACCATACGCTCGCATACCCCTTCCACCCCAAAACAATATCATCGGACCATTTTCTCTACATCCATTACTGCGAGTGGTGGATAGCTTCCCTTCTTCGCTCGATCCCACAGTACACAGTTCCAGTGTTGACATTGACCTCTCGTCATCGCCAGATGCGATTCGGACAGCTTTGATAATAGCAACAGCAGAAATGTTTGCTCCAGCTACGCAGCCACCTCTTCCGTCAATGGCCATCACTCATCCGCTGCTACCGTGGTATATCATTGTACATCGGTCAGTCTCAGACCACGTTACAGTGTTGGACGTACTCGACACAATATGTCGGGAGTTGAGCACAACCGTTGGAGACGAGTATCGTAGCGACAGAAGGCGAAGATTTGAGCTCCTGCAAGGAAGGTATAGGTTTCGAGGTCTGAGGGAGGCTCAGAGAGGAGAAGACGTTTGGGAGCTCATTACTTCCAGATGACCAGCTTGATTTTGATTTTGCCTAGAAACCTGTAAGAATATTCGAAGAAACATAACCATTTACAATTTCGAGTTAAATTTGCTTTGCCTTGAGATCAGCTCGTAGAGTTTGTAGTTTGTAGTTCTAGTTGAACCAAAGTTGAACGTAGCGCTGACCGTGAGACCCGCACAAACGCCAGAACGTGACCTCGACAGCATAGTATCGCAAACTTGGCTGTGAGTCTTGACACTACAGTATACTTAACCCACAGTCTTACATGTCATTACCCGAGCTATTCAAACCAAAACCAGCGCCCAACACTTTTGAGTTCGAACATCTGACTGAACACTCACAGCTGATATAATTCTACATGGATAACATTTGCCTTCAGTTCCTCGCCACTTACTTTGGCGCTCATATGAGAGCCGCGCGTGAGTATCACATACTGAACCAGAACCCATACGACTGCCCTGCAACACTCCCGTCCAGGCCCTCCACCCTCAGTTTCTTGTCTGTTTCTCATAAGCACTATACTCAGCGCTTGCCAATTACGTCGCCTATCGCTAGTTGTTATCAAAGGTTCCCCCGAATCTGCCGAAAATGATAGCCCAGGAGTTGCACTATAGTCGACTCAAGCTTGATATACTTGAGAGAGAGACGATCTTAAAGTGAGCTTGTGAGAACACGAAGGGAATCCGAATATCAGTATCTCTTCTGAAAGTAAAACTAATTTCACTTAGTCACCTAATTCGATATACATAGTTCGATATACATAGGTTGAATTAGAGGACGGAGAAGAAATAATCTGCCATCTAATTGGAAGATATCTCGCAACTGTAAGGGATCAAATCAATTGGCGATTTTAGTCCAAGTTACTCAAAAAAACGATTTGAGCCATTGAAATATGTAGGTGAACTTGATATATTAGTCTCCACGTACTTTATCGGTGTTCAAAAGTTCATCCTTTGTACATTTCAGGTAGAAGCGATTTGCTGGTCAATTCACCTCCTGCAAGTCCGTGGAATAGCCCCTCGACACCACCACCCCAAAATCCAACCAATCTTTCTCAATTTTGCGTAAGCGAAAGTTAGAAACCATGATATTGACTGGCACTGAAGGAATAGATTCTTCGGACGGAATGCAGTGCGTTGCTGACTTGAACATCTCGAGTCTTGATCAACTCAAATTTCTTGCAGCCTCGAGGAGGCCTCCCATCTGACACGAGAACTCCTGGCCAGCATACCCAGAATTTCTCAAATGGGTAAGAATTTTTTTCCTGTGACGATGATGAATGAGAGGATCGTCTCAGTTCGGAATAATGCACTCCGTACCATTCCTCATCTCACAAATTGGGAACGTTGAAAGTACACTTCCTTCGACTTCCGGGGTTTCGAACTCTGCCTTCAGCTCGGTTACTTCTCTAAAGTTAAAAGAAAGAAGAGAAAATCGACCGGTGCCAACGAGAGAACACAAGGTTCTATAGACTGACGACTGCTTCGCATCTACGTACTCTAGCGACAGTATACAGAAGGCGTAGTAAAAAGGTTCTTTACATGGCTGAGCAAATACTACGGTAAATCTATCAAACAACCAAATCCAGGATATGGATCTGATCCCTTCCGAATTCGTGGTTGATCAACATACCACGGGAGACATCCAAAGCCATAAAGTAACTACTCTTGTCCTCCAACACGTCAACCGTTGCAGTGTGAATAACAGGCTCTTCGTCAGAGTTCATATCAATATCACATAGTATCCAATGCTGCTCTTGGTATTCGCCCTTCCGCGCAATACCTCTCGCTCTTCCATCTGAGTTTGCAGTCAAATGAAGATCCCATATATCATTAGGGCGGGCAAGACTTAGGTGAAAGGCCAGGCGCCCCTCATCCCGAAATGTAATGTGTAGTAGGTGTAGCCCCACAACCTTGTACAAGCGCACAAGGAGCCAAATGGACGACCCGGAGTAATTGTTTTGAGGTGAGATAACAGAGGAAAGCAATTTAACCACACAATCTACTTGTGGAAAGTGACCTCGATGGGTTGGGCTAAGAGAAGTACCCGTAGGCAGAATGGTATGATCGGGCATGCAATATAGCTCAAAATAATGTTTGACTGGGGTGCCCAACTGGATGCTGACAGGAGCGAAATGTAAAAGTGCATATCCTCCAGGTAGAAATATGGTAGTATTCTGAATTGGGCTCCGGGGGTCATGGGGTTCGTCCTATATCGGGCGGGTTGAGATAACGCTAGAACGAAGACAAGCCCAGTGTGCTCACCAAGAACCCGGAAGAAAGAGGATAGATATTTTGTGACTCTAGGTGTGAGACTACTAGTACATCACTGGCTCGACCTCGACCAAAGTTATGTATGACCGCAAATTGATTTCCGATAACGAAATTCGCATTGAGAAGCGGGGATTCAGCAATCGTCACAGAGCCCGAAGGGCTGATTTTACACATTGAGAGGACACTAGAGACTTGGCGTTAAGACTCTGGTTGAAAGGTAGTCAAAGAAGCGCACCTCGTCCCCGTGATAAAAGAAAATGTCCGAAATGGAAAAAATAGATCCATGTTATAATCCGCCGTTCTGTTCAGTCCAAGCACAGCACGTTTGAATTCTTGATTTGGGGCCGCATTGTGTCGGAAAACCTCGTCTCTAGTTTCGAGGTCATACACAAGCATGGCTTTGGCAGTTTGTAGAATGATGAAGCGGCCTTGAAATAATTCGATGGCCAGCAGATTTTTGATATCGATACCACTGGTAGTACTATCGAGGGATATGCGACGCTTGAAGACACGTTTAATACGTGGGGGATTTGCCCAGAACGTGTTCAGTCGATATGAACGTAACAAAAGACGTTCGAGGTCTTGTACAGTTTTCGAAGCCAGCGAAGTTTCTGGCAGAAAGCTATTCTCAGAGGTCTTATACGCCGTAGTCCATACGTGTCGGTCCAATGTGATGGAATGAAGCCTTTTACACGTCTGTGCAATTGATCGTGTAAGTAAAGGTTTTCAAGTTATCGCCCGTGTTAAAGCTCACCTTTCGAGCAGCAAATAGATCCGGCACTCGCACGAACTTGACGATGGTGAACAGGATATCGTCGGGTAGTTCGATGAACGACGACGTCGACATGGTTGTAAAGCAAGATTCGGTCTGAATTAGCGCTCGGCTTTTACCCGTGGCAGCAATGAAATGAATTCAGACAAAAGAGTTTTTTATTGGTGGGCAAATGTACAAATGTACATCTCATATTACTACATAGTCCGCAAGACTTTTTACATTTTTTCAAAGTCGTAAAACGGTTCCTTGGCATCTCCAAGCTCAAGTTCACCTTGAATCCACACTTCCCGAGGAATCTATGTGTCTAGCGTTCAGCTCTTGGACCATACCGCGTAATGAATCCTTCCTTCCTTCCGCCTTGTTCCTCATGTCCAACGTCTCTACCTTGCTACTTTCCGTGTCCTTAGCATACCAATCCAACCAAATCACCGCGGGCGGCGTGGTCCCAACATGCCAGTCCGTGACACAATCATCCGTAGAAACGACGGTCTACCAGAAAGGTCTGTTACATCATTGGAAAGTGGTATACAGTTTTCGTCCAGCGGGTCGGGGCACGGTATTGAGAATGAAACCTCCAAGTCATTGTTACATGTAGCCAAGCGAGGGTAGTGAGTGGTGACACTGGCTGTGCAGGGGCCCCGGTATCCGATTCTCCACACCAGGCACTGGCCTGGGCAGGCATCTCCGGTATCGTCAGAAGTAAACCGCCAAACTGGACCCGTAGACTGAACCTTCTTCACTGGCCCAATCAATGTCAACTCTTCGGATGTGTGGACTACGCCAGCTTGTCGGCAACAGCCTTTGATTGGCTACAAGATCAGTATCAGTCCGTGAAGCCTGCAATAACCGAAGCACACGAGGGAGCGTGACGGAAGCTGGTCGATTATGATGACATCTCTCTCTCGATACGTTGCTTTGAGCTCGGGTTCATCAGGGGGATCACCAAGGGGGATGTACCTTGCCCTTGTTCTCAACCGCAGTGAGCTGCGAGAGAAATCAAATGCTGAGGACGAAGAAAGCGCGTTAGTCACTAGGACGACGAGTTCTATATCGTCTCTGGCAAAAGTGCGCCTCCTTCGATTTGATACCTTGATTAAACGATCGCCATCGAAAGATGCATATTGAGAGTACGAATGCGAAACCTATATCCTCGGCCTCGTTTGGGGAAAAATACCGCGAAGATTTCTTGTAGGCGATCGTCGGATATGAGGAATAAGATCTTAAGAGGGAGGGGCGGAGGACCAATCGGAAACTGAAGGAAATTGCTTGTATATTAGGCATCGAAGACACCGATAGGATCGGCTCGCCGTTTCGAAATCGCATCTTCGCTACCCGCCTTCCACATGTACAAAAACTTTGCTGTAGAGAATTGCTGAATGGGAACAAGTGGCGGATTGAAGGCGGATATTGAACGGGATAGGTTGTATATCAGGCATCGAAGAGGCTGATAGACCAGCGACGTTCGACTCATGTTAGACGATTGCGCCATCTTCATCGCCAACCACTCCTCACTCAGCCCAAACTTGCATCTGCGGCGTCACTGCCGCACTAATCTGCTTGTAATCCACTCTTCCTCCTCGTCATATCCTCTCATGATTCCTCTACAGGTGTCACTCGAAGCACCTGAGGCGTTTCTCGGGGTGAACACCCAGTTGACCAATTTGAAGTCGAAAGGAGGGTACATTCCACGCAGGTATACCGTCGGTGAGAAGACGGCTCCTAGCCGCTTGAGAGGCTTTGGGAGAGGATCGTACACTGAACGTAGTGTCGTAGTTGCATAACGTCTACGGGGATGATATAAAATGATTAGCAGCGAAGAAGCAGAACAGAGAAGTGCATACTTGGTGGTTGGTAACCCCGTCCAACATCAACTGGGAATGCCGATATATATTGGAGGTCATTCCAATAGCCTCATGGATGGGTCCAGTGCTCTCCTCTAACTCCCGTCCATGGAGAGATGTTTTTCCATTTCATTTTGGACGTCTGGAAGATCGAACTTCGGGGAAAATTGATGCCAGCGCAGTAGTTTTGTAATAGGGACAATGAGCCCGTTGCAGTTGAGTAAGGTCGAATGCTGAAATTATGGCGTGTAAGTACATCCGTCATCCAAGCGGGAAGATAAGCAGAATCGAAAACACGAAGAAAATGGAACGAAAAAACGAAGAGAAGGAAAACGAGAACAGGACAGAAAAACAATCGAAAAAACAAATAAAACTAAGCGAAGGATGCACATACATTGTTACTAGGTAGGCAAAGGTATGGTTTCTCCTCTAAGATCCAGCCCTCTGATTGCAAAAAAAAACCAATTCCACATTCCCCATGGTCCTCTCTTCGAGCTTCGTTCATTATGCATATGTTGAATTTATGATCCATTTCCTCCGTAATCAGAACCAGCTGTAGCCGATTCGTTGGATGGTTGGATGAGAAGCTGATTCCTGGGAGCGTTGTCGGTACTTGTAGTCCAAGCTTAGTAGCTGAAGAGACGTACAAGGATCGGATATGCTGGAAAGTGAGCTAATAAAACGTAGAGGGTCTGTAGTTAGAATTTACTGAAAATAATAAGAACGGTGAAAGAAGACTGGAACGGTATGAAACAGAAAACGAAAACGAAGTTGAAGAAAAGAGAAAGTGAACAAGATGGATGTAAAAGGCGGAGCGAAACGAGTTGAGTGGACAAAGCGTTGCATACCAAAAAGATAGACTTCGAATCCTGTTATAGACCAAACCTTCGCCACTATGATACCAAGAACCGTCGCTTTCGCGGTGATTCTCTCATGATCAGAGTTGGTGCTGACTGTATGTGGACGATGCGTGATCTTGGAGAAGCAGAGTGCGCCTATGGACATATGGAGGGCGTGCAGACGAATATTTGGGTGAGTTGACCATTCCTGGGACCGATGGCTGCTGAAAAGTTAAAACAAAAAAAAGAGATTGAAGTCGTGCACGTGGTTTCAGCGCTAAAGAGTTGCTCCTAATCGGGATCGGGCCGACCAATTTCGTCTGGTTCCAACGTTCCTTCAGCCCTCAAGGCCTCAAGGCCTCACGCCCAGGATTAGCAATGAATGGGAGGGAAGGGAGGAACAACGCAATTAAAAACTGCCAATCCAACTGCGTTCTAATCTGTCCCCAATCCGTGCATAAACTGACACTACTCTGAACGTTGTCACTCTTTTTGGACTGTCGGACCCTATTTTGCAAGCGGAACCACAGATCTTACTATCACAACAACGCTCACTATAATCAGTGATCACAATTTCTCCTCAGTTTCTAGTATATCGCACCGACGAATATGTATCACTATCATCTAGTTCCCGGTCATGCTTTTTCGCGGAGGCTACGGCGATGGAAATATTTATGGACGGTGAAAGGCTGGCTACAGGCCTCGAAACTGGCATAGTTTGACGTCAACGATAGGAGGGCCACCTTGCTCTCACCCCAGACGGCGCCATAACTGCCTTGAGCACCAGCAAATGCACAATCCACGTTCAAGTTTAGCGCTTAGCGCTTGTTGCGCGCGTTTCTCTTGAGCCTATGCGAGGACATAATGATTGGGTTTGTTCTCCATAGACAGGAAACGACTCATTTCAGGAGGCGATGAAGGTGAGGTGCGCTTATGGGATGCAGTAGACTGTAGGAGGCAAGGATATCAAAGCGGTACCATTCAATGGCCAAGGAAGGCGTCGAGTGCTCTGTGTCAACTTCTCGCAGGACGGTCTCAAGATTTCATTGCCTCGATTTTTGGGGAGGTAGCTACGGGAATTCAACCTTGGCAAAATAGTAAAGGAGTACATTCCGTCGCATTCTCCTCAGGCGGAAAACACCTTTTCCCAGGACATGACACCGCACCTACTAGGGCAGATCGCAAGTAGACCCGCAGTCGTTGCCCCTGACGCTAACGTCCGAAGCGAACCAAGAGATCAGCTAGTACTATCAAAGGTTAGTACCGATACCTCATGCTGGGTAAAGCTGACGGTACTTGCAGAATTGCGTTATATATATACGCATGTTTGCGTAGTAAAACTCTCAAAACTTGCGACAGTTCATGAGCAACAGCCGAGAAGATAAAATTTTAGTACTAGAATGCGACTTCCCTTGGATGACTCAGGAAATGGCAATACCCGAGCTAGGTCTTTGAGTATTGTATAGTTTCTTTAATGCTCAATTCGGAGATAGAAGAACGTTTCGCGAAGCGCATTTATATACCGGATATAAAGAACCGATTATCCAACAATTAGTAGATGGTAAAAAAAGAAGATAACGAAACTTGAACTGCACCAACAGGGAAACCGAACCTACTCAACCTATTACGCTCAGACAAATTCGCCTTGCATAAACATCTCGAGGATCCTGGCCTTTGTTTGCGCACGACGAATACTAGCAGAAATAATCTGGCGCTCCATCATGATCTCCGCCCGCTCTTGGAAGTGTGCGATGGCCGAAGCACGGACCTCTTCCAACGTCTCCTTCGTATATCTGTCACACTCTGCAACGATTTTCTCTCGCATTGGGCCGATAACAGACTCCTCGAATTTCACAGCAACGTCTCCTGCGGCAACTTCCATCATCTCTTTGCAAGAATCAAGGACAGCTGTCTCGGCGGCATTACAAGCCTCCTCGATAGCTCTCCGCGCAGCTGCGAAGGTCTCTTTGACCTTGTCAGTAAGGTCACCTTGGACTTTCGCCGCTAGCGCATCGGAGATTAACGTTGTCGTATTGGCCTTGACCTGATCCTCCATCCCTTTCTTGATATATTCTGACGCTGAAGTAGAGAATTCCTCCATCTCCGCCTGAACATAAAGGGAGGTCGTTTCGGCGAGTGCGTTGAAAGCGCCTCGAAAAGCTGCTTTCTCTTCGAGGACTTTCACAGCTTCAGCCGAATCAAGCTCAGTGATCACTAGATGAGACAATTTATGAGCATTCAGCAGCCACAAAAAAACGAAAAAAACGAAAAACCTTTGAACTTCAGCCATCGTGCTTCACTGAAGAGGTCAATCATTTCTTCGCCAGTCTTCTCTGTCACTTTGACATCTAGCTTGCCGTTGTAGATCTGGAGATAGCGACTGAGGTCTAAAGTAGAGTTTCCATTCGCACAGTCTGCATGAAGGATGAATCCTTCAAGCCTGACATTTTTACAGTCCGAGAAGAATCCTGTGCGTCCCCAGATAAGTCTACCGTCGACAACACCAATGTAAGAATTAAGATCCAGCTCTAAATCGAATGTGTGGTGTGTCTCTCCCGACTTCCGACCTTTGGCATGGAGGATTGATCCTCTCAACGTCAAGGTATTGCCTATGCTGAACTCCAAGTAAGAAGAAGACCGTTTCGAGTAACTACTATAAGATGCGTCCGAGATTCTAAAAGCACAGTTGAACATCCTGTCAAAATATAAAGCATATTGAACTTACATCCTTTTGCTTGAGAACGATCTATATGAAGTATCATCATATGATGGGGGAGGGCTGGCAGGGCCGGGAGGTAAGTTTGTTGTACGGGGGGGAGGGGAAATAGCGCGAGGGGTGGAGGGCAGTGTACCGCGTCTACTGGGGGGTAGCTGACTTGATTGACTAGGCCCACTGTGAGATTCGATTATCATAAATATGAACAACTTACGCAACATATGCAAGTTGACCATTTCTGAGCTGGATGTTTGTACTGAGGTCGATCTGATCTTGGTACCATCGATTGTTGTATTTTACCTCTCCCCTGGAGTGTATACAGTGAAGTTTGAAGAACAGTGATGAGGGACGCTACATACCTGAGCTCCGATCCATTAACAAGGCTGTGTTTTCTTGCAGCCGAAAATCCCCCTTGGCCGCCCCACTGAAACTTGCCATTGACTGCGCTTAGACATCTGTCGAGGTCCAAAGCTATATCTTTGCCTCGATATCTAACAGTCAAATATTGTCCAATGAGACGAACATTCTCAAAGGATGCATCAAAAACCATATTTCTGGACAAGGTCAACCGGTAAATGCTTTAAGATAGTGTAAAACATTGTAATGACTGACCGGATTTATTAAGGCGTAATATAGTGCACAGCGGGCACTGGCACTAAACAACGGGAAGTAGGAGAGCTTTGTAAGTTGGGGACAGCAGTCTAAAAGAACCTCTCTTATAACCCCATAACGCAGCAGTTGGAAACAACCCTACACATGTACACCCGGCCACTCGGCGACTGTGCGGAATCAGGAGCTCTCGTGATCCAGAGACTGAGGCTGAATCAACGATGGCTGAATCCTCCCATTTTGGCTTGGAGTGCCCACAGGAAAGAATATCCAGTAGGAAATCGAGGGTCAGATACGCTCCCTTCGTGATCCACAACACTGAAAATTCAAAGAGCCTATTTGACATGTTGCTGCGTGGTAGGTATGTTGCGCACAATGAGTTCTAATCAAAACGTTTCCAGTGTCGGATCCCCAGAAGAACACGCTGCAGTCTCGTTCCAGCGTGCTGATTAATTTAGCTTCGCAAAAGGGTTAATAATGGAATAGAAACCAGAAGTGCGTATGTTGGGCTACTGGTTAGTTTACCATTCGTTGCATCATTGTCTGGTAACTTGCTTTCGTGAACTCATGCCTAAGAGAGCATGATGGAGGAGAAAACAGATCTCGATCCTTGCCTAGTAGAGGTACCCCAAAGAAGCAAGGTACTTGTCTCGGGATGCTGTACCAGAATCACTCTGAAATTAAAAAATGAAGGTGTCGAGCGCCAGGATTGTAATACAATCCAACATGCGACTGGCTTGCGTCACCGGACATACAAGAATCTCCACTCTACTTCTCATTTGGAGGTTTAGGGCAGTCGAAGGAAAAGCATTGTATTTTGTACGAGACCATTATGAAAAGTCATTGAAGAAACAATGAGAGTCAGATATAACATAAAGTATATGGATGATAGGCGAGATGGCCTTCCTGTTGAAGCATGGAGGACGAAGGGCGAACCTCACGCGAACCTCAAGCGCATAGGGCGCGAGACTGTGATAGACAACAGATGAATGAACGATGACAATGAATTGTAAAGACTGGTAAAGATAGATGGATAAGTCGACCAGGGAACATATGTATGTACTGGTTTGTCTACAACGTCCAACGAGCCGAGCAGCCAGAATCCCAACACTTCCTCCATTACCTTGGAAAAAGACAAGAGCCCACTATTGATGACAAAGTGGGACAGGTAGGTGAAGGGACTAAGCCGTATGCTTCCAGCGAGACTACTGGGTCTCTGAAGCTAGAAGTACACTGAAGTACAGCGGAGTAAAAATTCTATAGTGAGAGCTTGGGGCTGGCTGCCCGGTGAAGAAAAAACACTGAAAGAAGACAGCGGAGTTGTCATCATACCACTTGCACAGTCAATCTAGAATGGTAATTTTGAGGTTCAGCAGTGCAGATCCTTTGTGCATGTGGCATCTTGAGGACGGCCTCCATCCATGTACCTGAGAGGCTGGAGAATACGGTCCAATGGTGAAATTATGACCTATAGAGAACCGGGGGCATTAACAATAATGAGAACCTTCAAGGAATACCTATCATTACACCCATGTTCAGTTCCAATTTTCCCCAAATAAGCACTGGCGCGAAAAAAAGATAATTATTTCCAGAATTCGTGAAAGGCTGTCGTTTTGTATCGACAGACACTTTGAAGTGGTCCGATATTGACAGAACCACGGTTTATTCGCTGGCGAGACACAATGCTACGAGCGGCAGAAGAACGAAGAAGACAACGACTAAACAAGAATTGAAGAACGATCATGGTGGGGTACTCTCTAGAAGAATCGACGTTGTTACAAGCATAACACACACCACCGCATTAATCGCGGGAGATGGAGAGACAAATGAAAAGTAAAGGTTCTGATCGTACTTGAAATGGGAGAAGAACGATAAGACCGGGACAACCAGAAGAAATATATGACCCGAGTCAGGCGGTCTGCGCTATGCAAAGATAGCTCAAGAGTCAAAACACGTTGGCCGCGAAAACCGGTAAAAAACATAACGAGGAGCGTAAGATTTTGTGATTGAGATTTTGCTATCAAAACGAGACACAAGCGGAAGATGAGAGCAAAGCCGATACAGAGCAAATATGTAGCTTGACTGGACTTACTTCGAGAAGTAATACTTACCATGAGTCGGGGCCAATACGCAAGCGTGAGTTGACATCGGGAGCTACCAAAAGCATGCATAGCTGAGTGCAAAATATAGTTCTGGCTGACATCGAACGGGCAGGACATGAGGCGTAAGAATGAACGATAACGCAGACGGAGAGTCCGGCTATATCAGAATCGTTAATACGGCGGAACTGTATGTGATACGCATCCACTTTTCTGACACTCCAGCTATAGTGTATAACGGCTCCGGGCGCTTGACTGATCGGAGCACAGAGAAGATCCATCATGAGAACACCAATTATTGGCGAGGGGCTTTAAGGCGAGTGCTGAGTGGTGGAAATCTAGATTAGACCAATAGCAGAGACTGGATTTAGAGAATGTTGGATATATCGTGATACGAGTAACGATACCAGCACGAATTATAAGTTACGCTATAGGATCTTTGGTAGCGGAAGCCAAAGACTTTGAGTTCAGTTGGCTGTTATAGATTCATACACTAAGAAGACTTTTGTTAATAGTGGCTGCTCTAGGCGACAAGGACATGGCTCACCAGCTAAGCCGCCTTCGACGTCAAAAATTCCGCCCTAGTCCACACCTCTGCAGTCAGTTGGGATTTAGGTCCAAAAGTGGAATCTTCATAGCTATCCCTGATGAGGTTCGGGAAGAGCAACTGAGATTTCTTGACTCGTCTTGCTGATAATCAAATGTGCAGAAACAAAACAGAAAGCTCATAGTTCAAAAAGCAAGGCGTCGAATATGATGCAAGCGATCACATGATTTCAAGGAAATAGAGATATAAACGCGTTGGAGTGACTGGTGGAAACTGGCTATAGCCTTGTACTTGCGAAGAAAAGTCGTTCGCTAAATTCTAAAAGATAAAGGAAAGAAAAGGATCACGTGGCCCAACTTTCCTGTTCAGACCAGAATAATCAAAACTTGAAGTTGTAGATTATAAGCTTCAAGCTTCAGCTTCTGGAACTGAATTTTCATCAGCCAATGCGCCCAGCCCGCCCAAATAAAGAAGTTTGTTGCAAATATGTGATATACACTCTATGTATATGAGATCCCGTCCGCTGTGTATGACTTTCGGGTTCAATTGGAGTGAGGCCTTTTTGGGCATCCGCGCAGTGTTTGGTTAGTCACTGTCATTTTCCCAAGCATTTTCCCCTCTACAGTTTTTGTGCAACTCATTGCCCTACTCTCAGCATTCTCCGAGGGCATAGTACCATAGCCCTTGCATCTGTTCCGAACTCTCCGCTTATAGACTTTACTGTAGACGATGAAAGGAGACCGCTTGTGTAGTATACCATTAGGCGCCACGTCGATGAACATGCTTCAACGTGTTGGTGTCGTTAGCGCTGCAAAAAGCGCGTATGATCAACGAAACTGAATCGAACAATGACATGCAAAGGTGTGAATAGCAGACAAGGATTACTGAAAGCTTGGATTCAACCTGAGCCCAAGCAATCCGTGCATCCCATGCCGTGTAATAAATTCCTCCTCCCATCTCGAACTCAATCTCCTAGGGTTAGGGCCATATAATTGGCTAATTGAGCGCTAAACTTCCTTATCTCTTCTTCTTCTTCGAACGTTGTGAGCTCTTCTCTATCTCCGGTGAGCCAATTGAAAGAATGCTTGAAAAATACGGCAGCCGAACACATCGGTTCCTGATCTGTTGCTCCAGCCTCAACGTATGTATCGCATGCTAATAAGCTTGGTTAAGACCAGGTTAAGACTCCATAGAGCTTCATAAAATCTTCGTGACGCCAAACTGCCAGTGGGAGAATGATGAATGTCCGTTCTGGCGAGATCTTTGGAATAAATATTGTACAAAGCTGGTGGTTATGCCCTTGACTTATCCGGCCGCCGGCTATGTGTGTACAAAAATTCTTGAGTTGTTTGTATCAGTTGGACCATCTCTCTTTATTCCAGACTTTTGAGTCATTTTAATAAACCTTATGCAAACGTATGAGAATAGTTTCGGCCCCAAACTCTGATTCACTGGTCAACATTTCGCAACCATTGACAAATTGACTATGTCACCGACATATCTGAACGGAAACCAGAGATCTCAGGTCAATCTTCACTTTGTTTCCCCTCCGAACTTTTAATTTCGGCATTAGTCGTCAGAGACTGAGGTCTTTAATCATGCTGATAATCAATTCATATACGCGAGTCCCCTTAGGCCCAAGGAAACGGCGAGAGCATGAGATCTTTGACGATCTGTACATTCGTTCTACGCGCATGTCGAAACCAGACACAGAAACCGGACACAGGGTATCTCGGTAATTCGAGAGTGTATGTATATACCTGCTACACATAGTATCCAACAATTATGTAGAAAGTAAAGCAACAAAGCGAACAAAACTCGACTAAACTAAACTAACAAAGAGATAGGTACTTCAGCCATCAAGAGAGAGATAAAACCTATTACGCTTAGACGAAATCGCCTTGCATAAACATCTCGAGGATCCTGGCCTTTGTTTGCGCACGACGAATACTGGCAGAAATAATCTGGCGCTCCATCATAATCTCTGCCCGCTCTTGGAAGTGTGCGATGGCCGAAGCACGGACCTCTTCTAACGTCTCCTTGGTATATCTGTCACACTCTGCAACGATTTTCTCTCGCATTGGGCCGATAACAGACTCCTCGAATTGCACAGCAACGTCTCCCGCAGCAGCCTCCATCATCGCTTTGCAAGAATCAAGGACAGATGTCTCAGCGGCATTACAAGCCTCCTCGATAACTTTCCGCGCAGCTGCGAAGGTTTCTTTGATCTTATCAGTGAGTTCACCTTGGACTTTCGCCGCTAGCGCATCGGAGATTAACGTTGTCGTATTGGCCTTGACCTGATCGTCCATCCCTTTCTTGATATATTCTGACGCTGAACTGGAGAATTCCTCCATCTCTGCCTGAACATAAAGGGAGGTCGTCTCGGCAAGTGCGTTGAAAGCGCCTCTAAAAGCCGCCTTCTCTTCAAGAACTTTCACGGCTTCAGCGGAATCAAGCTCAGTGACAACTAGATGAGACAATGGATGAGTATTCAGCAGCCACATAAACACCGAAAAAAGGAAAAACCTTTGAACTTCAGCCATCGAGCTTCACTGAAGAGGTCGATCATTTCTTCACCAGTCTTCTCTGTCACTTTGACATCTAGCTTGCCGTTGTAGATCTGGAGATAGCGACTGAGGTCTAAAGTAGAGTGGCTTGTTTGCGAGCCACTCGCACAGTCTGCATGAAGAATGAATCCTTCAAGCCTGACATTTTTACAGACTGTGATGAATCCTTGCCGTCCCCAGATGAGTCTGCCGTCGACCACACCAATGTAAGAATTAAGATCGAGCTCCAAATCGAATGTGCGGGCTGTCTCTCCCGACTTTCGACCTTTGGCATGGAGGATTGATCCTCTCAACGTCAAGGTGTTGCCTATGCTGAACTCCAAGTAAGAAGAAGACCGTTTCGAGTAACTACTATAAGATGCGTCCGAGATTCTAAAAACACGATTGAACATCCTGTCATGATATAAAGCATAATTTGGAGCTTACATTCTTTGACTCGAGAACGATCTATATGAAGTATCATTGTACGACGGGGGAGGAGTGGGAGGGTTACTACGGGGAGGAGAAGGTTCACGAGCGGTGCTCTGGCGAGATGGGGGTGCGCGTGGACTAGGTCTGGAAATCTGTGGGCCAGTGCTCCTGGAAGACATAGTGATTTTTCAACGGATAACGGGGTGGGCGGGTGGAGGTTGAACAATGCTGTTGCGACGCAAATGAGTTTGAATCAAAGGGGGGCAAACTTATGGTGACTTGCCGAACAGGTTGTGGCGTAATATAGGGCAAGAGGAGTCGATACCTAGATAACCAGAAGCGAGGGAGAGCTGTGGAACTTGGGACATAGCAGTCCAAAAAGATCTCGCTTATAAGTGTGCTACGCAGCTGTCGGAAACAGCCCGACACATGTATCGAAGAACGTAAGGTCGGAGCTCTTGATTCCAACGACCTGCACAATTGTCCCAATTTTGGCCCAGAGTATACAGATAGGACCAGTCCAGTAATCAAAGCGGAGATTTCCTGGTGGGAAAATCGATGATCAGTATGTGAGGAAGTGGTGCTGCGTAGTGCGCTACGCATGTTGGATTCAATGATAAATCGGGATGTTTTGAATCCCGCATCGGATCCTCAGTAGCCCATGCTGCAGTCTCGTTCCAACTAGGGAATGCCAATACTAGCGCTCCAAAGTAGCTTCTCTGAAAGACTTGATGAAGGTAGTGGAAGCCTGAAGTGCGTATGTGAATGCAGGAACTGTTAAGCGACCTCGCTGGAAGCTCATGTTGAATTACAATGAAATCAGCAAACGTTTATCTGAGCGCCATTGTGAAGGGCACATCATTGCCTAGGAGCTGTGAACTTACGTAGAAAAGGGGAACCGGATCTAGATACTGGAGAGGCAGTCCAAAGAAGTCGTCTCCGAGCGTTAAGGTTGTAGCAGGATCGCTTGAGAGCAGCAATCAAGCGCCTATGAGTACAGCCAGACATGCAATTGTCTTGCGGCGGCGCCAAAGCAAGGTAAGAACAGGTATCTTAAACGGATGACGGATTCGCGATTGCACAGCGATCATATCCCAGAGAAGAATTTCCGTGTTACTTGTCATTGCGAAAGGTGTGCTATATTCTGTACTTGTGATCGAACCTCTCATTGCTGGTCAAGAAACGAGCCAAATCCATATACATTTGCCACCCAAAAGCCGCGCGCAAATAAGTTCCGACTGAAGCGCTCTCAACAGCACTTTTGAAGGACAGTGAAGTAAACACGTGTATCAGCAATGGCGCTACTGTGCACGTTGGATAGTGCAAACTGGTCCCGTCAGTTTCCGAATGGCAAGGGCTTTAGGTAACTCTCCTTCGTGCAAGGCTTGAAAGCTTGAATTAGAGCCTGCAGGAGAATATCTCTGTATGTGGTGTGGCGTTTTGTGTGAAGTATCAGCGCCAGTATGAAAAGTCATAGAGATAACATGACTCGAATACAAATGAAAGTATAGAGATGATACGAGTGTCTTCCTCTATTATCGCGGGAACCTCTGGTGAATGATACCGAGGCAAGAGCCCGTCGTTGACGATTAGAAGAGACTTAAGGCCATCCAGGTCTAATTCTTCGAGACGATGGTAAAATAGAGTTCAAGCGAGAGTATTCGAAGCATGAGTCGTTCTATCGAAAGAAAAGATTACGATAGAATGCAATCAGAGATAAGATGTTAACTCACTTTGTAGGTTATAGGTCGGTCTATCATTTCGCAAATTTCTGAAACCGACGAGGTAATGAACGGGTCAAATTCTGGACGCTGACAGTTTCCTTTCATTGCGCCCCTCAATGAAAACTCAGAGATAGAGATTATTGATTCCGGATCCATCTTCAAAAAAGATTTTTTCCTGTTCGAATGCTGTACTATACCTGTTGTTCATGTCGGTATCAGCCAAGGACCGAATTCGGAAGGAAAATATTCATATGAAGTGTAGCGGAGACCAGTAGTAATTCTACAGAGAGAGCACTCGGAAAAGAGAAGAGGCGGCGGAGTTGGGGTCGTAAACGGAGGGGCCCGAGGATACGTCACTTGTACAGAGGGTAGCAACGAGGAGGACCGAGAATCGTAATTTTTCGGTTCCGCATACGGATCCGGCAGAACGCAGACCATCTGTGTTTTAATTTTTTATGCTACTCATAAACAGATGACCAGCCTTCTAAGCTTCATACGCCTGAGATTGAGCAGCTGACGGACGGTCCACTGGAAGAGTTATGACCGAGAGAATTGGACGCGTTGACGGCGGCGATAGCATCTGAGGAATAGCTAAGCGGATGTCTCTGGAAATGGCGAACCGAATCGTCGACTCTATGGATTTTTCAGTGATATCGACAGAGCAGAATCCTAGAATCAGTGGAATAACTTTTGTTAAGACCAAGCCTCCAGACTAGGAACAGAAACTCACCAGGGCCATACGATTTCTTCCAATACCAGCCTATCTGGGCCCATCGGGAAATTTCGCGTTTGTCATTGCGGAGATGGTCCATGACAGTGTCCCGAATAAGTTATAACCTCATGCTGGACAACCGGACGCGTAATATATATTCGAGGAATAGCAAAGCGTACAGGTCTCTGAGAAAGACCTTGGTTCCGGAAACAGTGGTCGGGCAACGAATTTTTGGCTTTTGATACGTACGATTTCGTCAGGAATAATTCTGAAGACTAGCGATTCGGTGAAAACTCACCAGGGCCATATTTGGAAATTCTTCGTGGAATTGAAGCTTAGCATTAGTCAATGCGATGATAGTGCCTCGAGTGAGTAGTTGGAACCGAAGCTTCAAGAAAAAAATATACTGAGGCGGGCAGCCGCGGTGTCAGCTAAGTAATGAGTGAAATATGAACAATAATATTCACCCGTCGAAACTTCTTGTGTCTTGCTGCACCAACGTTGAGATCCGCGTGCATATGTATTTCCTGCCACTTGGTACTTGCACCACTTCGAGCATCAAGCTCAAGCTTCAAGTCTACAGGTAAAAGCAGACTTCGGTCGGAAAAAGTTGAACAAGAGTCGGTAGTGTACGTACTGTTATTGGCGAATAAGTTGAACTCCACTTGGGGCAGATTTGAGTGCCCAGCGACGAGGCCTCAGACGTCACGCGTCAAAGCTGAGCGCTGAATGGGGGTGGATGAGAAACTGCCACTGGGCAGGTGCAAAATTCAGCGATAAGGCTCCAGATGCAGAATGCGAAGAAGACATAGATTCCGAGAACAAATCGGGGTACATCGATGCTCACCTAGTCTAAAACTCCGACACCCGAAACACAGGTCGAAGGAAAGCGTAGCGCGCAGACTTCCTGCCAGAACGATTTGGATACACAACAAGCTGGAAGCTAGAGACGATGCCCATGCTCTTTACAACACTCCTAATACCTGTTCCAACGCGGTGTATCGTGGCAAACCGTTGTTCATTCACGGTGATGATGCGGTAATAGAATTAATAAAGATGGACTTGCAGAGCAAGATAGCTGATGAAACAGAGAGTAGATGGCTCTCCGCGTTCAAGTTGGTGGTTGGTGTCAAAGTTGCGTCCGGAACAGTGACGGTCCGTCTTGACGCGGACGGGCGGTTATAAAAGTCTGGCGGGTCAAAGCTGTTCATTGCAACGAGATGCGAATATTTCAAATAAACAAACAACCTAAATATTGTTTCGGGTAAGGACACATTTCACAACATTTCCTCAGAATCCTATTCGCACAATGTGGCTTTTGCTACTGGGATTCAAGCCCTGTTCGCAAAGGATCAAATGGATAGAATCGTTATAAAGTCGTTACACAAAACCATTAAATATGTAGAGCGGCTATAAAAATGTTCTACTCAGGCTTCCCAGCTGTGAGCACTTCCATGTACCCACAGTAGGTCACTAAATTTAAGGTCAAGAGCAATACAAGGCTTTGACTAGGAAGGCGATGCTGACAGTAACGCAGACTGTCCGTTGTTTCGAACCTATACAATTTCCTTGAACCAAAAAAGCGGCTCTCGGTCATAGTCCTTGGTGGACAATATACTTGCTATCAACCGATGCAACGACCGCCGGCACCCCGTACCGAGTAATTGTTAAGGATAGCAACAGCGTGAAAGAGCATAGTTAATGGGAGTATCGCGGTGAGGGAACATCTGCCGCAAGATTTGAAGAGCCGATAAGACGAAACGGCTACCAGAGACATGCACTATCTCAGTTGTGATAAAGAAAGCCGAGTCTAGCTGAGCAGAAACACAAATGAGCCTAAATCTTGAATCATATCTCGCATGTAGACTTACTGGGATCACACGCTATATGGACTACACCATAGCATGACTAGTGAAGTCAGGTTTCAATCGATAATTAGCGTAATACTCTGGCTTTCTATATAATGCACACCTTCTTGCCCACCTGAGTCACAACCTACTAAAATTCCAGTCGCCGCAATTATAATGACTTCGAGGATACGGTCGCCAGATTTCAAAGTCCTTTTGAAAAAGATATATCGAAATGACGGTCCAAGCTTTGCTCGTTGTGCTCCGGAGTCAGTCTCAAGCAGTGTCCATAAGCGCTGAATTAACATCCAAATACATTCTTCAAGAACGGATGGCTAATTAGCTCCTTTGCGCTTGCTCTCTCCTTGTAATCAAACTTCAAGCAATCCCTCATAAATTCCGCCGCCAGCTCGATCTCATTCGTAGCCAAGCCAGGGATCTTGTAGTTTGCCATGGCATCCTCGAGTTTGACGGGAACAAGTTCAGGAATTCGAAGGAGATTGCCTGGCTTATGTCAGCCTCAAAAAGTAGTGAGGAGGTACACAGAAGAGCTCACCCTCTTTGTCAAAGTATTTGTCCCGTTCCTTTGCGCGCGAGAGCATAGCTTCCGGGAATTTCTGTCCAGTAAGCTCCATCATCTTTGCCAAGTGGTCATCCTCAATACTCCAGTCTGGTTGTGCATCTTCCGGGTCAAAAAGCCAGCGCCCTACTAGGAGTTCGAAGGTCTGCACTGTATCAAGGGTATACCATTTTTGGAGATAACAAAGGGACAAACCAAGCATCCGATGGCCCATATATCCATTTTTGGACCAATATCAGACCACAGAATGACCTCGGGCGCTCGTAAGGCTGGTGCACTGAAGCCGGCTGCCGTTGGCTGCTCTCCTGCACGTTGCGCTATAGTTTTATCAGTGAACAAATCGATAACAGTAAAAGGAGTAAGTACAGACCATGTCCCAGATCAACTAGAACGACCGACATCCGTTCTGCTTGGAATGCACTCGTTTCGTATGTCCACTCATGGGGAATTGGCTGTGATTTAGGAGAGTCGCCGTCTGTCTCTGTCGGATTAGCAGCAAGAAAGGCGTCCATCGCATCGTCAAGCGAGTACAAGGCATTGGTGAAGAGAATGTTATCCAGCTTGACATCTGTATAGACTGTGAGCACAGCAGATAAGGCATACCTCGGATCGTACCAGTGTGAATAATGTCCAATGAGTGGAGTGCATCAAGAGCCTGAAGGACCATGTACAGAATATTGCGAACCATGTATACTGGGAGAGACTTGGTTGGGGCGGAACGGCGTAATGCGGAAACAGAGGTACTGAACAACGTTTGAACCAAACAGAGATGTCGCGTTCCACCCGGGCTAATAACAGTAAAGTTATCTAATAGTATTGGAAGGTGTTCGAGTCCTTCATCATCGCGTTCTTCCGCGTTCTTGGCGATCTCCTTGAGAAATTCGAGTTCGCGAACCACTCCCCGATCAACATCCAGGGTGGCTTCAGCGGTGAGAATCTTTGCGGCAGCATATTTAGAGTCACTAGAGACATTAAGCATAGATATCAAGGCTGATCTGAGGCCAAAAGAATAACAACCTTATACGTTCGTCGCGTACAAGCCAAGTTGTCGCCGTCACGCCTTCTCCGAGCTTTCTGAGTATCGTGTAACGGTTATCTTGAAGAGATGTGCCCAAACGCACGGGGAAGTGGACAGTAGACTCAGAATTAGTGGACATTAGGCGTTTGAGCGATAGAATAAACCGTCGAGTGGTGGCAAGAAGCAAGTTGGACATTCGATTTGCTCCCACGATCTAAAGGCGAGATAATTAGCGCCCGTTGACGAGCTTACCCTAAAGTGTATGAGCCAAAATATGAGCACGAGAAATCACTAAAATTGCACGTATAAAGAGAATATTCAATAGATATTTTTCGACTGTATAAGTATAGTACCTGGCTTCGATGTTCGGCTACCGAGCGAACTATTTCTTTCCCACCGGCAGCAACTTTAGGTTCAATAAGGGTGTAATTACAGTGTTCTACATTAAGGCCTCAATTGAACAATAAGGACCTTTACTTTGGGAAGCTTCTCACAGATCATCATCATAGAGCCTACTACTAATACTTAACAGCACTGGTATCGCCAGAGTTGGCCGAGAAAAGGCGGCACTTGGAGTGTTAACTTGAAGTCTGCTGATACTTAATGTCGAGATTGATTCTAGTTGTCATGCTTTTCCCCGTACTTAAACCGCTTGAATGGCACGTATTGTCTTCACGACTTCAATCCAGTAAGCGCAAACAACTTTCAAGTAAGTTTTCCAGCAGCCAGAGCAATCCTTTACTGTAACTAACGTTCTTTGAAAGTATGTCTTCGATAATTCCGGTTGCATGGGCTCAGACTGCCCTAAATGACATTAGCACGATGACTGCGAACGATTTTGGAGGCGTCGATCCAAAGAAATTCCATGAAGCCAAAGTCGAAGAATATTACAACAATAACAAGACAGGATCGTTGGCTACCGTGAACAAGGCTCGCGTTCGGTATGCAAACTTTTTGTTACATGCATATCTACTGACCCATCATCTGTGAAGTCGTGGAGCTCATTCAGGAGGGTCGAATCCCAACTTTGAGAAGGACCATATCACCGTCTCCTACCGGAATGGCTCCAAGGAGGTGACAACTGCTCATGTATACACCGGACGTTGATACCTACAGTAGGAGGGAGCAGTAGTGGTCTCTGGGGCCTCGAAGTTTCATAGACTGGCATTATCAGAAACTGTATATTTGATTCAGATTCAATCAGTAAAGCATCCCTTTTCACCTATTCTCTGAACATGATCTTCAACAAGAGCACTTTGAGCATTTCGTGCGCACTGTCCTGTTTAATGAGTCCAAAATTCAATATTCAGACCCAATCCAAAGGCCGTCACATGGGTAAACCCGAGCATTACTGAGAATTCCAAAAATTTCCACCATCCATGATCTTCTGAGAACTGTCGCTTTTCTTCGGGGTGGTAAAGATCGGTCGGATGCAAATTCAGTCGTAGCAGTGGCGGTAAATGCTGCGGCTTGTGCATTCGAGTCGTTAATGCAGAAGCGGGGCTGTGAGTGGCATTGACGATTGCCTTTGAGGTAGAAGCAGGGCTGAGGCTGGACAATATTGGCGTTTGTAGCAAGGTTTGTAGCCATACTAGTAGTAGATTCATATTCAGTACAATCGGGACATTTTCGTGTCGTTTAAATAATCGAGGAAGCAACAGTCTCTTACTTGCGAACTCTTGGGTTGTAACTTGTCTGACGTCGGTTTGGAGCAATAACTTGAACAAGCTCTGTGTAGTTGCATATTTCTGGTGCAACTAGACCAAGGATAAATCGGTAACTGTTGGCTGAGGAAAAGTAAGAGAATAAGGCACCGTGAGAATGTAATCTAGGACGGCACGGAGATAACGTCCTCGGAACCAAGATAAGAGAGTCAAAGCTGAATCTATTGATCTATTGATCCGTTTGACGAATTACGACTGGCTACAAAGTCTCTGAGTTGACTCGAGGTGGAGGGAAGGAAAGAGAAAACCTCGTTTTCTTTTCGTGCATGAATTATGTCATGATGTCATGAGACAAACTACGTTCTTGAGCGTTTTTGCGCATCGCTACCACTACCACTACCACTACCTCGCTACCTCATACAGCGATCGCAGAAGCCGTCGGTCGCAAATACACTCTAATACATGCTTCCCGACTACTAGTATCGAGTTACACCACTTGACGCGATTCTGCCTGTCGAATAGAGGCAGTGGCAAGGCTCTCGCAGTAGAAGATATGGTGCGTACTACAGGGGGAGGAAGATCCAAGGTAGACTATGTCTTCACACCGAGCTACCTTTGTATAATGTAAGTATGCGTCCGAACTCACACGCATAGACTTGGGCCAGACCACCATACGTACATACCCAATACTAGCCCGCTCATTTTTCGGTACCGACGGCTACCTTTTTTTTGGCGACAGGAGAATACCACACCACAAGGGTATCAAAACCGTTTAGAATTGTTAAATGCTTTGTTGTTATAGAGTTCCATACTTGGATAGATATTCACTTGAACTGAAACTTCTTTGGCAGCCCTCCATTCAGCAACTCGTAGCTTCGATATTGATGTTCAAATTGCCTTGCTAATTTTTTTTTTTGAAAAAAGAGCATCAGTGCGGGGGGCCAAATAGTATGTTGAAGAGATACGCACGAAAGACGAAAGCACACCCCTAGCTGTAGTGGCGATGTCGAATGCATTTACGCCACTGGCCTCGCAAGCTTGATTGGGGGGGACAGTCTGATCAATTCGAGGTAAGTTTCTATAGAATCTCGGATCAGATCTATCCACTTACCCCACCAAATGCAGGAATCTTGCAATAGTTCTCGGGATGCGTGGCCGGGCATCTGCATAGATATTAAGACGACTCATCCTCGCAAAAGCACCCCAGCTTCTACTCACGCGTCCACGATCTTGACTTTGATCGTTGCACCTGAGCAAGATCCAGAGGTCTCGCCGGATATAGAGCTTACGCCTATAAAAAAAAGTCAAAGCGGTGAGAACAGGTGTTCAAGGTCTTAGGCTCTTGGAACTGACATTGTATGTTGAAGCAGTGACCACATTGTTCTTCGTTAGGGCAAGCAGCTGTAACGCTCCTGTTCAGCCCGGACTAGTCTGGCTCTCACTGGAAGGAAATACTTACGACCGGTGCAATCGATACATGAACCATGTCCGTTACTGTTTATCGTCATGTGCAAGTCCATAGAGTAGAATGTGCAGGCCATACCAGTTGCTAGCCGACATTGATCCTTGACACCGAGCCCCCGTCCAAAGAGGAGACAGGTCGGACATCGCTGCAGCAAAGGTGTTGGTTCCTTGGCTGTTGGAGGCAGAGAAACCTAACATTCCTAGTAAGTAGATTCAGTGCATACCATTGCATTGAAGCTTACCAGCGCATGCAACACCGCCCTGCGAGGAGAACTGTACAAGTGCATACACCCAAGTCAACAAAGTGCAATTATGGAACTATTGATCCACATACATCATTGAACGTCGTGACACCAGAAGCCGCACCAACAGACTCCGAAAATGCGAAGAACAATCCCAAGAGTGTAACAAAAGTAGAAATACGCAGCATTGCAGAGGAAATCTTGGAAAGTTCAAGATGAAGTCTGCCCTCAGGCCTCAGCCTAGTACGTATATAACGAAAAAAGAATTGACAGAAGAGATCCGATGGGTTACCCGAGAATGGGCCGAACAGCACCTGCAATGGTCAGCTGAAAAAAGCGTACAAGTCCATCGGGCATATCGGTCTACTGGTTTGTTGCTATATCCACTGCTCACCCGCTGGCACAGAGAAATAACTGACAAAAGCAACCCAACGGTTCTAGGGTGCCTCCGGTTCAATATAGGTTGACATCTTCACGACTTGGTGTCGATAATATCAAGCTCCTCAATGAGATGTTTAGTCTCATGAAACCTTGAGGAACCCAGCCTACTTATACACTGTCTTCCTAACTCGCAACCGCGTCAGGTGAGGCTCGGTGACAATATACACTGGCGCTGAGACGTTTCTTCTTCAGACTCTGTATCTTGTTGATATTCATTCATTTGCCAAAGAGTCTCGGAAGGCTTCAGTGCCAAGGATTGTTTAATTAAACAGGTAATTAAACACACACCCGGAAAACAGTGGGATTTCGTCGCGACTTCGGGTGCAAAAACCTGGGATTTAATGACTGGTTCGAGGCGTGAAGAAGGACGGGTTGGCGATTTGCCTGGCTCCTTCATTCAGTCATGGTTAGTCTGGTGAAAAATAGAATTGGTGTTGTAGCAGGTCCCCCTTTCGAGTTTGGTAGGTATGGTCAAAATACTCAAGATACCGGAGACAACTTCACCGCACACTGGGAACTACTTGCTACTCCTGGTTTGTAGCCAATATCAATGGCTATAATAGTCCAGTACTTACCATCGGGTCTGCTCAGTATCTCGGATCTCGACCCGTTACCGCTACAGTTCTGATTTTCCACCCTCGAATAGCCACTTTACATTCTCCAGACTCCCTGGCATCGGACACTTTGACTCTCCACAAGTATTGGCGTGCTGCTCAATAAGCACCTAGTAGTTCTACGGACTGGCAGAAATGAAGATGCACTTCAGGGTGGCTAAAGTAGGTCCCGGTATTACTTCCTTGGTAGCGGCGTAATGAGAGGTTTGATCCAATACTCTGTTCTGTGCTTTCTGCTGGATCAGTTTCAATCAGCCTGTTTGGAAAGATGAAAGTTTTACTATAAATTAAATTTACTTTTACTAATACACGACGACCGGGATATATGTACTGAGAATGTATGTACTGAGATGCAAGGAAGAAGACAAGGAATGATCAAATCGATAGGTGAATTCAAGCTCCTACACCCCATCCGCCAGTAAAACCTCCTTGACATCCTTCGTTAACATAATATCATCACCAAATATATGCAACTTTGACGGAGTGTTAACCGAAGGATGCACCTGCGCGTTTACGCTGACCCCCTGTACCATAACCTCCATGCTCTGCGATATATGCTCATACGCAGACTTACTCACCACCTCAACCGCTTGCGCAATAGCCAGAGACATGATAGAGCTCATTTGTGCGCTAACATGCTCCACTGTCGACTGTGCAATCTTGTGCATAGTGGCCTGCATGACAGGGTGTGCGGCAATGACGGAGAAATCTGGCTCGGCTACAACTTTGAACTTCATCCAGGGGACCTCACTGAGCATTGTGGAGAGCCCAGCATCATATGCAACGACTACGATGACACCGTTGTCGACACGGAGCTTGGTGGCAAGATCGAACCAGCATTCTTTCGTTCGGCCATCAATGAGTTTACAGCTGACGAAGAGCCTAGTTCCTTCGAATCGGAAGCCCTCGGATGCATGGTGGAAGTCTTTGTATCCCCATTTCAGCTCGCCATGGATGATGCCGAGATACTTGTAGAGGTCGAAGGTGTAACCCCTCCAGTGTTTGCCATCAGCTAGAAGACATTCGGCTGAGAGAACACCTTTAGCTGAAATATGGAGATTCCTGGTGTTCTGAGCGAAGGACATTGTCATGGTCCTGTTTGCAGCGAAGAGGTCAGTGTCACATATATCAAAAAACAAAATCAGACTAACCTCACGCTCTTGAAGGTTGACTTTGTTTCATAGTAGCTGGACTCTGAAAAGTGTTCACTCCTCTCC
>JADNRY010000359.1:0-62010 GCA_015501585.1 Rhodocollybia butyracea
AACAAAACTGAGATAGTACCAGTAGGGGATGAGGAGTACCGAGGAAATCTCCTTCTCACCCGCAAACTTAATCCTGACACAAACCCCATACCTGGACATATAAAAATTACCCCCGACGGGTCCACCATTCGCATTCTGGGGCGCACATTGGAAACTGTGTGGACCCGGCTCAGCCCTGGCTCCCAATAATAGAACGCATTGAGTCTATCCTTAGCCGATGCAAGAAAGGCACCCCACCTTTGAAGCCAAAAGGCACATGCTGAACCTCACCCTAGGCTCCCTGACCCAGTTCCTTACTGCTGCAAGTGGTATGCCAGAGCACATCACCAAACGGCTTATGAAGATCCAACAAGAGTTCCTACAACCCCAATCAGCAAAGCAGTTATGGAAACTGACAGTGCTGTGGGAGGTAAAAAGATCTTTAACCTACAAGCAAGAAATGAGGCAATCCAGCTGATGCGAGCAAAAAAATACCTTGAACTTAACCCTGAGAAGAGACCCCGGTGGGCCTACCTGGCTGACACCTCCATAAGCAACAATGTCCTGAGAACATCCCAGGCTGCACCAGCATCAAGAGTGAACTCATTCCTCCAGGATTGGAAGCCTACCACTAGGAACCTAAGGCCATTACTTTGTGATATGATTAAAACTGCCAAAAAATATGGCCTTGAATTCAACGCCTTAAAACCATCTAGAGCAGTACTGCTCCGCATGCCTTTGTGGCACCATATCGGAGCCAATAAGCATAAGCGACAAATAAATAACACCCCCAGATGCAGGTGTTTGCGCTCCACCCATGGAGTAATCTATGTTGAGGATGCACTCCATATGCTAGGACGCCTCAGTGCCAATGATCACCTCCCCCTACAATGTTGCCTCTGCGGTCCCTGTGTAACTGACCAAAAAAATTACTGTACTAATCCCCACGCATGTGCTGAGTTTGTGGCCCAACGCCTAAATCACCTATATGACAAGTGGAGTCCTACAATTGTCCCAGGTGAAGATACCTATGCAAACATTGAATTAGAAGAGGGAGATATCCTGTTCAACACTAAACTGGTAGTCAATAATATCTCTGAAGGGTTCCGGGTATTCTCAAAACGGGACTGGGGGACTTTACCTATCTCTGACGGGCCCACTGATGACATTGCTGACCCACAGCAGATAACAGACGTCTACTGTGCAGGACATTGTCTACACCCCAAGACAGCAGATGCACAAGGGGGGGGAGGTGCCTGGTATGGGGACAATGACCCTAGGAACTCCACTATCACTCTACCTGCAGACCAACGGCAAACCTCGCCCACGGCTGCAGCTGCAATGCTATTGCACATCCTTACACAGGCCCCAGTTAACATCCCCCTATGATGTCACACATCCAATGAGCAACTACTCACATCAATAACAAAGCGACTTACAAACTGGGACATGGAGGGCTTCACTAAAGTGAAGGATGCAGCAATCTATAAAGCCATACTTAGCCACCTCCGCAAGTGCAATGCCCCAACTATCTTCTGGAAGGCTGTGTGTAGCCAAAACCAAAGAGCCTATGATGGTGCAAATGAACTGGCATTTGGGGCTGCAGTAAATACCAACGGAACAGAACTTAAGATATAACCCTCAATGCAGGGTGATGTGACTGGCATTGTACTTACCAAACTGACCCAGGCACTTGCTTACCACTCTATCAAGGAACAGAATGTGCCCGAGCCTAGGCCTGCAACTAAACGCATGATCGAAAAAGTCCAAAATGAAATCTCACCTGTACTCAAGAAGAAACCCCAACCTGAGGCAATCTGGAAGTCAATACGAGACACAGACATCTCAAGGCGAGCCCGAAACTTCATGTGGACAGCACTTCATGGCGCCCACAAAGTTGGAAAATACTGGAAACACATTCCAGGATATGAGGAGCGGGCCACCTGCTCTGATTGTGGTGCAACAGAAGACCTGGAGCACATACTGCTCCACTGTAAGAGACCATGGTGCCGTCTCATATGGGACATAGCAAAAGATCTATGGCCCAAAGACCATGACTATGGCGATTGGCCAGAACCCTCTATGGGGATCATATTAGGATGTAATACCCTTGAATTCAGAAGCCAGGATGGCAAACCTATGCCAGGAGTCAAGCGCCTTTTTACAATCCTGGTTACTGAAAGTGCCCACCTTATCTGGAAGATCCGCTGTGGATGTGTCATAGACCGAGATAATGAAGACGTTTCTGAAAAAGAAGTGCATGGACGCTTGTGTCAAGTTCTGAATCAACAAATTCGAAGGGATCAGATACTGACCTATGCCCCTCGCTGGCAAAAAAGAGCTTTAACAAAAAAGCTCGTACTTCAGACATGGAGTAAGGTTATTGAGGAGTCACATGACTCGCAAATTGATTGGACTGGAGAACCCGAGGTTTTAGTGGGTATCGGGCCTCTGAATCAGTACCGACCGCAGAGTCTACACACAGACACAGATGCGGAATAGCCAAGGATCACCATGAACCTGGCAGCGCTCGAAGCCCCACACTGTAGTGAAAGCTGCGTGCAGAGTCTCTACTCATCATGCATTTCCTCGGTGGAGGTTTCCATTTTCTCCCTACCTCCATGAAGGTTTTTCTTCGGAAGTTCCCCTTCACAAATTACGTAGTACAGTGGGCCAGTCTAGTATACGGTTGCCTGTGCTAATGTTTCCTTGTAAACACGTACCTCAAAAAAAAAAAAAAAATAGATTGGTTCAGACTATCATATTGAAAGGTTTTGACAATCAGTAAGAGTGATTCAGGCAATCATTGAAAGTGGTTCAGAGTCCTTTGGACAACCTTTAAGAGTGATTTAGACAATCAGTAAGATTGGTTCAGACAATTAATATGAAGGTGTAAGACAATCTTTTTCAGTAAACTGGACAATCATTAAGAATGATTCAGACAATCAATATGAGTGCAAGACAATCATTTAGATTGTGTTTTGGACAATCAAATTAATTGTTTTTACTTCCCATAGTGCTTCAGAAGCACTTGAAAATCATCAAAGTGATTGTGTAAGACCCTCCAAATGATTGCTACATACACTCAGAATAGTTGTCCAAGACACTTGAAAAGAGTGTCCAAAACAGCTCAAATGATTGCTGAACAATCCAAATGATTGTCTCAAGACACTGTGACCCATTTCCAAAAACAATCATTTTGAGTGTCCTGAACAGTCAATTGGAGTGTTTGATACCATCATTTGGAGTGTTTTTGACAATCATTTAGATAGTTCACAACTGTTATATAGAGTGGTTCAGAATATCATATTGAAAGACTAGGACAATCATTGAAAGTACATCAGGAAAAGCCGTTTTTGCCTAGGTGACCCCAGAGTGGCCTAAAGCAAACTAGGTGACCTATGAATCCTATGGCATCCTAGGAATTTGGGCTTGTCCCTTGCCAGTCAAGGCTCTTGAGGATTCCCTAGGGTATCCTAGGCAAACCCAGGGCAAGCCTAGGTTTGCCCAGGTTTGCCCAGGTGTTCCCCAGGTGTTCCCCTGGAGCACCTGGGCAAACCTGAGCAAACCTAGACTTGTCTAGGGAATCCTCAAGAGGGTTGAAGGGCAAGGGATGAGCCCAAATTCCTAGGATGCCATAGGATTCATAGGTCACCTAGTTTGCTTTAGGCCACTCTGGGGTCACCTAGGCAAAAACGGCTTTTCCTGATGTAGTTCAAACAACCTTTAAGAGTGATTTAGACAATCAATAAGATTGGTTCAGACAGTCAATAAGATTGGCTCAAACAATCAATATAAAGGTATAAGACAATCTTTTTCAGTAAACTGGACAATCATTACGAATGGTTCAGACAATCAATATGAGTGCAAGACAATCATATTACAGCCGTTTGTAAAATTCATGACAGTCCATGAATTTGAGACATGTCTTGTAAACTTCAATGACTTCATAGAAATTTATGATCTCTCTGCTTAGATAAATTTTTCATTTTGAGCATTTCTACATACCACCATGGTAGCTCGGAAGCACATCAGCGATGATGTTAAGCTTGCGGCTATCAAGCTTCATCTAGGTGATCTTCTTCCTCTTGAGGATATACTCAAGATACATGTATAGTTGAAGGCTAACTGAAAGGTTGAGATCCTTAGGCAGTACTACCTCATTCGGACAGTAAGTGAAAAATTTTGGCAAGAAAACATGACATGTACCTCGTTTATCAATCTCATCACTTTTGCGACCTTTCTTGCAAGGTTGAGCTGGAGTCTTTGGGCTTGAAGCTTGTTGAGGATGTAAGATGCGTCAAAAACAACAAGAAAATGTAAATTACATGTAGATATATCTGCTTTTCTCTTTTTTTTGTCTGCTCTCCTTTTCTTCTCAGCCTTCTTCAGTGCTTCCTTGAATTTTTTCACATCTTCTTCACGACGTTGTTTGAGTTCTGCAGCAATTTTGGGATCCATGGTGAAATCTGTAGAAGGCTGGCTTTGGATTTTGTCATTGTCATCTTCGGATTCAGTATTGTTGTCGTGAGTGAGGTCTGTCACTGAATTTGCTGAGGCATCTTCCTCAAAGTCATCACTATTGTCGATGAACTCACGGCTCTTCACCATTGAAGAGGTAGAACGGCAACAAGCCATGATGAAAGTGAGCAAAGAGAAGAGTAACGGCAGGCAAAACTTAAAATTCACAAGTCATTTGAAATGACAAATACACCAAGTCATTCAAATTTTTAAGACATGTCTCAAATTCATGGACTGTCATGAATTTTGCAAACGGCTGTAATTGTCTTCCCATAGTGTATTTGAGTCCTGAAATAGTGCAAGAGCAACGGAATAGACATCACAAGTGTGAAAGTCTGGGAGTGCCGCATGCAGAGACTCGAGAGGCAATGATCATCCCAATAGTGGTATTGTGGTAAGCATAGTTCAGCACAAGGTGACTTTCCTTGGATTGCGCAGCTTCCAAGACAGCTAAGCAACACTGTGCAAGGTAGTCATGGCCCACAGCTTTATCAATAAAGAACTGCTGGGACCTTTTTTGGTCTGATAAAAAATCCACAAAGGATGCATGACAAAACCGCAGAGCCGATTCCACAGGTGTGGGGCCATCAAAAAGAGAATGAACACTAGATAATGCAGCGCGGAGGGCACCAATAGATTTCATCTCCATACAGAGAAGGCGTGTTAAGGTCATGTCCATATGGGCTGTCTCACATTGAGAATTCCACTCCTCCTTATTCACCTCTCCATATGCTATGATTGCCCCAAGGATTTGAATTGTTCTTGTGTGAGGTGGACAGAATCTGGTGAAAGAGAGCATCCAGTTCTGCAAATGGCAACTGCGATACCGAAATGTATTTGAATTCTGGTTTGTTGAATGATTCCTTGATGCGAGGTTCTGGTCTGCTGGCAAATAAAATTCAAAATGGGAGGGCGTACTTTAGAATCACATTTCCAAGGGTGGAAATGATGCGTTGTTGATTCTGGCTCTCAGAGCATTCATCAAGACCATCAATGATAAGGATCATAGCGCTCATTGGTGAAGTGGCAGAGAGTGGGATAAGATCTGTCTGTCCATTCTCACCTTCATGGCGGGAATGTGATGAAGGATATTTTCTAAGCAACTCCTGGTGAATTTGAGCCTTTAAGCATGGCCAAAGAATGAGCTGTTCAAATTGAATCTCAATCGATGTGAGGACAGCGAGGTTGTTGACTATCACAGAATTCATAATTGAGCGCAACTCAGGTAACGTGGTAGCCAATTGTAATGCGAGTGTTGTGAAAAGCTGTCGAGGGTTGTTTCGCGAGGGATCAGCACGCCAAAAGAAAAACGCTCCTGCCAAAGTCCCATCCTTCGCACAAGCTTCAGCAAAAGTCTGCGCAATAGCAGACTTCCCTGCTCCAGCAGGGCCGTAGAGCCAATGAATCTGTTCGTGAGGTCTGTTAGTCCTGAATGTATCATCCCCTTCACTACCCGCCACCAGCATATCTTGTTTGGCCCAGTGCTTCAAAGCTTTCAGGACTGCTTCTTGTGTACCCAGATGGCATAGCGGAGGGGGAAAATGAGCTTCTGCATTGTACCGAGCTGAAGTGGAGGTATGATCATAGAGCATCCAACTTCATCATTGGCCGGGGAACCTTCAATAGCATTGGACGCGATTTGAACATTTCCATGCAGGATGGAGAAAGAGGTGGGTATATCCATGGATCGCTATCATTAATGTTGGCTTACTTGCAATTGAAATATTGCTTGCCATAAAGGCCTTCTCAAGCTGCATTGAACATTTGGAAGGAGTATGGATGTGAAAGGTGTAGCACCACGAGGCTAGACGACAGTATTAGTATTGAAATTGATTGAATTGCTGCGTTTGAGCGCTATTATGTGTCTATCACCCATTATACAATAATACAACTCAAGCATCAGGACTCAGCACCTCTTCTGAGGTGGAGTAAGTTTGATAGCAAATTGGTGGAGGTGCTGGTGAATATCGCAAAACGGATCGATGGCTGGGAAGTTTCAGCAGGGCAGTTTCTTGACAATAGATTGAACCAAGTCAGGCTGGGTATTATACCAACATACAACAGACATGATCTCGACATACAGGAGTCAAAATCTGGAACACCAGGTACTACATTCACATATCCCACAAGAACAAGAAAATATGCAACAGACGTACAAGTGGCAACCTGTGTTGTCCAATGCAAGTAAATATTTCAATGCTTAATTCATCAGACCCTTCTGTGGCTCCAGTCCCGTATGAGCTGGAAAAAGTATGGGAATGAAGCCAGTTTCTTATAAGTTGCTGCAAGATCTGGTAAGCCGAGAAGTTGCATGGCATGGTGATATGGAATTTGAAATTTGAGGCCCTTGACTAATGTTGCTTGTTATAAGGAAGAGCCTGTGTCATTGGTGAGCAGTCATTTGACAGTGGGGAGGTTTAACAATGTACCAATCCACTCTCCGTTTCAAGCGCAGATCCCGGCTTGTTCACGGAAAGACGTGGAAAAGGGACAGGCAGATATGCAAGTGACGTAGACTGATTACTAGAAGGAAGGAAGGTTTTATTACACGGCATAGTCAAAACACGTACAGATAGGGGTTCAAACATTCATAACACTCATACTTACCATAAGCAACTTGACCCACATCTGTTGTACAAGATTTCTTGTCGATGCAGTCATTCAAATCAAGGGCCGGTCAAAATTCAGACCGGTCGGTGTCTGCCCATGTGAATAAACTGTGACTGGATTGTACATTGATAATATATCTCTCTTATGCCTACAGCTTTGTTCTCGAAATCGATGTACATCAACGCCATCAACGCCATATTATCCATGTTATGTCAGTACCTTACTCCGAGTCTGACCCTCTCGCAATCGTCTGGCTGAAGAGATTTAATGCTCTATGTAAAACTTGCTGGATAGAGCTGAGCAGTGAAGATAGAGTCAAGGATTACTCGACATGCATGGTGCGGAGATACAATTGCTGGTTACCTCATGATATATGCACAGACTGACTAAAGTGGTCTTTACTAAGGCATCGTGCTAAAGGCACAAAGTTCATCAGGGTGAAATGCCGTCAAGTCTGTTCTAAAGACAGAGGTTGTTTGGAAAGGTTTGGAAGTTGTTGTGCGATGTTCTCTCTCACTATTTGCTATAGTGGTCATCTAAGTGAACTTTCAAGTTTCAAGCCTCAGGCCTCAGCCCCAGTCAAAAGTCCGGATGGCCAGACTGGACCAGAGCATTTAAAAACAAAAATGTCGATACAATCCGATGTCATCTGCTCTAGTCCGAAAATTGGTACAGGTCAAAATGCTCAGAACCGCTGAGATCATGTTGTAGTGGTTCTTCATGAATTTGAGTCACTACAGACAGATGTAACTTGACAAAATCTAGTTTGCAAATCTGCTCAGATTGGACTGGAGCCTTTTTCGTTTGCTGCCATATATGGCATATAATTTCTCCTACATACACAATACATGCTAGAATATGTACAGCACAATAGGCTAATAAACTTTACTTCACTGTATGCTTTTGATATCCTTTCCTCTTGTGTTCTTCTGCAGTACTAGTATAGAGACCAATCAGACCAACAGTCAAATGAGGAACGAAAATACTTACCAGGCTACGCACTTCCTCGCGGCCACCCTTTCCTCCTACGGCTTGCGGCCAACAGCACAAGGACATCTCAACGAGTCTTGAAGTCATTCACCGTGCCTTGTTGGCATGATTCTAGCTTGCACGAGAATGCATATAGCTCTATTTGAGGCATGAGGTGAGTGAAGAAAAAGCAATGGATACAAGGACGTACTTTGTATTAGTTGGATCGGCAGTGGGTTTCCGCGCTGTCTTATGCTGCAATCGTATGCTGTTCAAATTGCACAAAAATTACCCGCTGTAAACCTTGAATGTCCCCCTGTAAACTTTCATTTTTTTGACCCATAAACTTTCAACCTGGGAAACTTTCATTTTCTGCCACGTAAACTTTCGTTTTTTTGCCCCCGTAAACTTTCGTTTTTTTTGCCCCCGTAAACTTTCTTTTTTTTGACCCGTAAACTTTCAATGTGGGAAACTTTCATTTCTGCCCCGTAAACTTTCGTTTTTGCCCCGTAAACTTTCATTATTTTTTTTTTGCCCCATAAATTTATCCCCGGAAACTTTGATTTTTTGCCTGTAAACTTTTAGTGGACCCATAACATTTCAGTCTTTGATATTATCAAGTGGTTGCACTGACTCAAATTTCTACCTTGTAATTGTACTTAGGGATCTGCATCTGGTCCATATGCTTTTGAGTTATCAAGCCCTGAAGATTCATGGGTTGAGTACTTGATTGTGGTGCTGCTCAATAGTGCTGCTTGCTCTCTGCAGCACCCACTACAATTTTATTATATTCCCAAGGTGCTCCCCTAACTAAATTACAATTGGCTAAGGAAGAGAGGACCCTATATCATATATGTGGAATTGCTCTCTGTAGCCCCCACTACAATTTTGTTATATGCCCAGGGTGCTTGCCTAACTAGATTACACCCTTTTGGCTCAACTGGCCAAGGAACAGAGGACCCTATATCATATATGTGGAACTGCTCTCTTTAATCTCCACAACAATTTTATTGAATGCCCTGGGTGCTCCCCTAACTAGACTACAGACTTTTGGCTCAATTGGCCAAGGAAGAGAGGACCCTATATCATATATGTAAAGCAGTGCATACTGAACAGTCCTGCTTGCTCCACTCTTGTTCTCATTCTCATGAATACATCTATGATATCCCAAGATTGACTAGTGGACTTCCAGTGTAGCACAAAAGCTGGACTACTATTGCAAACAAAGATAAGTAATATAAGTATGATAGAAAGGAGTGTATATTAGCAAGATCAAGGTAAGTGTATGTATGATAGAAAGGAGTATACATTAGTGTGATCAAGGTAAGCATAATGTGTAGATCAATATAACAGTGCAGATACAAGAGATTTGGCTTTCCTTGCATCTTTATTAGGGCCAGCAACTGAGTTGTGTATGATCATATCATAATCTGCTTGTGATAGGCAACAGAGATGACCTTCCAGGTCCCATGAGACAGTGACCACTTACTGCAGGAGGTATCAGTATTAAATTACAATATGCATGGAAGCACACACACAACCACCAGCTATACACAGATACTTTCCATGTGTACAAACATGAATGGGCCTTGGAGTTGTTGACCCAAGAAGGTAGTGTGCAGGTGCATAATCTTATTCTTCATTCTGGTGTGAAGCCTTCCGGAATAGGCTCAACTGCATCCAAATATTGGCTGGAGTCTATAGTAAGTGTTGTATAGGATTTTTGGGCAGTCTCAAGTGCAAAACTAGATGGATGAGTAACTAGGCATCCTGTAGCCACCCTTGAGCTCAATTCTGTTCAAAGTGATTTAAAAATAATACACCTTCAATGTGGAAGGACAGTATTATACCATGATGTGGCAAACCAGCCACAGTCTGTGACCTGTCAATGACCACTGACCCTTGCCGACTCCACTCTCTTTTGTTGTGCCCATGGTAATCCATTACAATGACACTCAACAACCCTCAATGACCATGAACCATTGCAGAAAATCTTCTGAGTGGCCTCTGATTCCAACCACCAACCTTCACCAACCCTGGTCCCTCACTGCCAAGCTCATAAGTAGTGCTCCGAAGGCTTGGCTTCAACTGGCGGCGCGCCGGCCATAAGCCAAAACTAAGCTAAGCCGAGCCGAGCCAATATAAACTTGGCTGATAGCCGCTTTGAGCGGCTTAGCCATGGCTTCTATAAGTCGGTACGGGCCGTAGCTAACACCGCCTAACATTTGTTTATGCCACCACAAAAACAGGATTGCGGTGGCATAAACAACTTTGCACAGCCATTAATATATCTACAACGGCTGAAGCCGTAGCGCGCCAAGCCGGTCGCTATAGTGAGTAAGCCGAGCCATTTAAAGCCAAAGCCGATCAAAGCCAAGCTAAGCGGAGCTAAGCCAAGCCTTCAGAGCACTACTCATAAGCTGTGTTAGAATAAGTGCACTAAGTATACAGCTCTGCCATGTAACTGGTTACATGGCAGAGCTGCATAGTGCACTTATTCTAACAGGCTGTCACTGACCATCACTGACCTAGGCCCTCAGACTGTCTCATACAAAATAATGAAGGCAAGTTGGAGGCTCGAATGGTCAACCTGGTTACAACTTACAAGCACTTAGCAGTCTAAGCTGCATGTTCTAACTACTCTGCTATTAGCACCTGATAAACAAGTAATGTTTATTGTATGGTATCTGTACTGTCTGTGTAGTGTACTGACTAGCAGTTGCAGTATCTATCTGATATCACAGTAACAATTACCAATGAGTCTTGATGTAAGTGAACGTTGGTGAGGATTCTGGCTGCCGTTGGTTTGACACTTGCACAAGTCAATGTTGTCAATGCTGTCAGCAAATATTGGTGTGTACTGGGACTTCCAGCGTTTTGTGAAGCTGTTGGACTGACTGTCGCTGTTTTGCAGTCTAATCTGACACATAGCATCAGTCGCGGTGCACTTACTCTGAGTGTGTTGTAAATAATTTTCCTGGGCTCGTTTTGTGTATCAAATGCCTGGTGACTCAATTCCAAGTATCAGACTATAAAGATGCACTTCCCTGGGTGCCAATCACTTTGTCATATGCTCCGATGAACACCTAGTATGCACTTCCCTGGGTGCCAATCACTTTGTCATATGCTCCGATGAACACCTAGTAGGGGGCAAATATGTATATTACTCTGAGTGTATGAGATGCTTGGAAAGTGTGTGAAACAGTTTCATTTTGGCACTGGGTAGAGTCAGAAGATTGACAAGATGTTGTATCCTGAGTTCCTCCTCTGCTGATTGGTTTTGGTGGCACATTACTTGCTGCACTCCAGGAAAAGGGATGCAGTGGATCTGGTTAAAGCAAGCCTGGTGTAGATGGCACACAAGTCTCCCACAAGATACAATTCCACACTGCTCTTGAAGGGCAAGATCAGCGACAACACCAATACCAGAGATTGTCAGCGAGAGTCAGCAGCAGGGGCCAGCCACAACCCACCAGCACTTGAGCCCAGCGGCCGCCGACAATCGCCAATGGTCATCAATTGACCAGGATTGACTTTTCCTGGTCCACATATAAAACTCTGGAAGGAGTGTGGTTTAGAGAGGTGTAGTGTGTGTTGTGCGCATTTTCAGCCATCATGTGACTCGGCTTTGTTTTCCGGTGATCCGGCCCAAACAGAGTTTAAGGTTTTCGGCATGTAGGCAAAGGATTATGGCACGTGATGTAATTTTACTTGGCATTTCAAGGGGGAACCTTTTAAGTTTTGCCAAAAATTGAAAGTTTACGGAGGAACTTTTTAAAGTTTTCCCAAAAATTCAAAGCTTTACGGGGAACCTTTTAAGTTTTCCAGAAAATTCAAAGTTTACGGAGGAACTTTTTAAAGTTTTCCGGGAAATTCAAAGTTTTACGGGGGGACATTTTGAAGTTTTCCGGGAAGACCAAAGTTTACGGGGGGAGGCATTTTAAAGTTTTCTGGGTAGGTGAAAGTTTACGGGGGGCCTAATTTTTGTGCAACTTGAACAGCATACAATCGTAATCATTTGGTCAGTACATTTAAGATTCAAGTAGTCTACTACGCACTGGTGGTATGGAAGATGTCTGATGGCAGTGATGGAAGAACTGGAAACCGAGGACAATCGAGTAGTAATACTACCTGGCTGCAAGAATTATATCCTTGAGGACGATGGCGACAACACACTTGTCGGAATGTTAAACAATTGCAAGGATAAGCTGGTTGTACAACGGGCGATTGCAACAATGCATTAGTTGGATCCAGAGTTGCAGTGACATGTTAGTGAGAGCAAGACCCTTGACGAGATGATGCAACAATGTTGAGTGCACTGGCTAGAATGAGAGGTGGATGGAGGTAACGCATTATCTGGAGATGATTGATGATGCGCTGGGGGGACAGGATACAAATAAAGTAAAAAGCTGTTGACGTTGGCAGCAGTAATAAAAGCCAGTAGTGATGGTGGTGGTGGTACGAGAGAGAGGAAGTAAACTGGACTGCGGCGACAAGTTGACACATGCAGTGACTTTCCCCAACTTCGTCGACACATGTCTTGACTTGCCCCAACTTTTTGACTTTCCAAATCCCCAACTTTTACAAGTCACAAATCGGTCCGTCGGTTTGCATTTGTTCTAGCTGTTAAACTTATAGATATTCTTGTTGGTTCTAGGGTCGTAGTCGGGCACAGTCCAGTCCAGGAAGAGTTTCCAAGATGCTGTTCTCATCAGATGAAATGGATGAAAAATTTGGTTTGATCTGTTACAGTCCAGTTTTGCCATTCAGACTTTTGACTGGGCATGATGTACACACTGGTAAGTGACTCCGCTCTACTTGCTCCAGTTCACCAGTATCTAAACAAAAATCTCCATGAAGCCTGAGAGTTGCTCTTTTCGCTCCACCTGTCTTCGAAAACCTTGTCAACTATGCTGCAACGCCAATGACCTCTACAATGCAGATGATTTTTCCGTCACCTCCTCTCCCCAATTCTTCTAGTTGCAGTACTTGTTGCAGCTACAAGCCAAGAGATATATGTTGGATGCTCACACCCAGTCCCGTACTCATCCTCCTTCACTTGCTCAGACACCACATTGGTGTTGGAGATGCAGATGCAGATGCGGATCCGGATGTCAATTTTTGGTGCTGTCATCATGATAGGCTTCGACGCATGTATGTACATGCCAGAATACTAAGTTTGATGTATTGTGAGCTGATAGCAATGTCCACTTATTTAGGTGGGGCTTATCCTCATGTCTCTACATCTGTACTTTTTGTTATGTGCCTATAGTAGTTGTGAGGGTAAAGAACATGTTAGAATTTGGAGGCCCTGTTTGTGCTCTCGCTTCATGTTAATGTAAGTTTTCCTACCAACAGTTTCTTTTCTTGTTACAGTGTTTCATGAGAAGTTTTCGCTCCCTAAGCTCTTGGGAGTAGCAAACCTAACATTAGCATGGATTCATGGTCCCAAACCAGATTCATTTATTTAGCACTCAAGTTAATAAATATTAGTAATTGATGAAACATCCATAACATGTTGGCAGACCAGTAGTACCAGACCCAGTAGCAGATAATATGTGGACAAAAGCCATTAAAGATTGGAAATTTGGAGAAGCAGTCGCATTGGGTGCGTTCACAGCCAGCGTACTTAGTGCTATTGGTTGGATTTGGCTCGGTGGATAATAGATTTGTATTCTCGTCCTTTACATCTTTCAATAGTGACTTCTTAACAAGTCCGCTGAGATGGCCACAAGCATGTAGAAACAGTGGTCAGTCAACACAAGGTCGACAGCATACTCACCTGAGAGTGTAAGGGTGTTACAGGAGTTGTAAGAGTGCTTGTTGAGAGCAGAACAAGTGTCCAGACAAATAGTAGGATTCTTGGTTATTGTTACAGGAAAATATCTACAGTATTTATACTACAGAATATAATAAACCCTATAACAATGTATGAGTCTACTTGAGTCGTACTGCTAAACATAGTGCATATACATGTGCATAATGTACCCTAGAAGATGGAGTCCGTATGGTAATTCTATAGGTATTGTTCATAGGTACTGCAAGGCAGCGTACAAGCTATGTATCATAAGACTAATAGCAAATGGCATAATTGACTACATCTATACGAACCTGCGTAGAGGCTGCGTCTAGTGTTTGAGGGTGAGTTTCAACATAGCATATATCGACAGTTCATCAATCGTATAGCAAGTGCGTCTAGTCGACTCACATCACTGATTAGATACGACTCATAAGCGGTAATCTAGTTTCAACAAAGCATTCTTTGTTCTCTTTGCTGTCTAGTGCTCTACCTTAATCTACCACTTTTTGCTCATTTTTCCGATGGTATTATCGCTCAAAGAGTGGCAGCGTTACGGTAGAAGAAAGGCAGTCAACGGAAATTAGCGCCTAGTTAACCGCACACGTGAGTGGCGCTAACAACCTAAGTATTTCCCTACAAATTGAAATGAATCTCGAGCTCATTTATACTTAGAACCTCAAGCAGCTGGCCTAGTATTGCATGCGGTACAATGGGTGAGCTTACAGCGACTTACAAAACTTGACCTCATCCACTGCAAAAATTTTCTAATTTTCTAATTTAGTAATTTTTAAATTGGCTTGGGTCATGAACTAGCTCTCCTTAACTTGACCTAGTGCCTACCGTGAACATTGGCTCGCTTTCCACCATGTTCAAATTTCTCAACAGCTGGCTTAGGAACAATGTGCCATTCATGCATTCATAGGTGAGTTTTTGGTATACCGAGTACACCGGTGACACGCCGAATTATGCTGTACACCGAAATTCAAGCGAAATGTCATCATTTAAAAGACCCCGTGAAACACGTCACGTCACTACCTAGGGTACGTTATGTATTAGACACTTTGAAGGTCCACTTCAGGTATCTAGTATGTAGAAACCCATTTGAAGGGAGATACACTATGTTTTAAGAGGCTACATTACTGTGCAAGGATGCATCGTTGACCCACAAACTCAAAATCAATCAAATTGATTTACCTAGATTGATTTAGGCTTGCCAGATCTAAAGTCTATTCAATTAATACTACCTACTACAAAAAGTCCTATACAGGAATATACAAGACAGTATTAAAATAGATGAAGAGAGACGAATGAGGGCAAGCATAATGCGAACCCATATCCGTTTAAAGTAAGAGAATCGAAGCACTGGTTCCCTGGAACGAACCACAGAGAGAAACTAGACGATTAGTGATGAATTAGGCGCCGGGGATCAAAGTGGCCCGGCGCCGGCAGTAAAAGAAAGGCGGGGCGCATCCTAGCGACATGCCTATAATAAAATTTATTCGGACCGACCTACGGGACGGTCCACATGTATACAAGTACCCGGTAGGACCCGGGAGGAGAAGAGAAAAGGGGAGATACGGAACGACGCCGCAAACTTGAACCGCGGGACGGACGGACCGCCCGGCGCTTAAAGCGCATCAGAGTCGAACCACTCATCGGGAATGCATCGTTCTTCCCTCCCCTCCGTTACTTATTAAATAAAAGGTGTAGAAAAGGTGTAATATGGGTAGAGGACCCATGAGACAATGATATAGAGCCCTGGGGACAGTGTAGGAACCAGGAGAACACTTACAAGCTCACTTATGGCTTAAAAGGGCAACATGAGATTTATCTTCTTGGCTCTTGGCAAGCCAAGAGAGTCTTACCAACCCATGGTACCTTAATTAAGAAAATTTTAAGGACCTAGGAGTATAAAAAGGCCAGGAAATGAAGAGAAAAGTATTCTTTCTTACCCCCACCAGGTGTAGCAGCTCCTTATCAAGCTACTACTAAAAGATTGAATTGATATAAAGACTGGGATTTACAGAGAGAAATTGACAAGCAATTGAACTTGAGTAAAGAGACAGAAAGAGATTCAGTGTGAACTGAGTGCAGAGAAGTTAAGACAAAGACTTAGAAAGGACTTTGAATATTATTTTCAAACCACAGTTAGGCTGCAGTCAGAGCTCTGTCTGAGTTATAGGGACACCCTCTGGTCAGTTGTGACTTGTGTTAATTTGTGATTTTACCAAGGGACTTAGGAATAGTATTTGTTTGACAGCTCAGAGCTTGGGGATCAGCTTAAATAAGTCTGTACTTTGAAAGGGAAGGCACTTAGTGAAATAACACTCAGTGTAGCAAGGAAGCACTTGAATAGATTGAAGTTTTAAATAAATATTATTTGGCTGAACTAAAAAACCCGAACTGAGTAATAAGTTGTGTGTGTGTTTGGTGTGGTTGTGTAAGCCATTTCTAAGTTCACCTCAGTTTAGACCTCTCACCGGTCCAACAAAACCACTTACAGTTTCTTATCTTTTCCTTGACTTTGACGCTAGCTGGTCTCTCACTGCGTTGTAAGGAGATGAATTCCAAACACAACAGATAAGAAGATAGCACATGGGTTTTGCTACCATTCGGTCAACGATATCTGCCGGCTTATCACCGTCGCCGTGAACATATCAAGGTGCGCCCTTTGCCATAAATCCCCTTCCTTCCTTGTCCCTCACTTCCCCCCCTTTCATCGACTGATGAACTCCGCCGGCGGCTGGATTGTCTTGACATAGTGCCAGCCGCCGCTTTGAGGCCGCTTGTATATGCCGCTCATGTTTCCGGTCTCTGAGCTCAATGCCTGACCTCTTCACCAGTGGCATGCTCTCTCCTCATACGTTTCTCTCTTTGCATATCCTCTCTGCATAATGTTTCTCTCTCGGCATATCATTTCTCTCTCTGGGTATTGCTTCTTTCTCCGCATATAGTTTCCCTCTCTCTCTCTCTGCATATTGTTTCTCTCTCCACTTATCTCCGCTTATCGCTTCTCTCTCCACGTATTGTTTCTCTCTCTGTGTATGTTTCTCCCTCTGCTTATTGTTTCTCTCTCCGCCTATTGTTTCTCTCTCCGCTTATTGTTTCTCTGTGTATCATTTCTCTTTCTGCGTATCATTGTTTCTCTCTGTGTATTTGCTTTCTCTCTGTGTACCATCTTTTCTCTTCATGTATCATTGTTTTTCTCCGTGCATCCTCTGCGCATCATTCTCTCTGTGTATCATTGTTTCTCTCCCCACGTTGTCATTTCTCTCTGTGTGTATGTAATTTCTCCCTGTGTGTATCATAGTTTCTCTCTGTGCATATGGTTGTTTCTCTCCACTCATATCCTTGTTTGTCTCCACAGTATGTAGTTTTTTCTGCTGCCATTCGCAGATCTCTGGTTTGTGAACTCGCTTCAAGTTGTAAGTTGCTCTATACCTTCTGTTTATTGTTCCATTGACCATCACTTCAGAAAGACCCAAGACAAACATTCACTGCGCTGGTAAGTACTCCCATATTTCTTTTTCAATGAGAGGAAAGGCAAATGTCCAAGTGGCACACCAAATAAGTAGTAGCGTCACCACATAGGAAATTTATTTTTACCCTTAAAAGCAAGTGAAAAATCCATTGTACCCTAAACGATTGTTCATACATTCAGAATGATTGCCCAAGGCACTTAAAAAGATTGTTCAAGACAGTTCAAATGATTGTTATAAGTACTCAGAATGATTGATAGACAATCCCAATGATTGTCTGAAGACAATCCAACCCATTACCAAAAACAATCATTTTGAGTGTCCTGAGCAGTCAATTTGAGTGTTTCATACCATCAATTAGAGTGTTTTTGACAATCATTTAGACTGGTTCAAACTACCATATTGAAAGGTTTTGACAATCAGTAAGAGTGGTTCAGACAATCATTGAAAGTGGTTCAGAGTTCTTCAGACAATCTTTAAGAGTGATTTAGACAATCAATATGAAGGTATAAGACAATCTTTTTGAGTAAACTGTACAATCATTAAGAATGGTTCAGACAATCAATATGAGTGCAAGACAATCATTTAGATTGTGTTCTGGACAATCAAATTATTGTACTTTTCAATAATAATGACATGCAGAAAAAAAAAAAAACTTTTCGTCCACCGGATGGGTAGGCGCGGCGCCTATTTTTCTGAATCACATGGCATATGGCCATACCATGCCAGCCCTCGGCATGTAAGTGTTGCACCATTTCTTACCATATAAGGCAATAGCTGCAACGATTTTGCAGTCGGTGGTGCGCCAAATGTGCGCAGTTATTGCCCTATATAGTAAGAAATATTGACCTTGGCTTGGCGGCTACCCCATGTGATTCAGAGAAATAGGCGCCACGCCAAACAGACCGGCTGGACCAACGGCTGGACAAAAGTTTTTTTTTTTTTTCGGAATGCCATTATTATTGAAAAGCACTATAATTGTTTTTACTTCCCGTAGTGTGAGGCTGGAGAATGGTTTGCAGATTTTGTGAGTCAATGTAATCTCCCTTCAATTTTTTCAGATTTACTTAACTTATTCCAAGGTTTGAGCCTATGTACATCAATTTTTTGTGTAGTTATGCGCTAGGGCGCTTATAAATCTAGTTTCTTTGATCATGTCCAAACATGTCGTGTCCTCCTCCAACAGTCATACCTTCAGTAAACGGCTTAAGCATACTTCCAGGAAAAACTTCCGTACCCAGTCCACTTTGGTGTTACTGGAGAAACGGAAATGCGATGGTACTATTTGTAACAGGAAAGTCACACTTGGCATGCGATCAGTAACCAATCGGTAACGTTCACATGCCATTTAAAACTCCGTTCCCTGTTCATGTCTTGTGAGGATAGTCATGGCAGGTCACATCAGCAAAACATGGGTGCACGGGAAGCCACTTTCCGGCACTGTATAGCGCTGGGGGCCGCTGGGAGCCGCTGGAAACGGCTGTATGGTGCCTGACAACGGCTCCAGCTCACCCACGTTTTGCTGATGTACCGCAAGCTTAAATGTTCATTCTTTCACCAGGCATCCTGCTTTTTTAATTTCTAGAATGCACGTGGTAGCAGGGGTCGAGCAGGGGTAGCAACACTAGCAAACGCTAGTACTTGCTAAAGTCTAAGTAGGCTCAGCGCCGGTACAACAGTATACCCAGCTCGATTTCAGATTGGTGTTATGCCGAATTCAAAAGAGACTCACCGAGACAGAAAATTGACAGAAACTCAAATCAGGAATTGCGAGATTGGTATAGATTCATTATAAATAAAAATCCAAAAGGCCGAGGTACTAATTGGCACTAACGCCCAGGGAGGCTAAGAGCTTCAGGAACCCCATTTTGCTTCCCAGAGAGCCACAAATGACAGCAAAACCGAAAACCAAAAGTTGCCTAAAAGAAGAGACTTCAACTTGGTTTTGTTCATGAGATGAAGAAGGGAAGCTACAGGGTTGCTAATGAGCCATATAGGTAGGGCCGGCGACCTTAATAATTTCCCAAGTAGCAGATACTACCGCAAAAGCACGCTGCACAGATCGCCAATACAGCAAAGGCCTGGTGAAGGGTACGAGTATTTACTTTCTTGTCAGAGAACGAGCAATCATCAGGAAAACCGCCCACAGAGAATATTTGGTAATTTCTGCAAAGATACCGATATTTTTAGCAAATTACTGTAATTTTGAATATTTCCGTCATTTTAGCAATTATACTAATTCCACAGTCCCCTTGGCTCTTTGCAAAACTTTCTCTAGCTTTTCACAAATTAACAACAAATTAACCACCTTTTCCCACTTCTGTGAATAAGCTTTCAAAAATTAGAGCATCATTCTCGCAAAAATCAGCATATTTAATAACCTTAGAACATATTTCAGAGTCAAAATAGCGTTGAAAGAACATTGTATTCACTAAACTACGACAATACTACAATACAACATACACTATCTATCTACTACTACCACTATAAAATACATGGGACACTGTGAGGGAACTGGTTGCGAGCATTGTTGGTACATGAGATTAGCCACAAGCTAACAGCATACCCTATGACAAGCACAACACTGTAGCGAATGTTGTCAGTATATAGAAGCAACGAAACTAAGCATAATACATACCTGAACAGCATAAATGATTCATGAGGCTGTAGCGAGCACCATGTTTGGAAAATGTTAGATTAACGAGGTAGACGATGTAATGAGCTAGACAACAGAATGAGGTAGAGGATGGAATTAGGTGGGCGACGGAATGAGGTGGACAACGGAATGAGGTAGAGGATGGAATTAGGTGGGCGACGGAATGAGGTGGACAACAGAATGAGGTGGATGACAGAATGTGCTAAACAAAAGAGCCAGTTCAGTCAGGAAACACGTGTGAAAAATAAGACAACTAACATTCACCACCAAGACACTGCTACACTATCCAAGAAAGTCGAGGACTGCATCTGAGCCACTACGGGAAGTAAAAACAATTAATTTGATTGTCCAAAACACAATCTAAATGATTGTCTTGCACTCATATTGATTGTCTGAACCATTCTTAATGATTGTCCAGTTTACTCAAAAAGATAGTCTTATACCTTCATATTGATTGTCTGAACCAATCTTATTGATTGTCTAAATCACTCTTAAAGATTGTCTGAAGAACTCTGAACCACTTTCAATGATTGTCTGAACCACTCTTACTGATTGTCAAAACCTTTCAATATGATAGTCTGAACCAATCTAAATGATTGTCAAAAACACTCCAAATGATGGTATGAAACACTCAAATTGACTGTTCAGGACACTCAAAATGATTGTTTTTGGTAATGGGTCGGATTGTCTTGAGACACTCATTAAGATTGTTCAGCAATCACTTTGAGTGCCTTGAACAATCATTTGAACTGTGTTGGACACTCTGTCTGAGTGTCTTGGACAATCATTTTGGGTGTCTTACACCATCACTTTGATGGGTTTCAATTCCTTCTGAAGGGTTTAGTAAAATGAGTCGCAAGCAAAGTATATTTACTACATAAACTACTACTTATCCCTGATTACCTAGTTGAAAAGAAGGTCCCGCGTGAAATCAAAGTGAAACTTACCCATCTTACAAGTTCAGCAGCTATGGTCTCATTAAATGTATCCTTAATGCTGCTGCGCAGCAATCCCCGACTTAGTGGTGAAATGCCCAAGCAACAACTATGTACAGTTATATGTACTTTAACACTCCCACTGATTCCTGGAACAGCTTCTCCATCACAACGGTACCAGTTCTCAATAGCAAAACAACAAACAATCTTCAATCGAGCAATCAGAGCCACTGGAGCCAGCAGCAGCACAGCAGCAAAAAAAACAGTTCCAACAGGCAAACAGCTCCACCAGCCATAGCGAGCAAGCGCAGTGCTCTAGCAACAATAAAGAGTGAGCAAACAGGCCCAACAAGCAATCAATCGGGCGCCAGGATGACAACAAGCAAGCAAGCAAACGGGCACAAACAAACGGGTACAAACAAGCAATCGTCCGGGCGAGCAACAGATACAGCGGGTACGGTAGCGGATATGGTGGATAAGTGCACAACGGGGCGAGCCCAGCACGGGGCGCATCAGCAGTTTCACAACCCCGTGGGAGGGTGTGGCTCTACAACGCCCACACCCTCCCATAACCCACAAAGGGTGGTGTGGCTACAAGGGGCATGCATTGACCTCCCATATCTCCCACACTCAACTTACGCTTAACCCACGCGCGGTCCACACCCAATCCACACCTGACCCATAACCTACCCATGCAAGACTATCATCCCAATGACGCCCTTTGAACATCAATTCACATAATAAAAAGAGTAAACAGATATATTTTCAATGGTCACAATGCTACATACAATACTAGAAGTACTAAACTGATACACATCGAGAGGAATTCAACAAAACAACTTTAAACTACCAAATACTAGTAGACAACTCATTACTTACATGTACATGGACCGAACCGATGATTATTTGCCGCAAGCCTCCCATCAGTGAGACCAGCATGTAGGCAGGCGTCTTCCCGTCGAGCTGAGTCGAGCTGCCGTTGCATGAGCTAGCGAGGAGACTCATCGGTGAAGAGAAAATGGTATGGTTAAGGCGATTCATACCACTGGGACCTTGGAGCGGAGGATTAGGTAGAGCCGGTTACCAGTAGGCTGCAGGATGCTAACACAGATGCACATTCCGTGATTCCTGAACGGTTGTTGAGCGCTATACAGAGATTAAAGTTAATGTGAAAACTTACTTGTGATACATGCATTATCTTCGAAACGACTCCAGAGGCTGCAACAAGACATCAGTTTGAAAGCAGAGTAAGTCGATTGCTGCCACGTACTTGAAAACTCGGAAGACTGAGTGAAAACTACTTATTAGAGTAATAAAGGTAAGCCGTAACTAAAGGAAACAAGTAAATGATGAACTGACGATTGCCAAATAACTATATCATCTGAATACCTCCGCTCGACGCTAACCAGATTTTTCAATCTCAAATTTGCGGCAAGAGACTCAACTTGACAAGGAATTAGTCGATTGGCGAAAAGAGAAAAGCGACAGGTTCTGTTGACGTTGATACATGATTCGTTTGAAGCCGTATACTTCTTAAGTTATAAGCCTAGTAGTGACGTGTTCTTTGAGTGTCTTGGTGAATTATTACTTGTTCGGTTGGAGCAGTCATCATTTGATTGCTCAAGTTCACATTTTATTGAGCCTTGACTCGCAGATGCTGCCTTAGGTATGTACCTTGAATTTACAAGCCTACACATACTTCAAACTTGTGTTTGCTAGGGCTCCAAAGTCCAATTTTGATTCGGATATCTTACAATTGGGCCGTAGCCTATAGAGGAAACTTGAATGATGTGGGTGGGTGTAGAACTTGTAGGGTGTGGAAGTTCTGTGGAATCGATGTGGGACAAAAATGCTCCACACCTCCCATACCTCCTATGTGTTGTATTTTGCCGATCGGATATGATACAACTCCGGTTGTACTTACTAATCATTATTCATCCGGTTAGTGATACCTCGTATGTACCGGAATCCCTTAGTAATATCTACTACTGTACACAGTATATAAGGCCTTCTCTGAAGCCAGTATCTATAGTCTTCAATCCAGTTCTCTTCTATCTCTCAAGCATCACGGCTTATTCAGTTCCCTGCGCCGAGTATTTACAACACTATGCCCCCTACAGGGTTGTGAAATTGCTGATGCGGTAACATGCAACGAGCACAGTTACAATAGGAATCGAGGTAATGGTGCTCAGATACAGAGGGCATCAAGTCTCGTAGTCTGTTGAAGCATGCGGGATCATCGACACTCATAGCAGAGCAAATTATAATTTACTCTACCTATGGAGTATATAATTAGGCTATCTACGGAAGTGGCGAGTAACTGCCAACAACTACTACAGAGTACTTACATGTACTCTAACAAAAAAAAACACATAAATATATGGGGCTGGGTAATTAGCACCAGTAAAACTGTTTATTCACACTTGCTTGTCAATACTTATTGTTTTTGGCCACTCAAGCGCTTACTATCCCTCAGTGTGACCACATTAAGTACACAAAGTTTCTTCATAAGTTATAAGTTACTACAACACATATGGTAGTACTTTTTACTTGTGCAGCAACAGTGAGGCATTTGAAACAAGATATAAGTGCCACAAGTATCATAATAAGTACCTGTCAAGTGTAGGAAAATCAAGTTACTTAAAAGTTACTTGATTATATTGAAAAGTACATCAAAGTACAAGTTACTTTGTCATCCACTGTCCAGAATCCATTCATCCTTGCTCTGAAATTCCAATAGACATGGACATTTTCAACTTGTTTTCAACACCATTTAAGCAAGAGAAGAGCAAGAATTGACTTCAATACATCCAAGTCTCATGATACTTACCCTTTGACCAAGAGGACCTGAAGATATCAAACACAAAACCATGAGTCCATGGCAGTTGACTTTAATAACCTCAAGAAGACCAGGTACTGATTTGAAGGCCCACTTGTGGGCTGGTATAGAGTTGCCAGCAGTATGAGTTGCTTCAAAAGAAGATATTCAAGACATTTGACCCATTGTTCAAGTTCAGTGACTATGAACAACCAACAAAGTGTCCTAGTAACAGCCTCATCCAACGCTGTCCCCCATCTTCTGAGTTGCTTTCAGTGACCCCGTGCCAGCATAGCATCACATTGTGATTTGTGAATAAACTTAGCCATCAAGACAAACCAAAGACTACCCTCATCCAGTAGAAATGAGCCACTATAGATAAAAGTATTAAGTAAGCCTCCGAGTCTGAAGGGTAGTCAAGAAGTCAATTCAGCTGGTGAATTGTGAGTCTGTAACTAGAACTCACAGATCAATTTGACCACCCTTCCAACCTTACCTTCAACATTACCAACTCGAATCATACTGTCTGTGTACTAGATTGAGAAGCTAGACCACGTCAAGTGAGCCGCCATAAGCAATTCATACACAAGGTGCGGCCACCAATTTTACTTGAGGCTATTTCTAGGATTTCCTCGTGTCCTGAGTCTAAGTAATTCAAAGGTTGGTGAGTAAGTATAGCCACTGAGTCACTGCAGGATGTGAATCAACAGTCAGTTGTATTGAGACCGAGAAGGGTCTGCTCTCTTAAGTAATGATCCGCGATGCCTTGACCCCAGAAGTATGTCGTTCGTGATATAAGCGTGACTTATGAGAGTAAATACTTCGAGAATCGACCTGTATAACTTTGGTATCTCTCCCTTGTTCTTTGCTTGACTAGGATCCACTACGGTACCACGAGGTCAAGCATTTGGCGGTTCTCTGCCACGCACAATCGCGTACAATCACAGGTTGCCAATTGCCACCTTGGGGTGGACGCTGTTTTTGGTGTCAACCTCCAGACTACATCCTTGTCTGAAGTTGTTATCCAGCAAAATCATAGGGTAAAATCATAGGTCGCTGCCCCATTTCAACCTTTAAACGCTGGTGCTTCATCTGGTTTACCTTTACCATACGCTCTCACTAATGAGTCCATTAATCAAGTTGTGCCAGAACCCAAGAGAATTACTAGTACCCGGCTTTTTTCGTTGCTCAGTTTTCTTCTGTACAACCCCGTGTCTAACCTTTTCATTGTTTCTGCAGTGGTTTAGTCTCCCGGCGGTGCTGGTGCTGCTTCACCTCATCAAAGTATTTGTTTGAATTCATTTACGGTAAGTATGAGGACTATACTAACATTCTTTGCTTTCGCCAGATCCCATTTCCCAGTGACACGGTCTTAATAGCAATTAAGTGTTCCACCTTGTCCCTCCCTCCTCCAGGCTGGCCGCCGGGACGGCGATTCACCAGAATTGACTGAATCAACCATTGATTCTTGATCCTGAATTGATTTGAACCTGCCCATTCAGACTATAATGTTTAATCCCATGGAAGTGTCGACTAGTCACCAAGCACCTAACAAGCAGCCAAGGAAGTTGAAGTCCAAGTAGAGGGTAAGGCTCCCGGGACCCTGGTACCCTGGTGAAACCCAAGCATCGTGAAAGCACATGCTGTGGCGTCTCATGAGCACCACAGGCACGGCATGTATAGGAAGGAACTCAAGCCGATGACCGTATCAAATCGGGGTCAGAAGACTTGCCAAATGGATGAGCCGGCATGGCGGCTTAACATCAGGTGGGAAAGAAATACCTGATCTGGCGGTTTTGGAAGAATCCAACACTCATTTGACACCTACAAGACCCTCCCTTCCCTTCGGTCAGAGTCGGGATGAGAAAATCTCACTGCTCACTAGAGCAAATGGCTGGCTTTGGTCAATTGTTTCCAAAGGCATTGAGGCAAGGACAAGCCTATATCACCTTGGCCACAACGTGCCGCCCTTGGGGAGGCCAAGCGTTGAGCTAAGGGACAGGGAGTGGTGCACATCCGCTACCAACATGATGAGCGACAATGCCCAGACTGCGCGTACATCCGCTATGAACATGAGAATGCCCAAGCCGGGTGTTGAGCTAAGGGACTAGAAGTGGCACACACCTGCTACACACACACAGAGCGATGGCGCCCAGACCAGGCATTGAGCTAAGGATTGCATGCACATCTGCTACAAATGTGAGGATGCCTAGGCCAGGCGTTGGGCTAAGGGACTAGCGGCGGTGCGCACCTGCTACAAACACAAAGAGCGACGGCACCCAGACCGGGAATTGAGCTAAGGGACCACATGCACATCTACTACGAATGTGAGGATGCCTAGGCCAGGCGTTGGGCTCAGGGACTAGAGGCGGCGCGCACCTGGTACAAACGCAAGGAGTGATGGCGCCCAGACTGGGCATTGAGCTAAGGGACCGCACACGCATCTGCTACGACCGTGAGGATGCCTGGGGAGGGCTAAGGGACTAGAGGCTACGCACCTGCTATGCGAAGAGTGATGGCGCCCAGACCAAGTGCTGAGCTAAGGGAGTTCGGCGGCATGCACCTGGTACGAAGACCCGAGCGTTGAACTAAGGGACCGCACATGCATCCGCTACGAACAGGAGGATGCCTAGGTCAGGTGTTGAGACTAGAAGTGGCGCGTGCGTGTTATGAACGTGATGAGTGATGATGCCCAGAGCGGGTGCGCAGCCGCTACAAACATGAGGATGGCCAGGCTGGGTTTTGAGGGACCGGGAGTGGTGATCAAGGGGAGAACAATTCCTAGCGTCTGACTTGAGCGGCTTCACGATGGTGGCTGGCACTATGTCAAGACAATCCAGCCACCAGCGGAGTTCACCAGCGCCAGAGGAATGAAAGGGATTGGTGAGCAATGGACAAGAGGATATAGGGTGAACTGCACACCTTTGACATACTCAGAAAGACTTATTACCATGAAACGCTCGAGGCCGTATGGAGACGCTTGAGTAAGAGCAACGGCAACATTCAAAACTTGAAAACGGCTTCTTGGCGAACAAGGCGCAGAGAGGGCCGAGAATTACACTCAGAAATTAATGATTTAAGCCAGAAGTTACAGGTATCCGATATCCAGCAGTTGCGTTGACGGGTTTGGTGCGGTAAGTTCAACTGACGTAGTCATGTGATCTGTCAATCTCGTTCCGTTCATCCGATCATCCCGCTTGTCCCGCATTTTCCGTATGCTCCGAGTTTACCGTGTTGGACATAATAAACAGTTTCTACGAGTTCATAATCGATTGGTAAAACCCGATCCCATCAAACCGAAGAAGGGCCAGTAACAGCAGGAAACAGCGATGACTCTTGATATCGACAAAATCATTAAATATAAAGATAAGATTCCCGGCCACATGCCATTTTCATCTGTTTGCTTCGTGTGACGGTCATTGAGCATCTTGCCCAAGTGCTCAAGCACAGTCAAAACCTACAACGCGGAGAATATATGAGGAAATCGAAATCTGCAAAAATCGGCAGATCTGAAATCACTCAGATGCCGATCAAATTTCGCAGATAATTGTCGTTTTTTCTGCGGTTATCCAAGGAAATTCTGTTCATGATCTGAGAATATCTGATATTTACAGTACTACTATGCTATTGCATTGCGCTCGGCCTCTCCTCCCTACATCCTTCTCTGCTATCAACATGTTTCACACTTAATAGAAATCTTATAGTAAGACAAATGGGCATTAAAAGCAATGGTAAAATCACCTACAGTCTCAGTACCGTTGGTGGAAAAGCTGTTTTAGACTTGAAAGCGGCATGTGCTGAGGGTCGTTCTATGTGTATACAATGTGAGTGACAAACTTACAGTAAGCCGTGGCTTGTTAGTTGCAAGAATATTGACCCTGTTAGTAGCGGCAACGTTAGTATCATTGGATATTACACTAGAGATCAATAGTATAACCAACCTAGTCGAAAATGGGAGTGCAATTGTCAGGAACAGAATCGCAAAAGCGGTGTTGGCAACAGAGATACGAGCGGAATTGTAGACTGGAGCGGATGTAAGAGCATCGCCCAACTTGGTAACAGAAGTACGAGGTTGTTGGAGACAAAATTGAGTGCTGTTTGTAGCTGATCACAGCAGAATTGTAAGCATGGCTGTTAACAGAATTATGGGTATTGTTGGTATTGGAATTGCGATTGCTAGCGGAATTATGAGCATTGTTGATAATGGAGTTGGTGGCGGACACATCAGAAAGTAAGTTATCCTATTCGCGCCCCCAAATCGCCTCTAGTGTTCTCGTTTATTATTATCGTACAGCCAAAAAAGATCGGGACTCTGATACTGGCAAGGTTTCCATAGTGAGTACTATAACTCTGGAACGCCCACGGTGCACTGAAGTATTCAACCACAAAAAGTACCCTGGACATAAACTTCACAATTGGAAAGTTGTCCGCTCAAGAAAAAACTGGACATTCAACAGTGCAGTCACTGCAAAGAAAGAGGGATCCGACGAGTCGATATCCGTGTTTGTCCAGACATTTGAGGGCCCTGGGGCAAAACAGGTGAGCTATAAACAGCATCTTTGTGAAGCTCCTTTTGTGTTGATACTTGTGATCGTTACAGTTGTTCTTGAAAAGGCTTGAATTTTCAAGGGGACTAGTGTGCGTAACTGCTACAGATTGCTAGTTGCCTTTATTGCACTTATATAGCGTGGTAGAAACGGCCATCACCTCAACATTGTAGGAATACCACCTTCCACAAAGTCCAATACCCAAACCGATTCTCATTATATTGTCTACGAAAGAGGTATATCTGTTCACAAATTTGCTCGTCTCATCTCAGGCTTATAAACGCATATCTAGCGCATCGTAAAGACACTTGTCGCCTGCTTGCGACAGCATTAGTGAAAGGAGAGAAGGAAACTACAGCTGTGGGTCTGAAAACAGTGAGCACCAGACACCAACGTTTCCTTGGGATATTGACTGAAAAAGCTCTTAGGTTTATGGCATTGTGGTACGTCCCTCTAGCTATGGTCTAAAATGAGATAGGACAATCTTTGAACTCTGGTATGAACAGTCGGCACTCGCCCACTTGTCCAAAGTAGCCTCAAGCCTTTGCTTGGCACAGATTCACATTGAAGTAAGCCCTTAGTTTGTCGAGTCTTAGCAGTGTTGAATGTGCTACCAGAACTTTGACATATTCCCAGATGAATTAGGGCACATTGTGCTTTGCTATGTGCCAAATATGACAGATACTGATAGGTTTGAACGTCCCCGTGGATTTGCGGATCACGCCTCGGAAATCATTCTGTGTAGTTCTCAATTATCTTTCAGATTTTTACCGAGGCAAATCATACAGTCTGGAGTGAGCCATTTACTTTTGAAGACAAGTGCTCACACTAACCTCCTTCTTTCCAGGAGAGAAACTTGACCGATATTTGGGCCTGGCAGACACTGATTTTGATTTTGGTCACAACGGTCCTAGTGACGATGAAGGTCACCCCAATCAGAGTCAAAGCTCTGCCGTTGGATTGTCCGCTCAACCATCACGAAATGAGTGGGAGTCATCAAGCCACCAGCGTCGACGCGAGCTTATATGGAAGTCCCTCGCGTCTGATATGCCCCTGTGAGATATATCCGAGGTGTATGGGGATTTCCTAGACTCCGCTTTTGACACAAGCCCGTCGGTCCAGCTGCCTCACCGCTTCGGAATGAGCTCCACCACAGCATCAGGCCATAAGTGTAAAGGATATCGCCGCGGTCAACTTCAATACATTCGGCGAGTTCAAGTCCAACTCGATCTATGATACTCAGCTCATTTGCATTGCAGCAGGAACTGATACCTTAGCTCTCAACTCCTCTACCACTATCACCACCACGGCTTTGTTTGGAATCAAAGTACCCGCCTGTTTTAGTTTTAACCTGGATATTGATATTTCATTGTCAATCCTATTTATGATTGAACCGGAACTAGAAATTCTGGAACCGCATTAAGTATGCAAACACAATCCAGTTTCAATCCAGTCTATCCTTCCAGTTGGATTGAACACAGTTTAACGGTCGAGTCACATCTTTTTTTTCGCGTTTCATAATGTAAACTTACATGCGAACGGCCACATGACATGTTGGTTTCTTTCTCCCTGCATCCACGACTCTATAACTTCAAGTACAACAGTCGCTCTCAAATTCTCCGGCTGGCTCCCAACTCGTCGCCGAAAGGACATAAAGATAGCCTCAAGCCACTTACACTATCAAAAAAGTTTTACATGCAAATACAAGCTTCTCCACGCATGTCCAGAGTAACGAACAATAATTCGAGTTCAAGAAAGCCGATTCTACAAGACTTCAACATTTTGATGGCTTCCAAAGTTTCAAAGCTCAAGGACTCAATATCTATTATCAATCCTTGCTTCGATCTTGCTTTCATGCTCAAGCTTTGTATTCCTGTTCGCTGCCTCAGACAGGCTTCTCGCCCTTCAAGCTTCATGTAACATGCTGACTTGCTGACTCGTTGATGCACTTCTTTCACAGGTTCTGTACCAGGTATGTTAACCTGGTGGTGTCTTATTATGTATGTATAGGATGTTTTTTGTACTCTAATTACATCGTCCCATAATGATAATCTATCTTTTTGAACATCGGAATGGAACGGGAACAGCGAGGAACCATTCGGAAAGGCTGGAAAACAGCCCTTGAGAAACAAAAAATAATCCAAAGAGCATTTGGGAATGAAACCGAAAATTATCTGGCGTGGGTCAGGAATATCATGCATTCCCTTTTGATATCCCGGTTTAGATCAAGGAAATTTGGATCCGGTTTTAATCCAGCCTAACGCCCTGCCTGTGTAACCCTAAGCTTGATGTGTATGATATTTCAATGTTTTAGTCCTTGTATTTGTTAGGTATACGTGTACTTACTACTTATTGCTCGATTGTTCCGTCACTCTGAATATGTACATTAAGTAATACAATCGTCTTTCACTTGTACTATCTTGTCTTGATTCCCCTCTCACAGAGGATCAACTGTAGCCCTCGTATTGCTGTATCCTAACAGTGTTTATTATGGGAATGTGATGTTTTTATTTTAAGAACTCGGAAGGAAGGAAGGATTCTATTGCACTGGATGGTTCAAAATTTGAACGCTGAACGCTAAATAAGTAAGGGAGGCTCTTACAGTTAATCGGAATTATCTTATTTTTGCTTCAGGTTGGGCATAAGCAACACAGTGGCATTCAAAGGATATGTTGTCAATATCCAACAGTCCAACTTCAAGTTGATTCCTTTCATGTAGGCCTAGGTCCTCCAGGCTCCCACAGGGCTGTGAAACTGCTGAAGATTAAGACTCAAGATACATAAACCAATAATGTACCTCAATGTACTGGAACTAGAAGCTGTTACTGGCAGCCACTGGTAGCCGTCTTTGGCAGCATGTCATCAAGTGTAGCGTACTGCCCTCAAGTCTTTGATCAAAATGGTGTGCAAACTGCATCATGACTCACTGAACCCTTCGCAGCATAAACTACAATTGAAGCCATTTTTATCTTACCTTGATCCTATTTTTTCTGAGGATTGAATAAATTACCTTTGCTCCACTCTGACATTAGTCAAAATGATTGTTTTAATTCTTGGCACTCTGAATGATTGTTTACTCAAAGGCAATCCAAATCATTGTCCTCAATAGGAGACAGTCTCACTGATTGTCTTGGGTTGGGCACTCTAAATGATTGTTTCTCAACACAATCATTTTGATTGTCCTTAATAGTAGGCAATCCAAATAACTGTCTTGGGTTGGGCACTCTAAATGATTGCTTACTCAAGACAATCAAAATGATTGTCCTCAATACTAGGCAATCCAAATGATTGTCTTAAATTGTGGGCATTCTAAATGATTGTTTGCTCAAGACAATCAAAATGAGTGTTTGGCAAAAAAAACATCTAAATGATTATTTTTTCAAAAAATGATTGACTCAGACAATCAAATTGATTGTTTTTCCTTCCCGTAGTGTGAGGTAAATATGCGATATAGCAAACAGCGGGCCTACAGCTGCAGTAGAGTCATCTGGGAAGGTGTATTAGTGACATTACTTCTGGAAGAGCATTGACATACCTGAGGAAGGATGTAAAGTATGGTGTCCAGTCAAAGCGAGCGGCACAAGTTCAAGCTACGGGAGATTAACAGCTGTTAGCAAGGAACATTGAGCGAATAAGAGAAAAACGTACATGAAAAGTTGTGGCAAGGGACAAGATCCATTCCTAACCCACTGAGTACTACAACTAAGTAGCGCAAAGTCAACGTTAGGCACGACGAATTGAGCAATAAGTTTGAACGATGTTAGTGAGGATCTAGCGAACGGAGTGACTTTGCGTGAGTTGATGGGGGGAATAGAGAGACGTAAGAGGTCGTTCGTTTTGATACTACAGGATCACATGATCTCCCACGCACAAGCCGTGAAATTTTAAAGTGCAACTGACATGTCGATGCCGGACTTGTCTCTGCGACTCTTTCTTCATGTTCAATGCCAAGCACTTAGCAGCCGCTGGATGCCGCTAAGTGAGCAAATTGATAGAGCTGGCGAGTGTACGGCGGTAAGCTGGAGCAGGTGACGGCATGCTGGAAGTGGGTGACAGCAAACTGGAGAGCGGCGATGGCAAGCTGGTGAGCGGCGACGGCAGGCTGGTGAGCTGATGATGCATGATGGCGATGACTCTTGAGAGAGAGCTGCTATTAGTGTACGTGATCCGTTCGATGTTTATGTGTATGTCTCTTTGAGTTACTTTCTTGCCCCTGCTTTCAAGTCATTCTTTGTCCTATCAATGACATTCTCATTTGGACTGCCTAATACACACACTCATGGGACCACGTCAGTTATGCTTCCACCACTACCAGCCTCAAATTTCCTTGGTGTGTGACTCAAATTCGGTGTTCTTGGAAGCAATAAACAAGCAATAAAACTGCCAAAAGTTTACAAAATGTTCGAAATATTTTTGAGATGCTTTTGAGATATTTCGGGAAATGTTTGATAATTCATTCGAGAGGTTTAAAGTTACGAGAACTGTTAAAATAGCTGAGATTAGTAGTATTATCAAAGTATTATTATTATTACTGTAAGCCTAGATGTATTTGTATTCTTTTGAGAATCTTTTTACAAATTATTGAATATTTCCTATGGGCGGTTTTCCTGATGATAAACAATCATTGATTACTGTACCATTTCGAGCAGTTTGTAAGTCACGGGTCACAAGGGACCCGGATCATCCGAAAGGTCACGCCTGGTCACAGGTATTAGAGGGACCTTACGAAAAAAAATTTGAGTCACCGGCGCTACATGTACTAAATTTTTTCGAGTGCCTGCGGCGCACTACTAAATTTCGTAGTGGTCACACGCACAATTGGGATCTTACAAAATTTTATTTCAGGAGGTGGGGTCACAGGTCACACCCCTTACGAAGTGCTCGAAATGGTACAGTACACAACTTCCCTTTTGAGTTATAACTCAAGAAGCTCAGGAGATACCTTCAGAACCAAGTTCAGCCAAGCATTGCCGATGTTTGACTCCCGAAAAGATTTTTAGCCTTGTGATGCACGCAGGGTTATACCCAGCCGCCGATCCTTTGCTTGATTCAAGCTCTATGACTCACGATATAGACAGACGGACACTCAACAACAATGATTAGTTTCATAACTATTACACGATGTCTCAGTGAGAGATCAGGAATTTTTAAACTTCGAGTTTCGGTCGGACATTTTACAGTTGGGTTGCAGGTGAATGTGGTGGGTGTAGGATACTAGGGAATGAGGAAGCATTGCAAGTGACAAAAATGCCCTACACCTCCTAGGCCGTGAACAGCATTATAAAACTGCTGATCCCTGGAAGCTAATGCATCAGGTGACCGACTTTTGTACCAGAAGCATCTCCTCTTCTAACTTCTATGCACCTTCCAACTTTCCAAGTGCACGATATGTGAAGGCAAGGTTTGCCATGCAAGTGTGTTGGATAATAAAATAGAACACGATATTACCACTCGGGATAATATATAGCACAACGGCAGAATAGAGTAAAAAGCACAATATATTCCGTTTGCCCCCTACAGCACTGAGAGAGGGGCAATCGGATGAGGTAGCATATATCTAGCTACTGCTTATATACTGGTAATGGGGGTGATAGGAAATAAGTACGCGTAAGTATGTGTCAATAATGAGTGTGAGATAACTATGAGCTTGATCAATCATAACAATGATACTGATATCTTGTGATATCTAACACTTCCCCGCAAGCTTGTAGTTAGTCGAACAAAGAATAAAACAAATGTAAACAATATACCAATCAATCAACTTCTGCATTAACTCCACCCAATAATCTGTGTGCGTGCAACATAGTAGCTAACTTTCGAGCAAAACACTTTGACGTGGAAAAATGATCTGATGCAATGAATGGTCTCGAAATGATCTGTTCAACTCACAATATAAACAACAATGTATGTCCGTCTGGTAGCATGCCTCTGATGCTTGTCCGATGTCCAATGCCTTGTCAAATACACAATTTGACACTAAATTCGCGCTCCAACGCGATGGGTCTGCTCTGATCAAACACACAGTTTGATCCCAATAAGTGTTCTCTTGACACTTTAGTTAAACACACAGTTTAACAACAATATTTGATACGCAATCAAATGTTGACCCGTGAATGATTGATGGACAATGATAGATGATGGTGACGTGGACAGTGTGAGTGAGTGAATAAGTGCACAACGCCGTGTGACTTGAGTAAAAACTTGTATGAGCTTCTGAGTGGCGATAAGGATGGGACTGTTCCTCAATCCTTCTATAGCACTATGTTTTACTAGCCTGCTAGACTGGCTAGGATCCGATTGTGTTGGATAATAAAATAGAACACGATATTACCACTCGGGATAATATATAGCACAACGGCAGAATAGAGTAAAAAGCACAATATATTCCGTTTGCCCCCTACAGCACTGAGAGAGGGGCAATCGGATGAGGTAGCGTATATCTAGCTACTGCTTATATACTGGTAATGGGGGTGATAGGAAATAAGTACGCGTAAGTACGTGTCAATAATGAGTGTGAGATAACTATGAGCTTGATCAATCATAACAATGATACTGATATCTTGTGATATCTAACAAAGTGAAGGTATCAGGATGGTGCTCCTCAAAGACTTTCTTGCTGAGTGCAAGCACCTCCTCTTCCAACTTCTGTGCACTTTCCAGCTTTCCAAGAGCACGATATGTGAGACCAAGGTTGCCCATGGCAGTCAATGTATCAGGGTGGTGCTCCCCAATGACTTTCTTGCTGAGTGCAAGGACCTCCTCTTCCAACTTCTGTGCATTTTCTAGGTTTCCAAGAACACGATATGTGAAACCAAGGTTGGCCATGGAAGTCAATGTATCAGGGTGGTGCTCCCCGGTGACTTTCTTGTGGAGTACAAGCACCTCCTCTTCCAATTTCTGTGCACTTTCCAACTTTCCAAGTGAATGATATGTACTGGCAAGGTTGGCCATGGAAATTAATGTATTACGGTGGTGCTCCCCAATGACTTTCTTGCGGAGTGCAAGCACCTCCTCTTCCAACTTCTGTGCACTTTCCAACTTTCCAAGTGCATGATATGTAAAGGCAAGGTTGCCCATGGAAGTCAATGTATCAGGATGGTGCTCCCCAATGACTTTCTTGCAGAGTACAAGCACCTCCTCTTCCAAATTCTGTGAACTTTCCAGCTTTCCGAGTGCATGATATGTAAAGGCAAGGTTGGCCATAGAATTCAATGTATCAGGGTGGTCCTTCCCAATGACTTTCTTGCGGAGTACAAGCACCTCCTCTTCCAACTCCTGTGCACTTTCCAACTTTCCAAGTTCACAATATGTACTGGCAAGGGTGGCCATAGAACTCAATGTATTAGGGTGGTGCTCCCCAATGAATTTCTTGCGGAGTACAAGCACCTCCTCTTTCAACTTCTGTGCACTTTCCAACTTTCCAAGTGAATGATATGTACTGGCAAGGTTGGCCATGGAAATCAATGTATCAGTGTGGTGCTCCCCATTGACGTTCTTGCAGAGTACAAGCACCTCCTCTTCCAACTTCTGTGCGCTTTCCAACTCTCCAAGTGCATGATATGTAAAGGCAAGGTTGGCCATAGAAGTCAATGTATCAGGGTGGTGCTCCCCAATGAATTTCTTGCGGAGTACAAGCACCTCCTCTTGCAACTTCTGTGCACTTTCCAACTTTCCAAGTGCATGATATGTAAAGGCAAGGTTTCCCATAGACGTCAATGTTTTAGGGTGGTGCTCCCCAATGAATTTCTTGTGGAGTACAAACACCTCCTCTTTCAACTTCTGTGAACTTTCCAACTTTCCAAGTGAGTGATATGTACTGGCAAGGATGGCCATGGAAGTCAATGTATGAGGGTGGTGCTCCCCAATGACTTTCTTGCAGAGTACAAGCACTTCCTCTTGCAACTTCTGTGCACATTCCAACTTTCCAAGTGAATGATATGTACTTGCAAGGTTGCCCATGGAAGCCAATGTATGAGGGTGGTGCTCCCCAATGACTTTCTTGCGGAGTACAAGCACCTCCTCTTGCAACTTCTCTGCACTTTCCAACTTTCCAAGTGAATGATATGTACTGGCAAGGTTTCCCATAGAAGTCAATGTATCAGGGTGGTGCTCCCCAATGAATTTCTTGCGGAGTACAAGCACCTCCTCTTGCAACTTCTCTGCACTTTCCAACTTTCCAAGTACCTGATATGTAGTGGCAAGGTTGCCCATGGAAGTCAATGTATCAGGGTGGTGCTCCCCAATGACACTTTTGCAGAGCATAAGAATCTCCTCCTCAAGTACCTCCCATTGTAACCCAAATCCACTATCATTCAAAATATGTGCCAAGCACTGGCGCACATGAATGGTTGGCAGATCTCCTAGCCGAATATCATGAACATGTACACTCAACTGACGCCGAAACCGATAGTCCTCATTTGATGGGCCCCAAGGAATAGCACGCCCTAACAATAATAGTGTTCCATACCGCTGATTTTTGACATCTTGTATAGTTTCACAGGCACATGCATGTAGGACTGAATGAAATCCAAGCATCTTTTGCTTACTGTCATATGATGCAAGGGATAACCGGCATAGCTCGTCTACACTCTCATCCCATGAGCCCTCCTGGCGAAACAGATCCAGGAACTTCTCCAATATATCTATACCATTGATTGGTTTATCCTCTCCTTGGTATGTATCCTCTCCGTCATAGGCAGCTGCACGTGTAAAAAGTTCCAGTGGAATGGCAGTTGGATGCAAATAAGCACACATTTGCATTAGACCTTGAGATGCCAAACTGAGCTTCTCAAAACTAAGCTGAAATGCACTGAACACTGTTCTCTGGTAGTTGTCCAGGGCTCTCAGTCTGTAGTTGAGGATATCCCTCCTTTTGTTATTGAACCGTGTCACATAATTCCCCAATGTACATGTTGCATTTGTATAAATATATGCTCCAGCTGTTGATACAGCAAGGGCTTGGCAACCCAGAGTTTCAACAATTGCAGAGGCCACATTTTGATTTTCTTCATGGCTCTCTTCATGTGCATGCTTGAGGAGGAGTTCAATGGCATCCTCCTTGTTCAAATCAAAAAAGCCAATATGACATCCAGGTGAATCCATCTCAGATGTTCTCACAAGGCGACTGGTAATGATAATGTTCCCATGTGCACAAATAGGAAGATAATCCTTGAGGTAAAGCTGCTCATCATCCGCAGAGTCAAAGATGCACATCCAATCCTGCTCAGTCCTTGCTAGGAAGTTGCATATATCTTTGATATGATCACCGACACCTGCTGCCTTGGCGAACTCTTTGAAATCTGCAGTGAGGGTTTCTTTGGAGGCAGCATCAAAGAACCATATGTTTGAAAATCTGCAACCAATCACGTCAGTTTACACTGTTGCCAGTTTTGACAAATCAATGACAATTGTACTACCTTGGTGAGTTATCCTGAATAAATTTAGAGACAGTCTGTGTCTTTCCTGTACCTCCACTAGCCACTAGGGATGCAATACGCTGTCCAGGCATAAGGGCTCTTTCGATCTGACCCCTGAATTTGACCATTACAGAAATATTAGTAGAGTTTGTATGGAGCTGGAATGCATGAGCAGAAGATGATGCCATGTCAGAGATCATGGAGTCAGTGCTTGTGATAAGGATAGGGCATTGCAAGCACACAGGAAAATGGTCATCCAATACCAGGGATGTATGCACATTCTCCAAAACAAGGATACTATCTGAGGAAATTGATTCAAAATCTTGCACGTTCTCTGCTAGTTCATTGGCCAGGGTCTGCTCTGATGTTGCATCTATATAGATGGTAGGTCTCCTGGAAAATAAAATAAAGATATGGATATTTCAATGAATTTCGATGGAGTCAAAACATTGAACTTCTCACCTTGAGAAAGACCTCACAAATCTTGCAAGACTAACTGGATCTGGATTGCAGACTGTTATGACTGGTGCAGAAAATACTTTTGCGAGTTTCCTGAGTGTATCCTCCCGCCCACAAAGTATTGACTTGGGGCAGGGCACTTGAGCACATCTGAGATTGATACTTGAACATTATCTGGTTGTGTAGATATCAGAAGAGTAACGGACGAACTTGCTAACATTTCTTACCATGCTTTGTGTATTGGGGAGTTCCTTGATGCACAATGAATGTACTATCCTTGATTCCAAAGTTTGATGCGCCGGAGAACATTTGATGCCTGAATGTTGACTTAAAATTACTTAAATGAGAGGTGATATTGATGACTCACTTGAAGCGAGGCTCGATTCTATCAGCGGGTGATATTTGACAACGATCAAGGATGAAGGTCTTTATATACCTAGAACTGCCGAACATGCCGTGCATGCAGCATGTCCAGATTCGAGATCATCTGCTCCTCAAAAGCAAGTAACGTGTCTAGATTAGATCATGGCAGGTATCGATAATCAATAATATTGAATGCCTGTGAGGACGAGGCAGGGCGGTTTTCACACCGGGAAGATACATAAATCTGCTCGGCAGATTTGTGAACTGAAAGAAAGCTGATTATCCAAATAAGCATAATCAGTGGTTTTCAGTCCGCCTGAAATGGTAACTGAAATTGTATGATAAACCATAGAAGGAATATCTTATCTTATCGTACAATTTCAGTGCGCCATTCTGCCGAGGAGAATTTTTTATCTTTACCGTGTGTTTGTAATCTTATAGTTGCGATTAAGCGCGCGGATTCTTATACAGTTTCTTGCCCGTGATCGATAAGCGTTGTTTGAAAAATGCGGTATATTCAAGCTTTTTTGCAGGTGGATGCATACTAGTAAGAACTTGTTCTCGGTGCTTTTGATTTTTTTAAAATTGTGGAGCATGGTTAGCTGACCCGTCTTGCAGACAGGTTAGTGACCATGTGGACTGTTCTTCGTCTGCGGTGGGATGAATGGCCGAAATTTCTGGCCTTTTGTGGGCTGCGGAGACCTCGGTTGCACACTGCCTGATTCCCCTTTTTAGTACACATGGTTTCTAGTACGCTGATTTGGCTTGTGTTTGACATTGGGCTTGAGGAATATCCGGTTCATCATTGCTGCCTTTAACGATAACTTATCTATCCCACATAGTCAAATACTTGCAACTGCAATGCTGTTCTTTGCCTACCGTCTCACTTTACTGTTTATTTTCAGTCACATCATTATCAAGAAGTACGATTCGTTGATCGCTGCATGCACAACCTAAGTATCATAATTAATTCCACCAAGTAACGTAGCAATGTTATAAAGACCGGAGAGAAAACATCATCGACTCCTCTAAGATAGCGGTCACATAATTAATCAATAACGGCTAAGACTCCACGTCTTCAACGCAGCTTCGACGGAACTACGGACTCGAACAAGAAAACAGCGGAAGCGGATACACATAATCCATGTACGGGCTCCCATACTCCGATACCCCACATACTTACCTCCAATAATAGTGGACTGTTCAGAATACAGCGACGCCGCATGAGGGTGCGCAGGTGCAGCCTTGTATCCCCATAGGTCCCACAGGATGCGTATATGCAAGACAGCGATTCGATGGGGGAGCCACGGGGGTGCTAGCGGTCTTGTCCGAGACGAAGGAGAGGATGTAGGAGGAGCCGGAGTCTAGGTCAGCAATGTAGGAGTACAAGGGTTGTGAGTACACGGGTAGGTGGAGATTGTTGGATATCACAAGATATCAGTATCATTGTTATGATTGATCAAGCTCATAGTTATCTCACACTCATTATTGACACGTACTTACACGTACTTATTTCCTATCACCCCCATTACCAGTATATAAGCAGTAGCTAGATATACACTACCTCATCCGATTGCCCCTCTCTCAGTGCTGTAGGGGGCAAACGGAATATATTGTGCTTTTCACTCTATTCTGCCATTGTGCTATATATTATCCCGAGTGGTAATATCGTGTTCTATTTTATTATCCAACACAATCGGATCCTAGCCAGTCTAGCAGGCTAGTAAAACATAGTGCTATAGAAGGATTGAGGAACAGTCCCATCCTTATCGCCACTCAGAAGCTCATACAAGTTTTTACTCAAGTCACACGGCGTTGTGCACTTATTCACTCACTCACACTGTCCACGTCACCATCATCTATCATTGTCCATCAATCATTCACGGGTCAACATTTGATTGCGTATCAAATATTGTTGTTAAACTGTGTGTTTAACTAAAGTGTCAAGAGAACACTTATTGGGATCAAACTGTGTGTTTGATCAGAGCAGACCCATCGCGTTGGAGCGCGAATTTAGTGTCAAATTGTGTATTTGACAAGGCATTGGACATCGGACAAGCATCAGAGGCATGCTACCAGACGGACATACATTGTTGTTTATATTGTGAGTTGAACAGATCATTTCGAGACCATTCATTGCATCAGATCATTTTTCCACGTCAAAGTGTTTTGCTCGAAAGTTAGCTACTATGTTGCACGCACACAGATTATTGGGTGGAGTTAATGCAGAAGTTGATTGATTGGTATATTGTTTACATTTGTTTTATTCTTTGTTCGACTAACTACAAGCTTGCGGGGAAGTGTTAGATATCACAAGATATCAGTATCATTGTTATGATTGATCAAGCTCATAGTTATCTCACACTCATTATTGACACATACTTACGCGTACTTATTTCCTATCACCCCCATTACCAGTATATAAGCAGTAGCTAGATATATGCTACCTCATCCGATTGCCCCTCTCTCAGTGCTGTAGGGGGCAAACGGAATATATTGTGCTTTTTACTCTATTCTGCTGTTGTGCTATATATTATCCCGAGTGGTAATATCGTGTTCTATTTTATTATCCAACAGAGATCAGAGATGCTGTAGGGGCTTGCTAAGTGGTGTAACGAAGCGTGTCCGCAGAGCGCAGGCGATAAATGGACCCGGCAAAGATAGCCGAAGCGTAGTAGGCTTAGCTTGCAAGCTCAGGAGGACACTATCGACGATGTCCTGTGCGTAGCCCGTGTCTTTGGTATCACTTTTGCGTTTGTTGTTGGGATCCAAGTCGAGTTGCCATTGAATACTGTGAGGGTTGCGTGAGAGAGTGGTTTTCCTGGAGCCGGATGGACTAGGGAGACTGAATACAAATAAAAACAGGTCATTCAGCCCCTGCTAGTTTCTCTCTCATACGGAGATAAATTCCAGGAAAGCAGAACACACCCATACCATGATGATTTCTCATCATCCAACACAAATGACATGAAATCTCGTCTTCTCTGCTGTGATCATACCCGATGAGCTTGCAGAGGATTTTGATGAACTTGGGGCTTCCATATTTACGATGGACCACTGCAGCAGCATAATAGATAGAAAGAAAGAAAAAGGCTGTCAATTCGGGTGCATCGAAGCTTCGAGGCCAACACAGCATAAACGGACTAACCGGCGACCATGTTTCTTCGAAATTGTGGTTGATGTAGTTATCCGTGGGTCCCCGTTCAACGGGAAAAAACATCAGTTGATCAATTGGGGAGATGTACTGAAGACGACGGAGAGAACAAGATGGAGAACAAAGAACTAGTCACACTAGTCATAGTCTGAGCTAGCGTAACGTTCACGTGTATTTCAAACTCAGACATCAGTTTTCTTCATCGTTTTTTTATTTAATAATTTCTTCTACTGTCTGGTGTCGAGCACTGTAACCAGACATGGGATAGCAGGATAAACCCCGATTTGACGGTAAACGCTTCGAAAAACTCCAAAAAAGGAGATTCCTGCGAACCACACCCTGGTTTTGCATGCATGTAACCTTTATGCCATTTAGCTTTGTACTCGTCTGGCATATCACGTCCCTGTAACCACTTATGTCGTAATGTACTTGGCTTTAAGTCCCGTCGAACTTACGCGTCCAGAAACACGTCTGAAGTGAATCTTTCCAAGTCCTGTCTTCTATTGATCATCTGAGCACCCGGATGGCTGAAATTGTAGTTGTTACAGCGCATATCAATTGGCCCCTTCCCGTTCATTCTCCCCCATGTCTACTAATGATTGTATAGTAACCCATACTCTACTGGCAGAAATCACACACTCCTGGTAGTAGTAGTTCCGAATTGGGGTTGTCAAATGAGGTAGGGGTTTCTAAATACTTAGTTTTATGGCATGGTAATATTAAGTAATGGTCAAACAGAGGCACCCGCAGGTGGAGATGACAGTAGGATGGGTTCTGGGACATGGTGGAGTAGGCAGCAGACGTCAAGGCAAAAGATGCGGCGACCAACGGATTGAGCTCCAGGAAGCAGTTACCCAGGGTGTTCAGTTGAAGGCCTCTCCCCAAGAGCGGCGCAGCACAGTGACGAAGAAGATATTTAGAGACAAACTCAACAAGATGCGCGACACAATGTTCCGGAGATCCCACGATCTCAGAATATCCAAAGGCGGTGCGACGGTCATAGCGTAGAGATTCAGGGGCGTGACTCAATCTCTTCCGAAACCCTCACCAGTATCCTGGTCCACCTCCACACGGGATGCAACCTTCTCTCCAAGCACCTCCACCGCATGAACAGGATCAATTCGCCATCGTGCCCATGCTGCAGGGGGGTTGACGAGGACGCTTTCCGTTACCTCTTGCAATGCCCAGCACACCGTGGAGCCCGATCCTCCCTACGGGCTGCAGTTGGGCGGGATAACCTGACGACGAGAGGCCTGCTAGACCCAATTCATCAACGACATGTACAGGTTTCAGCACATCTTTGGAACATTACCAGCGAGGGAGAAGGAAAATGAAGAAGAGCAGTAGTGAGCAGGAACGGAGCACGAGAAGTGGACAATGGATTCGGAGCTGAACCGCTAGGCGAGCTCAAGGACGAGCAGATTTTCTTTTCTCATCTCATTTCCTTTTCTTATCAATCTCTTCACGCTTCTTATTTCCTCAAGTATTTCCTCTCACCTTAGGTAGCTCACACACCCCTGATCTCATCGCGTCGAACCCTGCTCTGGCAGGCTCATGCATATGGAACGTTACCACACATATTAGCTGCCAGGCTCCATACTATACCACACAGACACGTCATAGCGTACTGCATACCATATCCCACGGGACCACAGTGGGCAATAAACAAAACAAAAAAAGCAGTGGTACTACGGGGTACTAGTAGCATTCGAACAACGTGGTACAATACTAGTACATCCAAAAAGACTTGAAATCGTGTGTGCGGGTTTCAATGCATGATAAATGGAGATGCTACCATAAAAAGAAGACAGAGCTACCGAGACAAGAAACCCCAAAACGCAATTAGATGCTCAACACGAGGACTCGAACCCCATTATCACTCAATACTCATACCCTGGGGTTCTGAGTCATGATGCATGAACCCGCGATTTCGGGTTGATCGGCGGTCGGTTGCAAGACTCCCAGGAACCCAAAGTCTTTCCTAAGACTCCCATTGGATATTTATTCAACCTTTAATATACTTATATCTCCCATTTTCTTGTGTTGCACCTTATTAACACCCTATCCCAGTCCAGGTGGGTTTGAGAGGGAGTGTTGTGCTCAAGATGCTTTGATGATGCCACTCTGCAGTGTCGGACTACGGCACTGATCGGAATGCCCTTGTACTCAATGATAACTCATCTACTAGTATCTACAAATGTGAAACGTTAAGTACTAGCTACCTCAGAAGCGTACTTGAGTACAAACAACTCGATTGAATAATTACCTGTGAAACGTTAAGTACTAGCTACTAAAATAGTCGTAAGTACGAGATTCACAGATACATAAATAAAGTAACTTACCCTCAGAAGCGTACTTGAGTACAAACAACTGAGGGACTGAGATATCATACTCTGAATATAAGTAAACGACACGAAACTGCCAAGTGAATACAAGGCACTCGGATAAACGAATCGAAATGATAAATAAACTAATCAAGGAGAAATATCGGAACCCCCTTTGAGGGTATACTGAAACGCGTACCATCTAGATCGGAAGCCGAACAGCGGGGGGCGGAACTCCTTGGCGTGAAGCTCCCCTCTCAACACTCCCCTAGTTCCGCCCATCGCCATCACCCATTCCCAAGAGACCAACTATACGACGATGAAGCGTAGTTCCCAAAGGCTTCGTAAGAATGTCAGCCAGGTTGTCCTCAGAGGGGACATAGTTGATCTTGATCTCTCCTGCTTCAACCAAGTCTCGAAGGAAATGAAAACGAATATCAATGTGCTTAACTCGCTGGTGGAACTTCGGATTCTCTGAGATCGCAATAGCTCCTTTATTATCGGCAAAGAGCTGAGAGGGAAGGGGGGATGGATAACCAATCTCGGACATGAAGTTGTGCACCCACTTCGCTTGTTGAGCGCCCTTCCCGTAAGCTATATACTCTGATTCCGTAGTAGAGAGCGTAACGACGTCCTGTCGTTTCGACATCCAGAAGACTGGACCCCCAGCAGCATAGTTAGAACCCCTGTAACTGACCGCCGAGTATCCGTGCATGCAGCGTGGTTCGCGTCGCAGTATGTCTTGGGAGTAAGGCCTATATCTGACTTCCTGAATACGATACCGCGCTCCTTGGACCCAATGATATATCGGCAGAGATGAATGAGACCGCTCCAGTGAGCCAGTCCAGGATCCTGAGAGAATTGAGCTAAATCATTCGTTTCGAATGCGAAATCTGGACGGCAAGCTCCCTGACCAAACTGTATACCACCAAGTAGTTCCCCATACGGCTTGTCCTTCATAAAGTGACGTTCAGCCTCAGTCTTGGGAGACTGATCTTTGGTAAGTTTGAGTCCAGGCGGATAAGGCGTCGCCTTAGGCTTCAAGTCCTGCAAATTGAACCTCACAAAGAGCTGGTCCCAGTATGCCGGCATCGATAGTGTTGCCGTTCCTGATTCCCTATCATGAATCAGTCGCATACCTAGTGCAAAGTGAACTGTATCCGTCTCTTTGATTCTGTATCTCTTCCCAATCTCCTCCTTTGCTCGGTCCATCTCCTCCTTCGATGACGATCCACCGAGAGTATCGTCGGTATACGTGCCCGTCATTGTCTCCCCGACATCTGACTTCCTGGTCCGAACACATTGGTCGGCTTGGGATCAGTGGTAGCCTAAGTCCTTGTACGTCGCATCGAGGAGCTTCCACCAATTTCTCCCAGCCTGCATCGACCCGTACAGTGACTTCTTCATCCTCATTACCTTTCCCGTACCTCTTCCTTCAAAGCCCTCGGGTGGTCGAATATACATTTCTTCCTCCATGTCGGCGTTAAGGTATGCCGAAGCGAAGTCTATCTGCCAAATAAAATAACCGAGAGTAATCCAGACAGCAATAAGGATACGGAGGGACTCAAAGCGTAAGACTGCAGCAAAGACTTCAAAGTAGTCTCTCCCTTCTACTTGGGAACCGCCATTTACCACCAAGCGTGCTTTCTCATCGACGATCTCCCCTGACCCGTTGAGCTTGTGAGCGAATACCCAGAGCGGATTGAGAACTGTCGCTCCAGGAGGAGGATCTTGAAGTGGACCAAAGACATTGAACTCTTTCATTCGCTCAATTTCCTTCTGTATTGCTGGAGTCCAGCGAGTCGGATCCTCCATGGCTTTCGCGTAAGATTTTGGGACAGACGGGAGTCCAATGGCAGTGAGCGCAGTATTGAAATTCTCATCAACTTCGTTGGGTAAATGTTCAGTAAGAGCAATGAAATTTGCTCGAGGTTTTCTGGTGTCTGTCGCCCATTCAAGTCGAGCTTTGCTGCTCTCCTTCTCTCGGTTCTCGGATTCCGAACTGGCTTTGGCGATTGCTGAAGGTGTTCTATTTCGGGATGAACGGCGAAGTTGTTGTGGCTGCAGTACCAGGCTCTGATCGGTACCTTTAGAGTCTCGGAGATCACGGACTCGGGAATCACGGAGCTGTCTCCGGCATCAGTTGTGTTGACGCCGTCGAGATGTTGAATTCCTGGTTCAACCTCTCCGTCGTTCTCGTCTCCCCTCTCCCCCGCAACTGAGGGCAGAGAAGCTCGTAACTGCTCATCAAAGGACACGTCTCTGCTCGCTACAACTCGGCCCGTCGACACATATAGCAAGTAAACTCCCCTTTCGCCATACCCAATCATCCGGCCTGCAAAACCACGAGGATCCAACTTTCCTGGCGACCCATCGACTATCGTGCCCCAAGCGTAAGCACCCCAAGGGCGAAGGTGAGCGACGTCCATTTTCTTCTTGTACCATAGCTCAGCCGGGATCTTATATCCAGTTCTAGCCGCTGGGAGAAGGTTCTCGGTGTAGACAATATAGGCACATGCGTATGTCCAAAGGAATGGAGGTAAGCCCGACTCGTAGAGGATTGTACGGACATGGTCGAAGGTAACGCCATGCTTGCGTTCTACCACGCCGTTCGCCGCTGATGAGTATGCAGGAGTTACCTCGAGTCTCACCCCATGCTCTTCTGCCCATTTCAGCCAAGGACCACTGCTGAACTCCTTTCCTCCGTCCACGCGAACGTTCAACAATCTCTGACCCGTCTCATTTTCCGCAAGAGTCCGATACTTTTCCAACGCCGCCAATGTAGATGACGATTCCTTGTTCATCAAGTAGAAGTCTCTCGTCATAGCAGAGCACCCATCCACAATGGGCATCGAGTAGAAGAACCCACCCAAAGCTCGGGTGCGCATCGGTCCAGTAAGATTGATATGGACCCTCTCCAGTATCCTCGACTCCAACTCAGACTTGCCATCAAAAGCTCTTCGTTTGGCCTGGCCAATATGGCATGGGTCGCACTCAGGCGGCTTCCTGTTTGGGTCTCCAATAACTTTGAGTCCATTCAGCAAGTTCTTTTCGAGCGCGAGTCGAATTCTTGTGATGCCAGCATGACCGAAGCGTCGGTGCCATCCTTCGATATCCACTGGCTTATCCAGGGTCCTCGATTTCACAACTAACGCGGATGTCTCCTTCTCGTGGAGGCGATAGAGACCGCCATGTCTGTACCCCGTGAGGATATGCGTTCCAGATTCGGAGTAGAACTTCACGGACTGCTTTCCAAAGACAGTAGTCATGCCTTTATCGCATAACTTCGAGATGGATATTAAGTCGGACGTCACAGATGGGGAGTGGAATGCCTCCTCGAAGGTAATCGTGAGTATTTTCCCTTCGTGTATGAAAGACTTCTGAGCCTTCCCATAGCCCACTATCTTCAACGTCGTCGAAGCTTCTGATGATCTGCTCAAGCGTGAGCATGGTGTATAGGTGAGGAAGTCGGATCTCTTTCTAAAGAAGTGGTCTGATGCACCCGAGTCAGCAAATGTCTCGTCTGTGGGATCCGACACCGACATTGACGCGCTGTAACCAGCATAATGCTGGGTTAACTCCCCCACCGAGACAGATGTGTTCGTGGATACTGCGGTATTCGCAGCCGAGGGAGTGTTATCCTTCTTCCCCTTCCACCACGGAGGATATTGGCCTTCTTTTCCTCCGCCTTTCCTGAAGCATTCTTCTGCTATATGCCCCTCCCTCAAGCAGTTGGGGTTCGTACACTTCTTGCCATTTCCGTTCCCCTTCCCTCCTGAACCACCTACTGTCACAGCAGCCAGTTGACGTTCGAGGTGCTCGATTCTGTTTTGTAGAGCAATGTTAGCTTGCGCAGCCTATTTCCCGATACAGCCGCATCAGGTCGAGTCTCGGTTCGAGAGTACTGGAAAACTATTTGCTGTATCACCGAGGCAGACGTAAGATAGAACGTGGGATTTGCCGTTATGTTCTGTATAATGGTATCGAAAGATGGAGTTGGAAAAGCTGCCAAGATCACGTCCTTGAAGATCAAATCCGAGACGTCATTTCCACCCTCGATAGCTTCCCTCCTTAGTTCTCTGAACGTCTTGAAGAAGGTATCAATAGGTTCGTGGTCACGGAAGACGTGGTTCCTGAGGCGTCGGTTAGACAAGATCTTCCTCATCTCATCCGACTTCCCAAACTCGTTTGTCAATGCCTCGAAAACCTCGTAAGCATTCATCTTGTCAACGGTAGGAACAAGCGACGGCAAGTCCAGGACATACGCCTCTATCATTCCTCTTGCTCGGTCATTGCGAAACGTCCATTCATCCCTAGATGGGTTCGTGGAATATACTGGAGTCGGCGTTACAGCTGTAGCATTCGGAGGTTGTGGGATGATGGGGGGATAGTAATGGTACCGTCTACGTATCCGATAAGCCCCTGTCCCTTCAATGCTATCTTGATTTTTCTCTCGATCGGCGCCCAGGCTAGTCTGATTCCGTCGAACTTTTGGTCTTCAGGAATATCAGGTAAAGGGGGCGGTATCGCTCCGTTACTGGCCATCGCAAAATCAGTTGTTTATTCAAAGGTGGGAATTCGTATGTTTAACAGTGATAGGCGGGGCCCATAACCTGTGAAACGTTAAGTACTAGCTACCTCAGAAGCGTACTTGAGTACAAACAACTCGATTGAATAATTACCTGTGAAACGTTAAGTACTAGCTACTAAAATAGTCGTAAGTACGAGATTCACAGATACATAAATAAAGTAACTTACCCTCAGAAGTGTACTTGAGTACAAACAACTGAGGGACTGAGATATCATACTCTGAATATAAGTAAACGACACGAAACTGCCAAGTGAATACAAGGCACTCGGATAAACGAATCGAAATGATAAATAAACTAATCAAGGAGAAATATCGGAACCCCCTTTGAGGGTATACCGAAACGCGTACCATCTAGATCGGAAGCCGAACAGCGGGGGGCGGAACTCCTTGGCGTGAAGCTCCCCTCTCAACAACAAAGCCTAATACTAAATACTCAATTAAATATGCTCTTGTTCCTCCAAGCCCCCCGGCTTATGAGTCATAGTACTAGTACCCGCTGCGCACTGGCCATATTTAACCGACAAGAGAGACCAAACAAAGAAGAATAGATTGGCTAAGTACTAGTACTATGTGAGATTACAAAGAGCGGCTACAATGCTTGTAAGTCTACAGCTCTAGAGAAACAATGGTTTGTTGCCCAAGCCCTTGTAAGTATTTGAATAGGCTACAAGGCCTTCCTTTCCACCAGCTGACATTAAACCTGAGCTGAGATCTGAAAACTGTTTAACACAAATAGATGCCTTTCTGATTGAATTACCACAGCTGAGAGAGCAGCTCGGATAGGTTGATGAAGTGTGGTATCATAATACTAGTTGTGACAAATGTTATTCTTACTGAGCCTATAAAACAGACATGATCCCCAGAGACAGTGAAGATATGGCTTTTCTGTCTCTTCGCTGGCAGCTGATACTATTAACGCTTTGTCCTAGTAAGTCTGAGCTTGGCAGCTTGCGTGTAGTGACTTTTGAATCAAATTTGCTTGAAAGGATATGTTTACTGTCAATCCAGTGTCACACTTGAGCTCAATACCGGCGTAGAAGGTATCGGTTTTGGCCCATTGCAAATGATTGGGGTAGCGGATGATGGTGCTGCGACTACCTACATCCAAATGGTGACGTTCACCGTTCCCGAGGCTGGTGCCACCACCACAACTGCAACTTTAGTGGTTTCCGCAGCTGGCTTCCAAAATGACAACGGAACGGGCACCGTGTCCTGCAATCGGGTAGGCACAGTAGCAGTAGACTGTCTGCTTGATAGCGGACATGCTTCTTTGACTCAAGGGGGTGACATTACTGCCATGGTTTTTGCAGTTGAAACAACGGTCAATGCAGCAAGTATGAGCACACTCCCTACGGCCCCTCACGCAAGCTCAATTACATTCACATCTGCATGCTCTTCAATACCCTCCGGTACTTTGAACACTCCCCAGTCAGCTCCCAAGCAGTCTGAGGAAGCAGTTAAAATAATTGGGGGTGGCGTTGGGGGTGGCATGATATTTTTGTTGATCCTTCTTACCTGCTGGCTGGTTAGAAGGCAGCGGAGGAGGCAGTTACGTCAGTTGAGGAACGCCCAAGAAGCAATATCCCCTTTGTCAGTATGTTTCAAACTTCAACTTGAATGTGTATTTGGCAGTCTTAAATATTGTATTTGTGGTTTTAGCCCTTTCTCAACTATTTGGCAACCATCCCATACAATAAAAGGTCAGGTTAAAATTGCGTACTATCATCCGAGAACAATACATCTCAAGTATGAACATGTTACATAGGTGTCAGATCTAAATCGGAGATGCAGGAGATAGCGGCACAAGGAGACCTCGGTGCTACTCCAGAAGCACTAATTCAATTAAGTGGTGGTGAAGCGGTATCATTAGTGCGCCAACAGATATCTGAGTTGATTGAAAGGGTAACAAAGATGGAAGGATCGTGCCATCCACCCGACTACGAACCTTGCCGATAATCTGTGTTTTGTGGCATGATAGTAAGTATTCTACATACTAGTACATAAATGGAACCAGAAATTGCTGAGACGGAAGCACTAATGTCCTACCCAAGATCTGTAGCTTCAACATTCGTATAAAATGGTCAGAGTTTTGTGCTACTTATTCTAAAAAGGGAGATCCTAGGAGTTTACATGACTAGGCAGTGACGAGCCATTGGTGCCGGTGAGCAGTCAACTGAGAGTAGAGAGGTTTAACAATGTATGAATCCACTCTCCGTTTCAAGCGCAGATCCTGGCTTGTTCACGGAGGCATGGAACAGGGACAAGATGCAAATGACCACGTATAGAAGTAAAGAAGGAACAGACCGCGTACGCATGGCTGTTCAAACGTACATAACGTTCATATATTATAAGCAACTTCGACCACTTCTCTTGTCTAAGATTTCTTGATAAAAATGTCCGATACATCGTAGTGTGAGGTCAACGTTCAAATCAAGGGCCGGTCAAGATCCGGACCGCCCAATGCCGACTATAATCGAATGTTCGACATTCACCGCGACTGGATTGTCTATGTCCATTGTCCATGATATCTCTCTCTCATGCCTACAACTTTGAAGCGGCTAGCTCTCGAAATTGACGTGTATACATCAACGCCATCAACGCCATACTATCCATGTTTTTTCAGTACCTGGTAACTCACTCTGACCCTCTCTCAATCGTCTGGCTGAAGAGATTGCTCTATGGACAACTTGCTGGATAGAGCTGAGGATAGAGTTGAGGATCACTCGACATAAGGCTACGTGGCGCGGAGATACAAGTGCTGGTTACCTCGTGATATATACACAGACTGACTAAAGTGGTCTTTACTAAGGCGTCGTGCTAAAAGGCACAAAGTTCATCAGGGTGAAATGCCGTCAAGTCCGTTCTAAAGACGGAGGTCGTTTGGAAAGGTTTGGAAGTTGTTGTGCGATGTTCTCTCTCGCTTTTGCCTCATGCAGTGTGCTTATTTGCTATAGTGGTCTTCTGAGTGAACTTTCAAGTTGCAAGAAGTTTTCAAGCCTCAGGCCTCAGCGCTCAGCGCTCAACCTCAATACTTGAAGCTTGCAATTGACGGTACCACCCGATTTCATTTGCGAAATCTTCCGTAGGAAGCCGTGGGAATGTTATAATTCCCCAATTTGCTCCGTGTTTTCCGTCCTGCTCTCGCTGTTCCTGTTGATATCCTTTGTCATTGTCAACAGTGCTATAGATGATGCGCATTACTTAGCAAGTAGATTGGTTATAAAGGCACGTCGATGAACGTTCTTACACTATCTTCTTCCTTCTTTAACTAATGTCGCGCAATTCATCAGAAAGCGATCCAACCATCTGCAACTCTGTAAACGTATTCGTTGATCCTCCACAGTCCAAATTGGATGCTGAGGGTGGAGACATAAAACCGGCACCAGACGCGTACGGTCCTACTGACGGAGGCTGGGATGCATGGGGAACTGTCTTCGGGGCCACAATGATCTCAGTGGGCACGTTTGGGTGAGGAATACTACTCCTACTTAGCTCGTGTTACGAAAACTGAATATTTACTTCTAGCTTCGTCAATGCTTTTGGCGCGTTCGCCGACTTTTACAATGAACAATACCTCACGACGTACTCTGCAAACATCATTTCAATGATCGGAGCCGTACAAGTGTTTCTGTTGTTCCTTTGTACGTGTATTACTACATCTTATCTTGACTTCTCTTAATATCCTCTTCGAGCAGTTGCAGGGACTGCAGGCGCTATCTTCGACTGCATAGGCCCACGATATCTTATCCCACTCAGCGGTGTGATAACCGTCTTCTCACTCTTCATGCTGAGTATCACAAAGCCGGAAAAGATATACCAGCAGTTTCTTTCGCAGTCTGTACTCTTTGGCCTCGGGGCTACGATGAGGTTAGCTAGAAATGCATACATACATCAAGTCCTACTCACATAAACTGTTCCATCTAGCTTCTTCCCTTCGATGAGTATTATGGCTCACTGGTTCAAGAACAAACTACCATACGCGGTTGGTTGTTTTGTCTCTGGAGCCAGTTTAGGAGGTGTCATCTTTCCTATAATGATAGCCAAATTGATACCAAAAATCGGCTTTGGTACGTGTAGCTTTGATGCTTTCTTATCTTCCAATTCTCACTGTGCTCCGCAGGTTGGACAATCCGAGTTTTCGCTTTCATCACCCTCGCGTGTTTTGCAATCGGAACAGCAACGATCAAGCAACGTAGGCCATCGAAGCCTTTCCCCACCTCCTTCTCGGCTCTATTTGATTTCGCCGCTTTCAAAGACCCGTGTTATGTCTTTCTTGCCTTGGGGTGCTGGTTTACATTCTTTGCCGTGTTCAACCCGTTCTTGTACGCAAACCCACTAGATTATTAGGTGAAGCTCCACTCACATTGACTACGCAGCTATCTTGGCCTGAGTGCCCAGATTTCGAATCCCAATTCCGGTGTCAATGGGTACTACCTCGTGATTCTGTGTGCCACGTCGATTTTTGGACGTGTTAGTCCCGGACTTATCGCTACCAGAGTCGGGCGGTATGTGATCCCTACCCAGGCATTTGCTTCTCTCATGCTGATTTTTTCGTTATTGATAGATTCAACATGTTATGCGTGTCAACAGCTTATATCAAACGATCCTAGTCTTCGCACTATGGTACACTTCGTTTGAACAAGCAAATTTGATTGTGTTTGCTGCTCTGTACGGACTGTTCTCTGGCTCATTTTTCTCTTTGACACCAGTAAGTTTAATGTTAGCTTTGAACACGGCGATAGAAACTCACAAGATATTCTAGTCGTGTGTTGCGGAAATATCTCCGATAGACCGCATTGGGGCAAGGATCGGGGGAACGTATGCCTTTATGGCCTCAGCTACACTGGCAGGTGCTCCGATATCAGGCGTATTTATCGAAGACCAGACGAAACCCAACTTTCAGAAATTGATTTTGTTTTCGGCAAGTAATTCACTTTCGAAGTACAAGTTCCCAGTATTGATAAAATATCTAGGGTATCATGTCACTTATTGGGGTAGTCTTGATCTGCATTTCGCGGTTCATCCGGAACAGGAAGCTGTTTGTGGTAGCATAACGGTCCATGAAAACTATGACATTGTGATAGAGTTCGTATATAGAGTCACAAAAATTAGAATACAGTACATTATAATCGCCCTCTACCTATCTAGAGTACCTAGGTATTAATGCATACAGTAGTAACTGCTCAATTTATGACAAGAATACGTCCAGCGAACAAATTGTACGCACCAATACGCACAACACCGTGATTTGTGCCTGACTTGTCAGCGCTTATATCAAGAAAGCGCTCGCCTTCAACCACTTTCTTGTCTAGTGCTCGTTGTTGTTCTGCATTGGCTATTATTTGGCTGTATTCAGTTAATAGGTGTGTTCTCTCTGCTTTAGCTCATTCCAATATTCACAGCCTCTAGCTTTTTGTACAATACCTTACAATAATATTGTTGTTGTTTGATTTCAAGGCTTCCGGAAGCTCAAGCGGCGCTCAAGAACGGCTATGAAAAAGATCGAAATAGGCAGAACTTGGCTTTTTAGAACGCCAGCAATCGCATCTTTATAACCTTAGTTCCTTGCAAGAACAAAGAAGCTGCAGGATCGAGAAAAAGACGAAAAATTTCTCACCAACAATTTCCGGGATGATATGTTTAGGCTTCCGTCTTGTGGCATCTCTTCCGAGTCGGTACACTTGAGTCCTATTGGTTAGACCTTGTCTGACTCATCCGCCCACCTATAACCCATCTTCTCTGACCGAGTATGTACACTATCCCACATTGGGAGAGAGATCAGAAACTTCGATGTCTTCCTCATTCCAACAAGATCTTCCAGACCTCTACGAAGCTGGAGTTGTGGAGTTGCAAGATGGTTTAGATGCAGGCCGATTTAATGCTGTCGATCTCGTCACGGTGTGTGTTCACTGTCTTGGAATCGTTTATAATACTCAATTCTCAACAACAGGCTTATCTCGCTCGAATTGAGGAAGTTAATCTCCAAGGCCCGGAATTGAGAGCCATTATTGAGGTTAGCCCAGTTGCCTTGAAATCGGCGGCGGAGCTAGATGAAGAAAGACGTGTGAGTGGAAAGCGTAGCATGCTGCATGGGATTCCCGTACTACTCAAGGTACGTGCCTTGGTTTCGATACAGAGTTCTACTCTTGATGCCATTTTCCCTCAGGACAATATCGCAACCATCTCGTCAGAGGGCAAGAGTGTCTCACTGACTGGAACCATACAGTAGCTAACACAATCTTCTATTTGCTAGGCCTCAACACGACTGCCGGCTCTTATGCGCTACTTGGATCAGTACCCCCAGATGATGCGGGTGTAGTGAAGCGTCTTCGGAAGGCAGGAGCTATCATTTTAGGCGAGTTTTTTTTTCGTATTTTTCGTATTATACTTTTCTCATATCGTCTTCCTTTAGGCAAAGCCAATATGTCCGAACTCGCTCACTTCCGTGGGGAAGTTCCCAGTGGCTGGTCCGCTCGTGGCGGGCAATGCAAAAGTGCATACCATCCTAAAGGGGGTCCTAGTGGATCTTCGTCCGGTTCGGGCGTTGCTGCCTCTATCGGTCTGGCTACGGTGACACTTGGAACGGAGACGAATGGGAGTATCACCTCGCCTACATCTAACAATAACATAGTTGGAGTGAAACCTACCGTAGGGCTTACTTCGAGGGCTGGAGGTAAGTACACGCGTTCTTCTCTCATCTGTAATTATATTCATCATCTTTTAGTTATCCCCATCGCAGCAGCACAAGACACCGTCGGTCCAATGACCCGTTCAGTCGAAGACGCCGCAATAGTACTCTCAGTCATAGCCGGCGAAGATCCCAACGACCGCCGCACGCTGTCCCAACCTTCCCCCGTCCCCGATTACACCAAAGCCCTGGACATCAACGCCTTACGGGGCAAGCGTATCGGCGTGCCCCGATCCAGCTTCCCCATAGGATCTGACGCCTTACCCCCATCCATATGTCATGCCTTCGACGAATCCCTGCATGTGCTCGAACGGCTCGGCGCTACTATCGTCGACCCGGCGGATCTACCTTCCGCAGACGAAATCCGTGCAGTGGATTTCAATAATCCTACGGAGTCCCCGGTGCTTTTCACCGATTTCAAGATTGAATTCAACGCATACCTTAAGTGGTTGGTCGATGTACCTACGGGGGTGCGCACGCTCAAGGATTTGATACAGTTTAATCTGGATCATGCAGAGGTGGAGCTTCCGGAGCATTATTCTGATCAGCAGGAGTTGATCATGTCTGAAAAGACGGAGGGGAGGGGAGAGGCTTATGGGAGGGCGTTAGCGAAGAACTTGGAGAATGGGGGCGACAAGGGGAATCGACGCGGCTTTGAAGCAGAGTGGGCTTGATGCGCTGGTGTTGCCTGCTAGAAACACGACTACGCCTGCTGCGATGGCGGGTTATCCGACAATTACTGGTGCGTTATTTTGTCCTTCTAGACCGTGGAGTGGTAATCGATTTTGCTTGGCAGTTCCTTTGGGATTTTCTTCCTGAAGACGAGCCTATGAAGTATGACGGTCCGAATGTTTGCGTATCCTGCGCCTGGTATGCCTTTCGGGCTGTCGTTCATTGGAACTGCGTTCGATGAATATGCGCTTATCGGGATGGCCTATGCTTTTGAGCAAGGGACCAAAAGTGCGGACAAGCCGTCGGGCGATACCGGCAGCCGTTCCCAAGACACAAATTAAGAAAGTGAATCAGAGTTGACCACATATACAATCAATGTTCCCGTGCCGAGTAATTCACTTCCTTCCTCCTTTCCTGTGATTCTAGTCAGATTCTAGTCAGCAGCCTATAATAAATTGTTTCTTAACCCCATGTATATTCATCGATATCAGACGTGGCTCTCATTCGAACTATCTGTACCTACCCCAGGCCCACCGTCCCCCAACTTGGATCTCAACTTTGGAAGCGGAAAATGGACTTTACTCAAATCGCGTCTGCATGGTTGACCAAGTTCTCTCACTCTCTCGAGCAGCAAGATGCAGCTAGCTGTGCCTCGCTCTTCCATTCACATGGCTGGCTTAGAGATTACCTAGTGTTCACCTGGAACCTACGTAACGCGGAACGGGCACGGCACAAAATCCTGGAAATATCTAGAATGCTAATATCAAATCGACGACGATCTCTGGGCTCGAGGTTACCTCGGATGGGTCTTTTAAGCCATCGCCTGGGGAGATGCCCGAGAGTGGTATCTTTCTGGTTTTACGTTTCTCGACGGCGATAGCGAGTGGGAGGGGCATCTTCACGTTGGCCCAAGAAGCTGGAGAGTGGAAGGGCGTTTACGTTTTTTCATATCATTGGATAGCCTGAAGGGCCACGAACCTAGAGGGCCTGAAGAAGGTGTATACCACGGCACTGCGACGTACTGGTCAGAGGTGCGAGAAGAGAGACGGCGTACAATTGAGGGAGAACCCGTTGGTGTTGATCGGTGAGTCCTTTTTGGAATCACACATCGTTCGCGCTATGCTGACGCATGCTATGCGTCATGTACGTAGTGGGTGCAGGCCAAAATGGGTTACAAGTCGCTGCGCGATTCAAGCAGATGGGTATTCCAACTCTTGTGATCGAAAAGAACGAGCGTATCGGCGACCATTGGCGACGCAGATATCCTTGCTTGACTCTACACACTCCCAAGCTACACCACAGTTGTGCGTTATCGAACCTTTCCCTTTTTTTCATCTTGAGTGGCTCATGGACGTTCTCTCTCAAGTGTTATACCAGCCGTATCCCGATACCTGGCCTCGCTTTACCCCGCGAGATAAGGTTGCTGACTGGCTGGAACAGTATGCGATATCGCAAGACATCGTTGTATGGACGAAATCTCAACCACTCCCTGTCCCTTCTTACGATTCCGAAACGAAGAGATGGACTGTTTCCATCGACAGAAATGGAAAATCCGTCACGATTCATCCAAAGCACATCGTTTTGGCTACAGGTTTCTGGGTGCCCCTTACGTGCCTGATGTCGACGGCCAAGATGTCTTCAAAGGCCAGATATTCCATTCCGAATCTTACTCGGGCGGGCCACAATTCGCGGGAAAACGCGTTGTTATCGTAGGAACCGGAAATAGCGGCGCAGACATTGCACTAGACCTTCATATGAGAGAAGCACAAGCGGTTACAATCTTACAGCGCTCAACCACTGTTGTCCAATCCGCCAATACACTTGTGGAGATGCTTGACCACCTCTGGGATCCAAATCTGCCCGTTGAAGTTGGTGATTATCGCAATGTAGCCACGCCCTATCGGCTTTTGAAAGAAATTTTGATAAGTCGGAAGGATCACTTTTGGGACAAAGACAGAGATATTCTTGATGGCTTGGCGAAAGCTGGAATGAATGTGAATATTGACGGAGGTGGTATTCTTACACTGGTTCATGAACGCCTCGGAGGTACGTCGATTTCGTCTGTTTATTGTAGATTGCCATTTCTAATGACCTTTTCAGGATATTGTAAGCTCGCAACTACGCTGGCAATATTCAATCCTTGACTGTATCTATCTTTAGGGATGGATATTGGAACCGCGGAACATGTAGCATCCGGGAAGATTAAAGTTAAATCAGAGGTCGTGATTCAAAAAAATGACAGAGAACGCTGTCATTCTCAGTGACGGTTCGGTGCTAGAAGCCGATGTTGTTCTTTTTGCGTGAGTTTTGATTTCGACTGCATCTTCTCTTCGCTCATGCTTGATCGTTAAACCACAGTACTGGATACCGCCATATGCAAAGTATTATGAGACGCATATTCGGAGAAACAATCGATCAAGCGGGCCCTGCTGGAGGTATGGATGAAGAGGGGGAAATGCGAGGCGCATATAAGCCTACTGGGCATCCTGGGGTAAGTATTTCCCTTAAGCTCGAGATTGCTGTCGTTTATCGTTGTGTCAAGCTCTGGTACGCGCTGGGAGATTTTTCAGAACTCGCGTTTTGGGTCCAAGTTCTTGGCAAGTTCTGTTTTCTTTACTATATGTATCTCCGATTTTGACACACAAACATCGCAGGCGATCCAACTGCAGGCCCTTGAACTGGGTTACACGAAGATGTAATGAAATATGTGAACTTTATACACTGTGTTTGAACCAAATCCATATTTAATCCGATAATAATAAACGAAGCAAGTTGGTATCAGAACCAAAACTAGCGAATTGAAGTTGGACTTTTCGCCAGTTCTTGCCTACACCCAAAGTAGACATTGGCAGTGTCAAGCATCGCGCTGAAAGTAATAGGAATGCAAAGAGACTTGGTTCCCTTTCCTTCGGAACTCTGAGGAGCTTCTAGACACACTTATGGAAGATGTGTTCCGTTAGCGCAGCAGCATCTTGAAGAGTTCAAATACCCGATGAAGAGCCTCTGAGACCTCCTGCGACCCGTTAGTAAAACCCTATATACTATTGAGAGAATTATGTATCCCCTTCAACAAAATATCGAGATTTCAAAGCTACATTCGATTTAGCTTACAGATATTGCTCCTTCGAACATGGTTATCATCTCAGATCTCTTCAAGAAACTGTAGCGTTGAGATAAGCTTGACGGATCGGACTATTCTCAATCTCGTTCTTCATAAGGAGGCCATGGTTGTGTATCGTTTCCTATCCCATCCTCCGAATCAGTACCTGTAAAGTTGCTCAATATCACATCGAAAGTAGGCTCACTTTAAAGAAAGCGGTTGCCTTCACTTTTCTGTTGCTCTCGTCATCGAGAGTAAGGCGAAACTTTGCTCCTGCTGGGAAGCGAAAGAGCATCCCCGGAACAACGTCGAGGTGAATCCAAGCCTTTGCGGTAACATCTGATCCAGGTTGAGGGTATAGTTAGAGCATAGTGGCTTGGGCTATGGCAAGGACTCACCTTCAACGTGTAGATAAAGGCTTCACCGGTTATAACAGCAAAGAGCATCCTTCGTCGTGCACATATCGCTACGGATAGATCATCGAGCCAGTCATATAAGTATGTCACAGAAGTAAACAATGTAGAGATATTTTCTCACTCGCCCGCTGTGACTGAGTGGGTAGTCTCCTCAATAAGGCAATCATCTAGGATTGGGAGTGAGCAAATTTTTGGCCTGGGGAATGAATGATCTATGATTCACCTCTGGAGTCATTGATGTGGCATCTTTTTGAAGTTCCAAGTTCACTCCAACGGCGCAAGCTTCATTCGTAACGGGATATCCTAACTCTTGTGCCTGGTTTTGAGCAGCCTTTTCAAGTTCATCACCACTACCACCCATAAACATTATCTTCCATCCCAGAGCATCGAGGTGCTCGACAACCGACCGGATGAGATGCATCGGTGGCAGAAGCAGAGTCGCCGGGAAGGTAATATGCGTGAATGGGGGCCATCTTTGGTGGATATGATATTGCGGAGGCAGCTTTTAAGTCTCAGCCAGAAATAACTAAATCTGTTCCGAAAGCAGCTTCCATTAGTAGAAACGCGGAGCCAGGCGGTCAAGTCTTCCAGTTGTGAAAGCCATACATTTTACCCGTTTTGGAGCACTGACCTGTTATTATGCATTCCCTTTCAGGCTATCTGAACTGGAAATGTGACACTTGTCAATCAGGGAGAGTCTGGGAGAATAGCCTCCCATTATTGTAGTAGATCGATAAGGTCGACAGTCGTCTGGAAACGGAGACTTGGCGGAATAAAATAGTGCCCATTTTAGTAGATCGAATCTCAAGAAGGTCGGTGTGACCCCGTTCTTCTGCGTTCTTCTTGTCCCACTCACTCCATCTGCCAAGTCACGAATGTTCTACGCTTCAGTACAGTAAGATATCGGAACTTCAATGTTACATTTAATTTATTTCGAACAGTAGGCTCCTTCAAGCACGGCTATCATCTCAGATCTATCCAAGAGCCTGAGTGTTAAGATAAGCTTGACGGATTGGATGATTCTCAATCTCGTCCTTCGCAAGGAGGCCCTGGTTGTGTATCGTTTCCTATCCCATCGGCCGCTCCGAGTCAGTACGTGTAGTATAAGTATCCTCAATATCATATCGAAATAGGCTCACTTTGAAAAAACAATTGCTGCTGCTTTTCTGTTGTTCTCGTTGAAAGTAAGGCGAAATTTCGCTCCTGCGGGGAAGTGAATGAACGTCCCCGGAACAATATCGAGTTGAATCCAAGCCTTTGTGATAACATCTGATCAAAGTGAAGGTATAATTAAATCTCAGGGGCATGCGTTGAGGCAAGTACCCACCCTCAACGTGTACATAGGGGCTTCCGCTGGTTACAACAGCGACAGAATCCTTCGTCGTGCATATATCACTACAGACAGAGCGAAAGGTCATATGTCACAGTAGACGATATAGAGGCGTTTCCTACTAACCTGCTCTCCGAATGGAGTATTTTCGTCAATAGGGCAACCATCTAGATTGAGAGTGAGCAAATTATTGGCCTGTGGGACCTTAACGATCTTTGAATCACCTCTGGTGTCAATGTTGCTGCATTTTTTTCAAAAGATTCCAAGTCCACTCCAACGGCACAACCTTCATGCGTAACGGGATATCCTAATTCTTGTACCTGGTTTCGAGCAGCCTTTTCAAGTTCATCACCACTACTACCAATAAACGTCGTCTTCCATCCAAGAGCATCGAGTTTCTCGACACTGACCGGACGAGATGTATCGGTGGCAGAAGCAGAGTCGGCGGGAAGATAATATGCGCGAATGGGGGCCATCTTTAGTAGATGTGATATTATGAAGGCAGCTTTTAAATATCAGCGAGAAACAAATGTATCCGTTCTGAATGCAGCACTTCTGGCATTATGCTCCTCTATAAGCGCGGAGTCAGGCGGCCAAGTCGAAGTCATATATTTTACCTGTTTTGGGGCTCTGACACTGTTATTGTACGTCCCTTTCAATCTCGTATAGGACAGAGAGTCTGGCAGAATAGCCCTCCATTATTATAGATCGATAAGGTCAGCACCCGTGGAAACAGAAACTTGGCGGAATAGTGCCCATTCTAGTAGATCGAATCTCAAGAAGGTCGGTGAGCTGACCCCGTTCTTCTGCGTCCCTTTCCGAGGTATAAATATTCTACGCTTTAGTACTCTTTTAGCAAAATATCGGAACTTCAATGTTACATTAATTTATTTTAGCAGTATGCTCTTTCGAGCACGGTCATCATCGTAGATCTATACAAGAGCCTGAGTGTTGAGATAAGCTTGACGGATCGGATTATTCTCATCTCGCCCTTCGCAAGAAGGCCATGATTGTGTATTGTTTCCTATCCCACCCGCCGAGTCAATATGTATATATCCTATCGAAAATAGGCTCACTTTAAAAGAAAACAATTCCTGCCGCTTTTCTGTTCTTCTCGTCGAAAGTAAGGCGGAACTTTGCTCCTGCTGGGAAACGAATGAACGTCCCCGGAACAATATCGAGT